>OX122893.2:25225815-25700982 GCA_944738655.2 Andrena hattorfiana | reverse complement strand
TCGTCGTCCTCGTCCTCGTCGTCCTCGTCCTCGTCGTCCTCGTCCTCGCCGTCCTCGTCCTCGTCGTCCTCGTCCTCGTCGTCCTCGTCCTCGTCGTCCTCGTCCTCGTCGTCCTCGTCCTCGTCGTCCTCGTCCTCGTCGTCCTCGTCGTCCTCGTCGTCCTCGTCCTCGTCGTCCTCGTCCTCGTCGTCCTTGTCCTCGTCGTCCTCGTCGTCCTCGTCCTCGTCGTCCTCGTCGTCCTCGTCCGCGTCGTCCTCGTCCTCGTCGTCCTCGTCGTCCTCGTCCTCGTCGTCCTCGTCCTCGTCGTCCTCGTCCTCGTCGTCCTCGTCCTCGTACTCGTCGTCCTCGTCGTCCTCGTCCTCGTCATCCTCGTCGTCCTCGTCCTCGTCCTCGTCGTCCTCGTCCTCGTCGTCCTCGTCCTCGTCGTCCTCGTCCTCGTCGTCCTCGTCGTCCTCGTCCTCGTCGTCCTCGTCGTCCTCGTCCTCGTCCTCGTCGTCCTCGTCGTCCTCGTCCTCGTCCTCGTCGTCCTCGTCGTCCTCGTCCTCGTCCTCGTCGTCCACGACGTCCCCGTTATCGTCGTCCTCGTCCTCGTCGTCCACGTCGTTCTCGTCCTCGTCGTCCTCGTCCTCGTCGTCCTCGTCCTCGTCGTCCCCGTCCTCGTCGTCCTCGTCCTCGTCGTCCTCGTCGTCCTCGTCCTCGTCGTCCTCGTCCTCGTCGTCCTCGTCGTCCTCGTCCTCGTCGTCCTCGTCCTCGTAGTCCTCGTCGTCCTCGTCGTCCTCGTCCTCGTCCTCGTCGTCGTCGTCGTCCTCGTCCCCGTCGTCGTCGTCGTCCTCGTCCTCGTCGTCCTCGTCGTCCTCGTCCTCGTCGTCCTCGTCCTCGTCGTCCTCGTCCTCGTCGTCCTCGTCGTCCTCGTCCTCGTCCTCGTCGTCCTCGTCCTCGTCCTCGTCATCCTCGTCCTCGTCGCCCACGTCCTCGTCGTCGTCGTCGTCGTCCTCGTCGTCCTCGTCATCGTCCACGTCGGCCTCGTCCTCGTCGTCCTCGTCCTCGTCCTCGTCGTCGTCGTCCTCGTCCACGTCGTCCTCGTCCTCGTCGTCCTCGTCCTCGTCGTCCTCGTCGTCCTCGTCCTCGTCGTCCTCGTCCTAGTCGTCCTCGTCCTCGTCGTCCTCGTCCTCGTCGTCCTCGTCCTCGTCGTCCTCGTCCTCGTCGTCCTCGTCCTCGTCGTCCTCGTCCTCGTCGTCCTCGTCCTCGTCGTCCTCGTCCTCGTCGTCCTCGTCCTCGTCGTCCTCGTCCTCGTCGTCCTCGTCCTCGTCGTCCTCGTCCTCGTCGTCCTCGTCCTCGTCGTCCTCGTCCTCGTCGTCCTCGTCCTCGTCGGCCTCGTCCTCGTCGTCCTCGTCCTCGTCCTCGTCGTCGTCGTCCTCGTCCACGTCGTCCTCGTCCTCGTCGTCCTCGTCCTCGTCGTCCTCGTCGTCCTCGTCCTCGTCGTCCTCGTCCTAGTCGTCCTCGTCCTCGTCGTCCTCGTCCTCGTCGTCCTCGTCCTCGTCGTCCTCGTCCTCGTCGTCCTCGTCCTCGTCGTCCTCGTCCTCGTCGTCCTCGTCCTCGTCCTCGTCGTCCTCGTCCTCGTGCTCGTCGTCCTCGTCCTCGTCCTCGTCGTCCTCGTCCTCGTCGTCCTCGTCCTCGTCGTCCTCGTCCTCGTCGTCCTCGTCCTCGTCGTCCTCGTCCTCGTCGTCCTCGTCCTCGTCCTCGTCGTCCTCGTCGTCCTCGTCCTCGTCCTCGTCGTCCTCGTCGTCCTCGTCCTCGTCCTCGTCCTCGTCATCCTCGTCCTCGTCGTCCACGTCCTCGTCGTCGTCGTCGTCGTCCTCGTCGTCCTCGTCCTCGTCCTCGTCGGCCTCGTCCTCGTCGTCTTCGTCCTCGTCGTCGTCCTCGTCGTCCTCGTCCTCGTCCTCGTCCTCGTCGTCCTCGTCGTCCTCGTCGTCCTCGTCCTCTTCGTCCTCGTCGTCCTCGTCCTCGTCGTCCTCGTCCTCGTCCTCGTCGTCCTCGTCGTCCTCGTCCTCGTCCTCCTCGTCCTCGTCGTCCTCGTGGTCCTCGTCCTCGTCCTCGTCGTCCTCGTCGTCCTCGTCCTCGTCCTCGTCGTCCTCGTCCTCGTCCTCGTCGTCCTCGTCGTCCTCGTCCTCGTCCTCGTCGTCCTCGTCCTCGTCCTCGTCGTCCTCGTCGTCCTCGTCCTCGTCGTCGTCGTCCCCGTCGTCGTCGTCCCCGTCGTCGTCGTCCCCGTCGTCGTCGTCCCCGTCCTCGTCGTCCCCGTCCTCGTCGTCCTCGTCCTCGTCGTCCTCGTCCTCGTCGTCCTCGTCCTCGTCGTCCTCGTCCTCGTCGTCCTCGTCCTCGTCGTCCTCGTCCTCGTCGTCCTCGTCCTCGTCGTCCTCGTCCTCGTCGTCCTCGTCCTCGTCGTCCTCGTCCTCGTCCTCGTCCTCGTCGTCCTCGTCCTCGTCGTCCTCGTCGTCCTCGTCCTCGTCGTCCTCGTCGTCCTCGTCCTCGTCGTCCTCGTCCTCGTCGTGCTCGTCCTCGTCGTCCTCGTCCTCGTCGTCCTCGTGGTCCTCGTCCTCGTCCTCGTGGTCCTCGTCCTCGTCCTCGTCGTCCTCGTCGTCCTCGTCGTCCTCGTCGTCCTCGTCGTCCTCGTCCTCGTTCCTCGTCGTCCTCGTCGTCCTCGTCCTCGTCGTCCTCGTCGTCCTCGTCCTCGTCCTCCTCGTCCTCGTCGTCCTCGTCCTCGTCGTCCTCGTCCTCGTCGTCCTCGTCCTCGTCGTCCTCGTCGTCCTCGTCGTCCTCGTCGTCCTCGTCGTCCTCGTACTCGTCGTCTTCGTCGTCCTCGTCGTCCTCGTACTCGTCGTCCTCGTCCTCACCGTCCTCATCGTCCTCGTCCCCGTCGTGCCCGTCCCCGTCGTCCCCGTCCCCGTCGTCCCCGTCCCCGTCGTCCCCGTCCCCGTCGTCGTCGTCCCCGTCGTCGTCGTCCCCGTCGTCGTCGTCCCCGTCGTCGTCGTCCCCGTCCTCGTCGTCCCCGTCCTCGTCGTCCCCGTCCTCGTCGTCCCCGTCCTCGTCGTCCCCGTCCTCGTCGTCCTCGTCCTCGTCGTCCTCGTCCTCGTCGTCCTCGTCCTCGTCGTCCTCGTCCTCGTCCTCGTCGTCCTCGTCCTCGTCGTCCTCGTCCTCGTCGTCCTCGTCCTCGTCGTCCTCGTCCTCGTCGTCCTCGTCCTCGTCGTCCTCGTCCTCGTCGTCCTCGTCCTCGTCGTCCTCGTCCTCGTCGTCCTCGTCCTCGTCGTCCTCGTCCTCGTCGTCCTCGTCCTCGTCGTCCTCGTCCTCGTCGTCCTCGCCCTCGTCGTCCTCGTCGTCCTCGTCCTCGTCGTCCTCGTCCTCGTCGTCCTCGTCGTCCTCGTCCTCGTAGTCCTCGTCGTCCTCGTCCTCGTCGTCCTCGTCGTCCTCGTCCTCGTCCTCGTCGTCGTCGTCGTCCTCGTCCCCGTCGTCGTCGTCGTCCTCGTCCTCGTCGTCCTCGTCGTCCTCGTCCTCGTCGTCCTCGTCCTCGTCGTCCTCGTCGTCCTCGTCCTCGTCCTCGTCGTCCTCGTCCTCGTCCTCGTCATCCTCGTCCTCGTCGCCCACGTCCTCGTCGTCGTCGTCGTCGTCCTCGTCGTCCTCGTCCTCGTCCTCGTCGGCCTCGTCCTCGTCGTCCTCGTCCTCGTCCTCGTCGTCGTCGTCCTCGTCCACGTCGTCCTCGTCCTCGTCGTCCTCGTCCTCGTCGTCCTCGTCGTCCTCGTCCTCGTCGTCCTCGTCCTCGTCGTCCTCGTCCTCGTCCTCGTCGTCCTCGTCCTCGTCGTCCTCGTCCTCGTCGTCCTCATCCTCGTCCTCGTCGTCCTCGTCCTCGTCGTCCTCGTCGTCCTCGTCCTCGTCGTCCTCGTCCTCGTCGTGCTCGTCCTCGTCGTCCTCGTCCTCGTCGTCCTCGTGGTCCTCGTCCTCGTCCTCGTCGTCCTCGTCGTCCTCGTCGTCCTCGTCGTCCTCGTCGTCCTCGTCGTCCTCGTCGTCCTCGTCCTCGTCCTCGTCGTCCTCGTCGTCCTCGTCCTCGTCCTCGTCGTCCTCGTCGTCGTCGTCCCCGTCGTCGTCGTCCCCGTCGTCGTCGTCCCCGTCCTCGTCGTCCCCGTCCTCGTCCTCGTCGTCCTCGTCGTCCTCGTCCTCGTCCTCGTCGTCCCCGTCGTCGTCGTCCCCGTCGTCGTCGTCCCCGTCGTCGTCGTCCCCGTCCTCGTCGTCCCCGTCCTCGTCGTCCTCGTCCTCGTCGTCCTCGTCCTCGTCGTCCTCGTCCTCGTCGTCCTCGTCCTCGTCGTCCTCGTCCTCGTCGTCCTCGTCCTCGTCGTCCTCGTCCTCGTCGTCCTCGTCCTCGTCGTCCTCGTCCTCGTCGTCCTCGTCCTCGTCGTCCTCGTCCTCGTCGTCCTCGTCCTCGTCCTCGTCCTCGTCGTCCTCGTCCTCGTCGTCCTCGTCGTCCTCGTCCTCGTCGTCCTCGTCGTCCTCGTCCTCGTCGTCCTCGTCCTCGTCGTGCTCGTCCTCGTCGTCCTCGTCCTCGTCGTCCTCGTGGTCCTCGTCCTCGTCCTCGTGGTCCTCGTCCTCGTCCTCGTCGTCCTCGTCGTCCTCGTCGTCCTCGTCGTCCTCGTCGTCCTCGTCCTCGTTCCTCGTCGTCCTCGTCGTCCTCGTCCTCGTCCTCGTCGTCCTCGTCGTCCTCGTCCTCGTCCTCCTCGTCCTCGTCGTCCTCGTCCTCGTCGTCCTCGTCCTCGTCGTCCTCGTCGTCCTCGTCGTCCTCGTCGTCCTCGTCGTCCTCGTACTCGTCGTCTTCGTCGTCCTCGTCGTCCTCGTACTCGTCGTCCTCGTCCTCACCGTCCTCATCGTCCTCGTCCCCGTCGTGCCCGTCCCCGTCGTCCCCGTCCCCGTCGTCCCCGTCCCCGTCGTCCCCGTCCCCGTCGTCCCCGTCCCCGTCATCGTCGTCCCCGTCGTCGTCGTCCCCGTCGTCGTCGTCCCCGTCGTCGTCGTCCCCGTCGTCGTCGTCCCCGTCGTCGTCGTCCCCGTCCTCGTCGTCCCCGTCCTCGTCGTCCCCGTCCTCGTCGTCCCCGTCCTCGTCGTCCTCGTCCTCGTCGTCCTCGTCCTCGTCGTCCTCGTCCTCGTCGTCCTCGTCCTCGTCGTCCTCGTCCTCGTCGTCCTCGTCCTCGTCGTCCTCGTCCTCGTCGTCCTCGTCCTCGTCGTCCTCGTCCTCGTCGTCCTCGTCCTCGTCGTCCTCGTCCTCGTCGTCCTCGTCCTCGTCGTCCTCGTCCTCGTCGTCCTCGTCCTGGTCGTCCTCGTCCTCGTCGTCCTCGTCCTCGTCGTCCTCGTCCTCGTCGTCGTCGTCCTCGTCCTCGTCGTCCTCGTCCTCGTCGTCCTCGTCCTCGTCGTCCTCGTCCTCGTCGTCCTCGTCCTCGTCGTCCTCGTCCTCGTCGTCCTCGTCGTCCTCGTCTTCGTCGTCCTCGTCGTCCTCGTCGTCCTCGTCCTCGTCGTCCTCGTCGTCCTCGTCCCCGTCGTCCCCGTCCCCGTCGTCCACGTCCCCGTCGTCCCCGTCCCCGTCATCGTCGTCCCCGTCGTCGTCGTCCCCGTCGTCGTCGTCCCCGTCGTCGTCGTCCCCGTCCTCGTCGTCCCCGTCCTCGTCGTCCCCGTCCTCGTCGTCCCCGTCGTCGTCTTCCCCGTCGTCGTCGTCACCGTCGTCGTCGTCCCCGTCGTCGTCGTCCCCGTCCTCGTCGTCCCCGTCCTCGTCGTCCTCGTCCTCGTCGTCCTCGTCCTCGTCGTCCTCGTCCTCGTCGTCCTCGTCCTCGTCGTCCTCGTCCTCGTCGTCCTCGTCCTCGTCGTCCTCGTCCTCGTCGTCCTCGTCCTCGTCGTCCTCGTCCTCGTCGTCCTCGTCCTCGTCCTCGTCCTCGTCGTCCTCGTCCTCGTCGTCCTCGTCGTCCTCGTCCTCGTCGTCCTCGTCGTCCTCGTCCTCGTCGTCCTCGTCCTCGTCGTGCTCGTCCTCGTCGTCCTCGTCCTCGTCGTCCTCGTGGTCCTCGTCCTCGTCCTCGTGGTCCTCGTCCTCGTCCTCGTCGTCCTCGTCGTCCTCGTCGTCCTCGTCCTCGTTCCTCGTCGTCCTCGTCGTCCTCGTCCTCGTCCTCGTCGTCCTCGTCGTCCTCGTCCTCGTCCTCCTCGTCCTCGTCGTCCTCGTCCTCGTCGTCCTCGTCCTCGTCGTCCTCGTCGTCCTCGTCGTCCTCGTCGTCCTCGTCGTCCTCGTACTCGTCGTCTTCGTCGTCCTCGTCGTCCTCGTACTCGTCGTCCTCGTCCTCACCGTCCTCATCGTCCTCGTCCCCGTCGTGCCCGTCCCCGTCGTCCCCGTCCCCGTCGTCCCCGTCCCCGTCGTCCCCGTCCCCGTCGTCCCCGTCCCCGTCGTCCCCGTCCCCGTCATCGTCGTCCCCGTCGTCGTCGTCCCCGTCGTCGTCGTCCCCGTCGTCGTCGTCCCCGTCGTCGTCGTCCCCGTCGTCGTCGTCCCCGTCCTCGTCGTCCCCGTCCTCGTCGTCCCCGTCCTCGTCGTCCCCGTCCTCGTCGTCCCCGTCCTCGTCGTCCTCGTCCTCGTCGTCCTCGTCCTCGTCGTCCTCGTCCTCGTCGTCCTCGTCCTCGTCGTCCTCGTCCTCGTCGTCCTCGTCCTCGTCGTCCTCGTCCTCGTCGTCCTCGTCCTCGTCGTCCTCGTCGTCCTCGTCCTCGTCGTCCTCGTCCTCGTCGTGCACGTCCTCGTCGCCCTCGTCCTCGTCGTCCTCGTCGTCCTCGTACTCGTCGTCCTCGTCCTCACCGTCCAAATCGTCCTCGTCCCCGTCGTGCCCGTCCCCGTCGTCCCCGTCCGCGTCGTCCCCGTCCCCGTCGTCCCCGTCCCCGTCATCGTCGTCCCCGTCGTCGTCGTCCCCGTTGTCGTCGTCCCCGTCGTCGTCGTCCCCGTCCTCGTCGTCCCCGTCCTCGTCGTCCTCGTCCTCGTCGTCCTCGTCCTCGTCGTCCTCGTCCTCGTCGTCCTCGTCCTCGTCGTCCTCGTCCTCGTCGTCCTCGTCCTCGTCGTCCTCGTCCTCGTCGTCCTCGTCCTCGTCGTCCTCGTCCTCGTCGTCCTCGTCCTCGTCGTCCTCGTCGTCCTCGTCCTCGTCGTCCTCGTCCTCGTCGTGCTCGTCCTCGTCGTCCTCGTCCTCGTCGTCCTCGTGGTCCTCGTCCTCGTCCTCGTGGTCCTCGTCCTCGTCGTCCTCGTCGTCCTCGTCCTCGTCGTCCTCGTCGTCCTCGTACTCGTCGTCCTCGTCGTCCTCGTACTCGTCGTCTTCGTCGTCCTCGTCGTCCTCGTACTCGTCGTCCTCGTCCTCACCGTCCTCATCGTCCTCGTCCCCGTCGTCCCCGTCCCCGTCGTCCCCGTCCCCGTCGTCCCCGTCCCCGTCATCGTCGTCCCCGTCGTCGTCGTCCCCGTCGTCGTCGTCCCCGTCGTCGTCGTCCCCGTCGTCGTCGTCCCCGTCCTCGTCGTCCCCGTCCTCGTCGTCCCCGTCCTCGTCGTCCCCGTCCTCGTCGTCCCCGTCCTCGTCGTCCTCGTCCTCGTCGTCCTCGTCCTCGTCGTCCTCGTCCTCGTCGTCCTCGTCCTCGTCGTCCTCGTCCTCGTCGTCCTCGTCCTCGTCGTCCTCGTCCTCGTCGTCCTCGTCCTCGTCGTCCACGTCCTCGTCGTCCTCGTCCTCGTCGTCCTCGTCCTCGTCGTCCTCGTCCTGGTCGTCCTCGTCCTCGTCGTCCTCGTCCTCGTCGTCCTCGTCCTCGTCGTCGTCGTCCTCGTCCTCGTCGTCCTCGTCCTCGTCGTCCTCGTCCTCGTCGTCCTCGTCCTCGTCGTCCTCGCCCTCGTCGTCCTCGTCCTCGTCCTCGTCGTCCTCGTCCTCGTCGTCCTCGTCCTCGTCGTCCTCGTCCTCGTCGTCCTCGTCTTCGTCGTCCTCGTCGTCCTCGCCGTCCTCGTCCTCGTCGTCCTCGTCGTCCTCGTCCCCGTCGTCCCCGTCCCCGTCGTCCACGTCCCCGTCGTCCCCGTCCCCGTCATCGTCGTCCCCGTCGTCCCCGTCGTCGCCGTCCTCGCCGTCCTCGTCCTCGTCGTCCTCGTCCTCGTCGTCCTCGTCCTCGTCGTCCTCGTCCTCGTCGTCCTCGTCCTCGTCGTCCTCGTCCTCGTCGTCCTCGTCGTCCTCGTCGTCCTCGTCGTCCTCGTCCTCGTCGTCCTCGTCCTCGTCGTCCTCGTCCTCGTCGTCCTCGTCCTCGTCGTCCTCGTCGTCCTCGTCGTCCTCGTCGTCCTCGTCCTCGTCGTCCTCGTCCTCGTCGTCCTTGTCCTCGTCGTCCTCGTCGTCCTCGTCCGCGTCGTCCTCGTCCTCGTCCTCCTCGTCCTCGTCCTCGTCGTCCTCGTCCTCGTCGTCCTCGTCCTCGTCGTCCTCGTCCTCGTCGTCCTCGTCCTCGTCGTCCTCGTCCTCGTCGTCCTCGTCCTCGTCGTCCTCGTCGTCCTCGTCGTCCTCGTCCTCGTCGTCCTCGTCCTCGTCGTCCTCGTCCTCGTCGTCCTCGTCCTCGTCGTCCTCGTCCTCGTCGTCCTCGTCCTCGTCGTCCTCGTCCTCGTCGTCCTCGTCCTCGTCGTCCTCGTCCTCGTCCTCGTCGTCCTCGTCGTCCTCGTCCTCGTCCTCGTCGTCCTCGTCGTCCTCGTCCTCGTCCTCGTCCTCGTCATCCTCGTCCTCGTCGTCCACGTCCTCGTCGTCGTCGTCGTCGTCCTCGTCGTCCTCGTCCTCGTCCTCGTCGGCCTCGTCCTCGTCGTCTTCGTCCTCGTCGTCGTCCTCTTCGTCCTCGTCCTCGTCCTCGTCCTCGTCGTCCTCGTCGTCCTCGTCGTCCTCGTCCTCGTCGTCCTCGTCGTCCTCGTCCTCGTCGTCCTCGTCCTCGTCCTCGTCGTCCTCGTCGTCCTCGTCCTCGTCGTCCTCGTCCTCGTCGTCCTCGTGGTCCTCGTCCTCGTCCTCGTCGTCCTCGTCGTCCTCGTCCTCGTCCTCGTCGTCCTCGTCCTCGTCCTCGTCGTCCTCGTCGTCCTCGTCCTCGTCCTCGTCGTCCTCGTCGTCCTCGTCCTCGTCCTCGTCGTCCTCGTCCTCGTCGTCCTCGTCCTCGTCGTCCTCGTCCTCGTCGTCCTCGTCCTCGTCCTCGTCGTCCTCGTCCTCGTCGTCCTCGTCCTCGTCGTCCTCGTCCTCGTCGTCCTCGTCCTCGTCGTCCTCGTCCTCGTCGTCCTCGTCGTCCTCGTCCTCGTCGTCCTCGTCCTCGTCGTGCTCGTCCTCGTCGTCCTCGTCCTCGTCGTCCTCGTGGTCCTCGTCCTCGTCCTCGTGGTCCTCGTCCTCGTCCTCGTCGTCCTCGTCGTCCTCGTCGTCCTCGTCGTCCTCGTCGTCCTCGTCCTCGTTCCTCGTCGTCCTCGTCGTCCTCGTCCTCGTCCTCGTCGTCCTCGTCGTCCTCGTCCTCGTCCTCCTCGTCCTCGTCGTCCTCGTCCTCGTCGTCCTCGTCCTCGTCGTCCTCGTCGTCCTCGTCGTCCTCGTCGTCCTCGTCGTCCTCGTACTCGTCGTCTTCGTCGTCCTCGTCGTCCTCGTACTCGTCGTCCTCGTCCTCACCGTCCTCATCGTCCTCGTCCCCGTCGTGCCCGTCCCCGTCGTCCCCGTCCCCGTCGTCCCCGTCCCCGTCGTCCCCGTCCCCGTCATCGTCGTCCCCGTCGTCGTCGTCCCCGTCGTCGTCGTCCCCGTCGTCGTCGTCCCCGTCGTCGTCGTCCCCGTCCTCGTCGTCCCCGTCCTCGTCGTCCCCGTCCTCGTCGTCCCCGTCCTCGTCGTCCCCGTCCTCGTCGTCCTCGTCCTCGTCGTCCTCGTCCTCGTCGTCCTCGTCCTCGTCGTCCTCGTCCTCGTCGTCCTCGTCCTCGTCGTCCTCGTCGTCGTCGTCCTCGTCCTCGTCGTCCTCGTCCTCGTCGTCCTCGTCCTCGTCGTCCTCGTCCTCGTCGTCCTCGCCCTCGTCGTCCTCGTCCTCGTCCTCGTCGTCCTCGTCCTCGTCGTCCTCGTCCTCGTCGTCCTCGTCCTCGTCGTCCTCGTCTTCGTCGTCCTCGTCGTCCTCGCCGTCCTCGTCCTCGTCGTCCTCGTCGTCCTCGTCCCCGTCGTCCCCGTCCCCGTCGTCCACGTCCCCGTCGTCCCCGTCCCCGTCATCGTCGTCCCCGTCGTCGCCGTCCTCGTCGTCGTCGTCCTCGTCGTCGTCGTCCTCGTCCTCGTCGTCCTCGCCCTCGTCGTCCTCGTCGTCCTCGTCCTCGTCGTCCTCGTCCTCGTCGTCCTCGTCCTCGTCGTCCTCGTCGTCCTCGTCGTCCTCGTCGTCCTCGTCGTCCTCGTCCTCGTCGTCCTCGTCCTCGTCGTCCTTGTCCTCGTCGTCCTCGTCCTCGTCGTCTTCGTCCTCGTCGTCCTCGTCCTCGTCGTCCTCGTCCTCGTCGTCCTCGTCCTCGTCGTCGTCGTCCTCGTCGTCCTCGTCCTCGTCGTCCTCATCCTCGTCGTCCTCGTCCTCGTCGTCCTCGTCCTCGTCGTCCTCGTCCTCGCCGTCCTCGTCCTCGTCGTCCTCGTCCTCGTCGCCCTCGTCCTCGTCGTCCTCGTCCTCGTCGTCCTCGTCCTCGTCGTCCTCGTCCTCGTCGTCCTCGTCGTCCTCGTCGTCCTCGTCCTCGTCGTCCTCGTCCTCGTCGTCCTTGTCCTCGTCGTCCTCGTCGTCCTCGTCCGCGTCGTCCTCGTCCTCGTCGTCCTCGTCGTCCTCGTCCTCGTCGTCCTCGTCCTCGTCGTCCTCGTCCTCGTACTCGTCGTCCTCGTCGTCCTCGTCCTCGTCATCCTCGTCGTCCTCGTCCTCGTCCTCGTCGTCCTCGTCCTCGTCGTCCTCGTCCTCGTCGTCCTCGTCCTCGTCGTCCTCGTCGTCCTCGTCCTCGTCGTCCTCGTCGTCCTCGTCCTCGTCCTCGTCGTCCTCGTCGTCCTCGTCCTCGTCCTCGTCGTCCTCGTCGTCCTCGTCCTCGTCCTCGTCGTCCACGACGTCCCCGTCATCGTCGTCCTCGTCCTCGTCGTCCACGTCGTTCTCGTCCTCGTCGTCCTCGTCCTCGTCGTCCTCGTCCTCGTCGTCCCCGTCCTCGTCGTCCTCGTCCTCGTCGTCCTCGTCGTCCTCGTCCTCGTCGTCCTCGTCCTCGTCGTCCTCGTCGTCCTCGTCCTCGTCGTCCTCGTCCTCGTAGTCCTCGTCGTCCTCGTCCTCGTCGTCCTCGTCGTCCTCGTCCTCGTCCTCGTCGTCGTCGTCGTCCTCGTCCCCGTCGTCGTCGTCGTCCTCGTCCTCGTCGTCCTCGTCGTCCTCGTCCTCGTCGTCCTCGTCCTCGTCGTCCTCGTCGTCCTCGTCCTCGTCCTCGTCGTCCTCGTCCTCGTCCTCGTCATCCTCGTCCTCGTCGCCCACGTCCTCGTCCTCGTCCTCGTCGTCCTCGTCCTCGTCGTCCTCGTCCTCGTCGTCCTCGTCGTCCTCGTCCTCGTCGTCCTCGTCCTCGTCGTCCTCGTCCTCGTCGTCCTCGTCCTCGTCGTCCTCGTCCTCGTCCTCGTCCTCGTCGTCCTCGTCCTCGTCGTCCTCGTCGTCCTCGTCCTCGTCGTCCTCGTCGTCCTCGTCCTCGTCGTCCTCGTCCTCGTCGTGCTCGTCCTCGTCGTCCTCGTCCTCGTCGTCCTCGTGGTCCTCGTCCTCGTCCTGGTGGTCCTCGTCCTCGTCCTCGTCGTCCTCGTCGTCCTCGTCGTCCTCGTCGTCCTCGTCGTCCTCGTCCTCGTTCCTCGTCGTCCTCGTCGTCCTCGTCCTCGTCCTCGTCGTCCTCGTCGTCCTCGTCCTCGTCCTCCTCGTCCTCGTCGTCCTCGTCCTCGTCGTCCTCGTCCTCGTCGTCCTCGTCGTCCTCGTCGTCCTCGTCCTCGTCGTCCTCGTCGTCCTCGTCGTCCTCGTCCTCGTCGTCCTCGTCCTCGTCGTCCTCGTCCTCGTCGTCCTCGTCCTCGTCGTCCTCGTCCTCGTCGTCCTCGTCCTCGTCGTCCTCGTCCTCGTCGTCCTCGTCCTCGTCGTCCTCGTCCTCGTCGTCCTCGTCCTCGTCGTCCTCGTCCTCGTCGTCCTCGTCCTCGTCGTCCTCGTCCTCGTCGTCCTCGTCCTCGTCGTCCTCGTCCTCGTCGTCCTCGTCCTCGTCCTCGTCGTCCTCGTCGTCCTCGTCCTCGTCCTCGTCGTCCTCGTCGTCCTCGTCCTCGTCCTCGTCCTCGTCATCCTCGACCTCGTCGTCCACGTCCTCGTCGTCGTCGTCGTCGTCCTCGTCGTCCTCGTCCTCGTCCTCGTCGGCCTCGTCCTCGTCGTCTTCGTCCTCGTCGTCGTCCTCTTCGTCCTCGTCCTCGTCCTCGTCCTCGTCGTCCTCGTCGTCCTCGTCGTCCTCGTCCTCGTCGTCCTCGTCGTCCTCGTCCTCGTCGTCCTCGTCCTCGTCCTCGTCGTCCTCGTCGTCCTCGTCCTCGTCGTCCTCGTCCTCGTCGTCCTCGTGGTCCTCGTCCTCGTCCTCGTCGTCCTCGTCGTCCTCGTCCTCGTCCTCGTCGTCCTCGTCCTCGTCCTCGTCGTCCTCGTCGTCCTCGTCCTCGTCCTCGTCGTCCTCGTCGTCCTCGTCCTCGTCCTCGTCGTCCTCGTCCTCGTCGTCCTCGTCCTCGTCGTCCTCGTCCTCGTCGTCCTCGTCCTCGTCCTCGTCGTCCTCGTCGTCCTCGTCCTCGTCGTCCTCGTCCTCGTCGTGCACGTCCTCGTCGCCCACGTCCTCGTCGTCCTCGTGGTCCTCGTCCTCGTCCTCGTCGTCCTCGTCGTCCTCGTCGTCCTCGTCGTCCTCGTCGTCCTCGTCCTCGTCCTCGTCGTCCTCGTCGTCCTCGTCCTCGTCCTCGTCGTCCTCGTCGTCCTCGTCCTCGTCCTCCTCGTCCTCGTCGTCCTCGTCCTCGTCGTCCTCGTCCTCGTCGTCCTCGTCCTCGTCGTCCTCGTCCTCGTCGTCCTCGTCCTCGTCGTCCTCGTCCTCGTCGTCCTCGTCGTCCTCGTCGTCCTCGTCGTCCTCGTCGTCCTCGTACTCGTCGTCCTCGTCCTCACCGTCCTCATCGTCCTCGTCCCCGTCGTGCCCGTCCCCGTCGTCCCCGTCCGCGTCGTCCCCGTCCCCGTCGTCCCCGTCCCCGTCATCGTCGTCCCCGTCGTCGTCGTCCCCGTTGTCGTCGTCCCCGTCGTCGTCGTCCCCGTCCTCGTCGTCCCCGTCCTCGTCGTCCTCGTCCTCGTCGTCCTCGTCCTCGTCGTCCTCGTCCTCGTCGTCCTCGTCCTCGTCGTCCTCGTCCTCGTCGTCCTCGTCCTCGTCGTCCTCGTCCTCGTCGTCCTCGTCCTCGTCGTCCTCGTCCTCGTCGTCCTCGTCGTCCTCGTCCTCGTCGTCCTCGTCCTCGTCGTGCTCGTCCTCGTCGTCCTCGTCCTCGTCGTCCTCGTGGTCCTCGTCCTCGTCCTCGTGGTCCTCGTCCTCGTCCTCGTCGTCCTCGTCGTCCTCGTCGTCCTCGTCGTCCTCGTCGTCCTCGTCCTCGTTCCTCGTCGTCCTCGTCGTCCTCGTCCTCGTCCTCGTCGTCCTCGTCGTCCTCGTCCTCGTCCTCCTCGTCCTCGTCGTCCTCGTCCTCGTCGTCCTCGTCCTCGTCGTCCTCGTCGTCCTCGTCGTCCTCGTCGTCCTCGTCGTCCTCGTACTCGTCGTCTTCGTCGTCCTCGTCGTCCTCGTACTCGTCGTCCTCGTCCTCACCGTCCTCATCGTCCTCGTCCCCGTCGTGCCCGTCCCCGTCGTCCCCGTCCCCGTCGTCCCCGTCCCCGTCGTCCCCGTCCCCGTCATCGTCGTCCCCGTCGTCGTCGTCCCCGTCGTCGTCGTCCCCGTCGTCGTCGTCCCCGTCGTCGTCGTCCCCGTCCTCGTCGTCCCCGTCCTCGTCGTCCCCGTCCTCGTCGTCCCCGTCCTCGTCGTCCCCGTCCTCGTCGTCCTCGTCCTCGTCGTCCTCGTCCTCGTCGTCCTCGTCCTCGTCGTCCTCGTCGTCCTCGTCCTCGTCGTCCTCGTCCTCGTCGTCCTCGTCGTCGTCGTCCTCGTCCTCGTCGTCCTCGTCCTCGTCGTCCTCGTCCTCGTCGTCCTCGTCCTCGTCGTCCTCGCCCTCGTCGTCCTCGTCCTCGTCCTCGTCGTCCTCGTCCTCGTCGTCCTCGTCCTCGTCGTCCTCGTCCTCGTCGTCCTCGTCTTCGTCGTCCTCGTCGTCCTCGCCGTCCTCGTCCTCGTCGTCCTCGTCGTCCTCGTCCCCGTCGTCCCCGTCCCCGTCGTCCACGTCCCCGTCGTCCCCGTCCCCGTCATCGTCGTCCCCGTCGTCGCCGTCCTCGTCGTCGTCGTCCTCGTCGTCGTCGTCCTCGTCCTCGTCGTCCTCGTCCTCGTCGTCCTCGTCGTCCTCGTCCTCGTCGTCCTCGTCCTCGTCGTCCTCGTCCTCGTCGTCCTCGTCGTCCTCGTCGTCCTCGTCGTCCTCGTCGTCCTCGTCCTCGTCGTCCTCGTCCTCGTCGTCCTCGTCCTCGTCGTCCTCGTCCTCGCCGTCCTCGTCCTCGTCGTCCTCGTCCTCGTCGTCCTCGTCCTCGTCGTCCTCGTCCTCGTCGTCCTCGTCCTCGTCGTCCTCGTCCTCGTCGTCCTCGTCGTCCTCGTCGTCCTCGTCCTCGTCGTCCTCGTCCTCGTCGTCCTTGTCCTCGTCGTCCTCGTCGTCCTCGTCCGCGTCGTCCTCGTCCTCGTCGTCCTCGTCGTCCTCGTCCTCGTCGTCCTCGTCCTCGTCGTCCTCGTCCTCGTACTCGTCGTCCTCGTCGTCCTCGTCCTCGTCATCCTCGTCGTCCTCGTCCTCGTCCTCGTCGTCCTCGTCCTCGTCGTCCTCGTCCTCGTCGTCCTCGTCCTCGTCGTCCTCGTCGTCCTCGTCCTCGTCGTCCTCGTCGTCCTCGTCCTCGTCCTCGTCCTCGTCCTCGTCGTCCTCGTCGTCCTCGTCCTCGTCCTCGTCGTCCACGACGTCCCCGTCATCGTCGTCCTCGTCCTCGTCGTCCACGTCGTTCTCGTCCTCGTCGTCCTCGTCCTCGTCGTCCTCGTCCTCGTCGTCCCCGTCCTCGTCGTCCTCGTCCTCGTCGTCCTCGTCGTCCTCGTCCTCGTCGTCCTCGTCCTCGTCGTCCTCGTCGTCCTCGTCCTCGTCGTCCTCGTCCTCGTAGTCCTCGTCGTCCTCGTCCTCGTCGTCCTCGTCGTCCTCGTCCTCGTCCTCGTCGTCGTCGTCGTCCTCGTCCCCGTCGTCGTCGTCGTCCTCGTCCTCGTCGTCCTCGTCGTCCTCGTCCTCGTCGTCCTCGTCCTCGTCGTCCTCGTCGTCCTCGTCCTCGTCCTCGTCGTCCTCGTCCTCGTCCTCGTCATCCTCGTCCTCGTCGCCCACGTCCTCGTCGTCGTCGTCGTCGTCCTCGTCGTCCTCGTCCTCGTCCTCGTCGGCCTCGTCCTCGTCGTCCTCGTCCTCGTCCTCGTCGTCGTCGTCCTCGTCCACGTCGTCCTCGTCCTCGTCGTCCTCGGCCTCGTCGTCCTCGTCGTCCTCGTCCTCGTCGTCCTCGTCCTAGTCGTCCTCGTCCTCGTCGTCCTCGTCCTCGTCGTCCTCGTCCTCGTCGTCCTCGTCCTCGTCGTCCTCGTCCTCGTCGTCCTCGTCCTCGTCGTCCTCGTCGTCCTCGTCCTCGTCGTCGTCGTCCTCGTCCTCGTCCTCCTCCTCGTCGTCCTCGTCCTCGTCCTCGTCGTCCTCGTCCTCGTCCTCGTCCTCGTCCTCGTCGTCCTCGTCCTCGTCCTCGTCGTCCTCGTCCTCGTCGTCCTCGTCGTCCTCGTCCTCGTCGTCCTCGTCCTCGTCCTCGTCGTCCTCGTCCTCGTCCTCGTCGTCCTCGTCCTCGTCCTCGTCGTCCTCGTCCTCGTCCTCGTCGTCCTCGTCCTCGTCGTCCTCGTCCTCGTCGTCCTCGTCCTCTTCGTCCTCGTCCTCGTCGTCCTCGTCCTCGTCGTCCTCGTCCTCGTCGTCCTCGTCCTCGTCGTCCTCGTCCTCGTCGTCCTCGTCCTCGTCGTCCTCGTCCTCGTCGTCCTCGTCGTCC
The DNA here is from genome assembly GCA_944738655.2 of Andrena hattorfiana. NCBI lineage: Eukaryota > Metazoa > Arthropoda > Insecta > Hymenoptera > Andrenidae > Andrena > Andrena hattorfiana. The sequence continues at coordinate 25,684,755 of OX122893.2, read as the reverse complement.
TCGTCCTCGTCGTCCTCGTCCTCGTCGTCCTCGTCGTCCTCGTCGTCCTCGTCGTCCTCGTACTCGTCGTCTTCGTCGTCCTCGTCGTCCTCGTACTCGTCGTCCTCGTCCTCACCGTCCTCATCGTCCTCGTCCCCGTCGTGCCCGTCCCCGTCGTCCCCGTCCCCGTCGTCCCCGTCCCCGTCGTCGTCGTCCCCGTCGTCGTCGTCCCCGTCGTCGTCGTCCCCGTCGTCGTCGTCCCCGTCGTCGTCGTCCCCGTCGTCGTCGTCCCCGTCCTCGTCGTCCCCGTCCTCGTCGTCCCCGTCCTCGTCGTCCCCGTCCTCGTCGTCCCCGTCCTCGTCGTCCTCGTCCTCGTCGTCCTCGTCCTCGTCGTCCTCGTCCTCGTGGTCCTCGTCCTCGTCGTCCTCGTCCTCGTCGTCCTCGTCCTCGTCGTCCTCGTCCTCGTCGTCCTCGTCCTCGTCGTCCTCGTCCTCGTCGTCCTCGTCCTCGTCGTCCTCGTCCTCGTCGTCCTCGTCCTGGTCGTCCTCGTCCTCGTCGTCCTCGTCCTCGTCGTCCTCGTCCTCGTCGTCGTCGTCCTCGTCCTCGTCGTCCTCGTCCTCGTCGTCCTCGTCCTCGTCGTCCTCGTCCTCGTCGTCCTCGCCCTCGTCGTCCTCGTCCTCGTCCTCGTCGTCCTCGTCCTCGTCGTCCTCGTCCTCGTCGTCCTCGTCCTCGTCGTCCTCGTCTTCGTCGTCCTCGTCGTCCTCGCCGTCCTCGTCCTCGTCGTCCTCGTCGTCCTCGTCCCCGTCGTCCCCGTCCCCGTCGTCCACGTCCCCGTCGTCCCCGTCCCCGTCATCGTCGTCCCCGTCGTCGCCGTCCTCGTCGTCGTCGTCCTCGTCGTCGTCGTCCTCGTCCTCGTCGTCCTCGTCCTCGTCGTCCTCGTCGTCCTCGTCCTCGTCGTCCTCGTCCTCGTCGTCCTCGTCCTCGTCGTCCTCGTCGTCCTCGTCGTCCTCGTCGTCCTCGTCGTCCTCGTCCTCGTCGTCCTCGTCCTCGTCGTCCTTGTCCTCGTCGTCCTCGTCCTCGTCGTCTTCGTCCTCGTCGTCCTCGTCCTCGTCGTCCTCGTCCTCGTCGTCCTCGTCCTCGTCGTCGTCGTCCTCGTCGTCCTCGTCCTCGTCGTCCTCATCCTCGTCGTCCTCGTCCTCGTCGTCCTCGTCCTCGCCGTCCTCGTCCTCGCCGTCCTCGTCCTCGTCGTCCTCGTCCTCGTCGTCCTCGTCCTCGTCGTCCTCGTCCTCGTCGTCCTCGTCCTCGTCGTCCTCGTCGTCCTCGTCGTCCTCGTCCTCGTCGTCCTCGTCCTCGTCGTCCTTGTCCTCGTCGTCCTCGTCGTCCTCGTCCGCGTCGTCCTCGTCCTCGTCGTCCTCGTCGTCCTCGTCCTCGTCGTCCTCGTCCTCGTCGTCCTCGTCCTCGTACTCGTCGTCCTCGTCGTCCTCGTCCTCGTCATCCTCGTCGTCCTCGTCCTCGTCCTCGTCGTCCTCGTCCTCGTCGTCCTCGTCCTCGTCGTCCTCGTCCTCGTCGTCCTCGTCGTCCTCGTCCTCGTCGTCCTCGTCGTCCTCGTCCTCGTTCTCGTCGTCCTCGTCGTCCTCGTCCTCGTCCTCGTCGTCCTCGTCGTCCTCGTCCTCGTCCTCGTCGTCCACGACGTCCCCGTCATCGTCGTCCTCGTCCTCGTCGTCCACGTCGTTCTCGTCCTCGTCGTCCTCGTCCTCGTCGTCCTCGTCCTCGTCGTCCCCGTCCTCGTCGTCCTCGTCCTCGTCGTCCTCGTCGTCCTCGTCCTCGTCGTCCTCGTCCTCGTCGTCCTCGTCGTCCTCGTCCTCGTCGTCCTCGTCCTCGTAGTCCTCGTCGTCCTCGTCCTCGTCGTCCTCGTCGTCCTCGTCCTCGTCCTCGTCGTCGTCGTCGTCCTCGTCCCCGTCGTCGTCGTCGTCCTCGTCCTCGTCGTCCTCGTCGTCCTCGTCCTCGTCGTCCTCGTCCTCGTCGTCCTCGTCGTCCTCGTCCTCGTCCTCGTCGTCCTCGTCCTCGTCCTCGTCATCCTCGTCCTCGTCGCCCACGTCCTCGTCGTCGTCGTCGTCGTCCTCGTCGTCCTCGTCCTCGTCCTCGTCGGCCTCGTCCTCGTCGTCCTCGTCCTCGTCCTCGTCGTCGTCGTCCTCGTCCACGTCGTCCTCGTCCTCGTCGTCCTCGGCCTCGTCGTCCTCGTCGTCCTCGTCCTCGTCGTCCTCGTCCTAGTCGTCCTCGTCCTCGTCGTCCTCGTCCTCGTCGTCCTCGTCCTCGTCGTCCTCGTCCTCGTCGTCCTCGTCCTCGTCGTCCTCGTCCTCGTCGTCCTCGTCCTCGTCGTCCTCGTCCTCGTCGTCCTCGTCGTCCTCGTCCTCCTCCTCGTCGTCCTCGTCCTCGTCCTCGTCGTCCTCGTCCTCGTCCTCGTCGTCCTCGTCCTCGTCCTCGTCCTCGTCCTCGTCGTCCTCGTCCTCGTCCTCGTCGTCCTCGTCCTCGTCCTCGTCGTCCTCGTCCTCGTCCTCGTCGTCCTCGTCCTCGTCGTCCTCGTCCTCGTCGTCCTCGTCCTCGTCGTCCTCGTCCTCGTCGTCCTCGTCCTCGTCGTCCTCGTCCTCGTCGTCCTCGTCCTCGTCGTCCTCGTCCTCGTCGTCCTCGTCCTCGTCGTCCTCGTCCTCGTCGTCCTCGTCCTCGTCGTCCTCGTCCTCGTCGTCCTCGTCCTCGTCGTCCTCGTCCTCGTCGTCCTCGTCCTCGTCGTCCTCGTCCTCGTCGTCCTCGTCCTCGTCGTCCTCGTCCTCGTCGTCCTCGTCCTCGTCGTCCTCGTCCTCGTCGTCCTCGTCCCCGTCGTCCTCGTCCCCGTCGTCCTCGTCCCCGTCGTCCTCGTCCCCGTCGTCCTCGTCCCCGTCGTCCTCGTCCCCGTCGTCCTCTTCCTCGTCGTCCTCTTCCTCGTCGTCCGCGTCCTCGTCGTCCGCGTCCTCGTCGTCCGCGTCCTCGTCGTCCGCGTCCTCGTCGTCCTCGTCCTCGTCGTCCTCGTCCTCGTCGTCCTCGTCCTCGTCGTCCTCGTCCTCGTCGTCCTCGTCCTCGTCGTCCTCGTCGTCCTCGTCCTCGTCGTCCTCGTCCTCGTCGTCCTCGTCCTCGTCGTCCTCGTCCTCGTCGTCCTCGTCCTCGTCGTCCTCCTCGTCCTCGTCCTCGTCCTCGTCGTCCTCGTCCTCGTCGTCCTCGTCCTCGTCGTCCTCGTCCTCGTCGTCCTCGTCCTCGTCGTCCTCGTCCTCGTCGTCCTCGTCCTCGTCGTCCTCGTCCTCGTCGTCCTCGTCCTCGTCGTCCTCGTCCTCGTCGTCCTCGTCCTCGTCGTCCTCGTCCTCGTCGTCCTCGTCCTCGTCGTCCTCGTCCTCGTCGTCCTCGTCCTCGTCGTCCTCGTCCTCGTCGTCCTCGTCCTCGTCGTCCTCGTCCTCGTCGTCCTCGTCCTCGTCGTCCTCGTCCTCGTCGTCCTCGTCCTCGTCGTCCTCGTCCTCGTCGTCCTCGTCCTCGTCGTCCTCGTCCTCGTCGTCCTCGTCCTCGTCGTCCTCGTCCTCGTCGTCCTCGTCCTCGTCGTCCTCGTCCTCGTCGTCCTCGTCGTCCTCGTCCTCGTCGTGCTCGTCCTCGTCGTCCTCGTCCTCGTCGTCCTCGTGGTCCTCGTCCTCGTCCTCGTGGTCCTCGTCCTCGTCCTCGTCGTCCTCGTCGTCCTCGTCGTCCTCGTCGTCCTCGTCGTCCTCGTCCTCGTTCCTCGTCGTCCTCGTCGTCCTCGTCCTCGTCCTCGTCGTCCTCGTCGTCCTCGTCCTCGTCCTCCTCGTCCTCGTCGTCCTCGTCCTCGTCGTCCTCGTCCTCGTCGTCCTCGTCGTCCTCGTCGTCCTCGTCGTCCTCGTCGTCCTCGTCCTCGTCGTCCTCGTCCTCGTCGTCCTCGTCCTCGTACTCGTCGTCCTCGTCGTCCTCGTCCTCGTCATCCTCGTCGTCCTCGTCCTCGTCATCCTCGTCGTCCTCGTCCTCGTCCTCGTCGTCCTCGTCCTCGTCGTCCTCGTCCTCGTCGTCCTCGTCCTCGTCGTCCTCGTCGTCCTCGTCCTCGTCGTCCTCGTCGTCCTCGTCCTCGTCCTCGTCGTCCTCGTCGTCCTCGTCCTCGTCCTCGTCGTCCTCGTCGTCCTCGTCCTCGTCCTCGTCGTCCACGACGTCCCCGTCATCGTCGTCCTCGTCCTCGTCGTCCACGTCGTTCTCGTCCTCGTCGTCCTCGTCCTCGTCGTCCTCGTCCTCGTCGTCCCCGTCCTCGTCGTCCTCGTCCTCGTCGTCCTCGTCGTCCTCGTCCTCGTCGTCCTCGTCCTCGTCGTCCTCGTCGTCCTCGTCCTCGTCGTCCTCGTCCTCGTAGTCCTCGTCGTCCTCGTCCTCGTCGTCCTCGTCGTCCTCGTCCTCGTCCTCGTCGTCGTCGTCGTCCTCGTCCCCGTCGTCGTCGTCGTCCTCGTCCTCGTCGTCCTCGTCGTCCTCGTCCTCGTCGTCCTCGTCCTCGTCGTCCTCGTCCTCGTCGTCCTCGTCGTCCTCGTCCTCGTCCTCGTCGTCCTCGTCCTCGTCCTCGTCATCCTCGTCCTCGTCGCCCACGTCCTCGTCGTCGTCGTCGTCGTCCTCGTCGTCCTCGTCCTCGTCCTCGTCGGCCTCGTCGTCCTCGTCCTCGTCCTCGTCGGCCTCGTCCTCGTCGTCCTCGTCCTCGTCCTCGTCGTCGTCGTCCTCGTCCACGTCGTCCTCGTCCTCGTCGTCCTCGGCCTCGTCGTCCTCGTCGTCCTCGTCCTCGTCGTCCTCGTCCTAGTCGTCCTCGTCCTCGTCGTCCTCGTCCTCGTCGTCCTCGTCCTCGTCGTCCTCGTCCTCGTCGTCCTCGTCCTCGTCGTCCTCGTCCTCGTCGTCCTCGTCGTCCTCGTCCTCGTCGTCGTCGTCCTCGTCCTCGTCCTCCTCCTCGTCGTCCTCGTCCTCGTCCTCGTCGTCCTCGTCCTCGTCCTCGTCGTCCTCGTCCTCGTCCTCGTCCTCGTCGTCCTCGTCCTCGTCCTCGTCCTCGTCCTCGTCGTCCTCGTCCTCGTCCTCGTCGTCCTCGTCCTCGTCGTCCTCGTCCTCGTCCTCGTCGTCCTCGTCCTCGTCCTCGTCGTCCTCGTCCTCGTCCTCGTCGTCCTCGTCCTCGTCGTCCTCGTCCTCGTCGTCCTCGTCCTCGTCGTCCTCGTCCTCGTCGTCCTCGTCCTCGTCGTCCTCGTCCTCGTCGTCCTCGTCCTCGTCGTCCTCGTCCTCGTCGTCCTCGTCCTCGTCGTCCTGGTCCTCGTCGTCCTCGTCCTCGTCGTCCTCGTCCTCGTCGTCCTCGTCCTCGTCGTCCTCGTCCTCGTCGTCCTCGTCCTCGTCGTCCTCGTCCTCGTCGTCCTCGTCCTCGTCGTCCTCGTCCTCGTCGTCCTCGTCCTCGTCGTCCTCGTCCTCGTCGTCCTCGTCCTCGTCGTCCTCGTCCTCGTCGTCCTCGTCCTCGTCGTCCTCGTCCTCGTCGTCCTCGTCCTCGTCGTCCTCGTCCTCGTCGTCCTCGTCCTCGTCGTCCTCGTCCTCGTCGTCCTCGTCCTCGTCCTCGTCGTCCTCGTCCTCGTCCTCGTCGTCCTCGTCCTCGTCCTCGTCGTCGTCGTCCTCGTCCTCGTCCTCGTCGTCCTCGTCCTCGTCGTCCTCGTCCTCGTCCTCGTCGTCCTCGTCCTCGTCCTCGTCGTCCTCGTCCTCGTCCTCGTCGTCCTCGTCCTCGTCGTCCTCGTCCTCGTCGTCCTCGTCCTCGTCGTCCTCGTCCTCGTCGTCCTCGTCCTCGTCGTCCTCGTCCTCGTCGTCCTCGTCCTCGTCGTCCTCGTCCTCGTCGTCCTCGTCCTCGTCGTCCTCGTCCTCGTCGTCCTCGTCCTCGTCGTCCTCGTCCTCGTCGTCCTCGTCCTCGTCGTCCTCGTCCTCGTCGTCCTCGTCCTCGTCGTCCTCGTCCTCGTCGTCCTCGTCCTCGTCGTCCTCGTCCTCGTCGTCCTCGTCCTCGTCGTCCTCGTCCTCGTCGTCCTCGTCCTCGTCGTCCTCGTCCTCGTCGTCCTCGTCCTCGTCGTCCTCGTCCTCGTCGTCCTCGTCCTCGTCGTCCTCGTCCTCGTCGTCCTCGTCCTCGTCGTCCTCGTCCTCGTCGTCCTCGTCCCCGTCGTCCTCGTCCCCGTCGTCCTCGTCCCCGTCGTCCTCGTCCCCGTCGTCCTCGTCCCCGTCGTCCTCGTCCCCGTCGTCCTCGTCCCCGTCGTCCTCGTCCCCGTCGTCCTCGTCCCCGTCGTCCTCGTCCCCGTCGTCCTCGTCCCCGTCGTCCTCGTCCCCGTCGTCCTCGTCCACGTCGTCCTCGTCCCCGTCGTCCTCTTCCTCGTCGTCCGCGTCCTCGTCGTCCGCGTCCTCGTCGTCCGCGTCCTCGTCGTCCGCGTCCTCGTCGTCCGCGTCCTCGTCGTCCGCGTCCTCGTCGTCCGCGTCCTCGTCGTCCGCGTCCTCGTCGTCCGCGTCCTCGTCGTCCGCGTCCTCGTCGTCCGCGTCCTCGTCGTCCTCGTCCTCGTCGTCCTCGTCCTCGTCGTCCTCGTCCTCGTCGTCCTCGTCCTCGTCGTCCTCGTCCTCGTCGTCCTCGTCCTCGTCGTCCTCGTCCTCGTCGTCCTCGTCCTCGTCGTCCTCGTCCTCGTCGTCCTCGTCCTCGTCGTCCTCGTCCTCGTCCTCGTCGTCCTCGTCCTCGTCCTCGTCGTCCTCGTCCTCGTCCTCGTCGTCCTCGTCCTCGTCGTCCTCGTCCTCGTCGTCCTCGTCCTCGTCGTCCTCGTCCTCGTCGTCCTCGTCCTCGTCGTCCTCGTCCTCGTCGTCCTCGTCCTCGTCGTCCTCGTCCTCGTCGTCCTGGTCCTCGTCGTCCTCGTCCTCGTCGTCCTGGTCCTCGTCGTCCTCGTCCTCGTCGTCCTCGTCCTCGTCGTCCTCGTCCTCGTCGTCCTCGTCCTCGTCGTCCTCGTCCTCGTCGTCCTCGTCCTCGTCGTCCTCGTCCTCGTCGTCCTCGTCCTCGTCGTCCTCGTCCTCGTCGTCCTCGTCCTCGTCGTCCTCGTCCTCGTCGTCCTCGTCCTCGTCGTCCTCGTCCTCGTCGTCCTCGTCCTCGTCGTCCTCGTCCTCGTCGTCCTCGTCCTCGTCGTCCTCGTCCTCGTCGTCCTCGTCCTCGTCCTCGTCGTCCTCGTCCTCGTCCTCGTCCTCGTCGTCCTCGTCCTCGTCCTCGTCCTCGTCCTCGTCCTCGTCCTCGTCGTCCTCGTCCTCGTCCTCGTCGTCCTCGTCCTCGTCGTCCTCGTCCTCGTCCTCGTCGTCCTCGTCCTCGTCCTCGTCGTCCTCGTCCTCGTCCTCGTCGTCCTCGTCCTCGTCGTCCTCGTCCTCGTCGTCCTCGTCCTCGTCGTCCTCGTCCTCGTCGTCCTCGTCCTCGTCGTCCTCGTCCTCGTCGTCCTCGTCCTCGTCGTCCTGGTCCTCGTCGTCCTCGTCCTCGTCGTCCTCGTCCTCGTCGTCCTCGTCCTCGTCGTCCTCGTCCTCGTCGTCCTCGTCCTCGTCGTCCTCGTTCTCGTCGTCCTCGTCCTCGTCGTCCTCGTCCTCGTCGTCCTCGTCCTCGTCGTCCTCGTCCTCGTCGTCCTCGTCCTCGTCGTCCTCGTCCTCGTCGTCCTCGTCCTCGTCGTCCTCGTCCTCGTCGTCCTCGTCCTCGTCGTCCTCGTCCTCGTCGTCCTCGTCCTCGTCGTCCTCGTCCTCGTCGTCCTCGTCCCCGTCGTCCTCGTCCCCGTCGTCCTCGTCCCCGTCGTCCTCGTCCTCGTCGTCCTCGTCCTCGTCCTCGTCGTCCTCGTCCTCGTCCTCGTCGTCCTCGTCCTCGTCCTCGTCGTCCTCGTCCTCGTCGTCCTCGTCCTCGTCGTCCTCGTCCTCGTCGTCCTCGTCCTCGTCGTCCTCGTCCTCGTCGTCCTCGTCCTCGTCGTCCTCGTCCTCGTCGTCCTCGTCCTCGTCGTCCTCGTCCTCGTCGTCCTCGTCCTCGTCGTCCTCGTCCTCGTCGTCCTCGTCCTCGTCGTCCTCGTCCTCGTCGTCCTCGTCCTCGTCGTCCTCGTCCTCGTCGTCCTCGTCCTCATCGTCCTCGTCCTCGTCGTCGTCGTCCTCGTCGTCCTCGTCCTCGTCCTCGTCGGCCTCGTCCTCGTCGTCCTCGTCCTCGTCCTCGTCGTCGTCGTCCTCGTCCACGTCGTCCTCGTCCTCGTCGTCCTCGGCCTCGTCGTCCTCGTCGTCCTCGTCCTCGTCGTCCTCGTCCTAGTCGTCCTCGTCCTCGTCGTCCTCGTCCTCGTCGTCCTCGTCCTCGTCGTCCTCGTCCTCGTCGTCCTCGTCCTCGTCGTCCTCGTCCTCGTCGTCCTCGTCGTCCTCGTCCTCGTCGTCGCCGTCCTCGTCCTCGTCCTCCTCCTCGTCGTCCTCGTCCTCGTCCTCGTCGTCCTCGTCCTCGTCCTCGTCGTCCTCGTCCTCGTCCTCGTCCTCGTCCTCGTCGTCCTCGTCCTCGTCCTCGTCGTCCTCGTCCTCGTCGTCCTCGTCCTCGTCCTCGTCGTCCTCGTCCTCGTCCTCGTCGTCCTCGTCCTCGTCCTCGTCGTCCTCGTCCTCGTCGTCCTCGTCCTCGTCGTCCTCGTCCTCGTCGTCCTCGTCCTCGTCGTCCTCGTCCTCGTCGTCCTCGTCCTCGTCGTCCTCGTCCTCGTCGGCCTCGTCCTCGTCGTCCTCGTCCTCGTCGTCCTCGTCCTCGTCGTCCTCGTCCTCGTCGTCCTCGTCCTCGTCGTCCTCGTCGTCCTCGTCCTCGTCGTCCTCGTCCTCGTCGTGCTCGTCCTCGTCGTCCTCGTCCTCGTCGTCCTCGTGGTCCTCGTCCTCGTCCTCGTGGTCCTCGTCCTCGTCCTCGTCGTCCTCGTCGTCCTCGTCGTCCTCGTCGTCCTCGTCGTCCTCGTCCTCGTCGTCCTCGTCCTCGTCGTCCTCGTCCTCGTCGTCCTCGTCCTCGTCGTCCTCGTCCTCGTCGTAATCGTCCTCGTCGTCCGCGTCCTCGTCGTCCGCGTCCTCGTCGTCCGCGTCCTCGTCGTCCGCGTCCTCGTCGTCCGCGTCCTCGTCGTCCTCGTCCTCGTCGTCCTCGTCCTCGTCGTCCTCGTCCTCGTCGTCCTCGTCCTCGTCGTCCTCGTCGTCCTCGTCCTCGTCGTCGTCGTCCTCGTCCTCGTCCTCCTCCTCGTCGTCCTCGTCCTCGTCCTCGTCGTCCTCGTCCTCGTCCTCGTCGTCCTCGTCCTCGTCCTCGTCCTCGTCCTCGTCGTCCTCGTCCTCGTCCTCGTCGTCCTCGTCCTCGTCGTCCTCGTCCTCGTCCTCGTCGTCCTCGTCCTCGTCCTCGTCGTCCTCGTCCTCGTCCTCGTCGTCCTCGTCCTCGTCGTCCTCGTCCTCGTCGTCCTCGTCCTCGTCGTCCTCGTCCTCGTCGTCCTCGTCCTCGTCGTCCTCGTCCTCGTCGTCCTCGTCCTCGTCGTCCTCGTCCTCGTCGTCCTCGTCCTCGTCGTCCTCGTCCTCGTCGTCCTCGTCCTCGTCGTCCTCGTCCTCGTCGTCCTCGTCCTCGTCGTCCTCGTCCTCGTCGTCCTCGTCCTCGTCGTCCTCGTCCTCGTCGTCCTCGTCCTCGTCGTCCTCGTCCTCGTCGTCCTCGTCCTCGTCGTCCTCGTCCTCGTCGTCCTCGTCCTCGTCGTCCTCGTCCTCGTCGTCCTCGTCCTCGTCGTCCTCGTCCTCGTCGTCCTCGTCCTCGTCGTCGTCGTCCTCGTCGTCCTCGTCCTCGTCCTCGTCGGCCTCGTCCTCGTCGTCCTCGTCATCGTCCTCGTCGTCGTCGTCCTCGTCCACGTCGTCCTCGTCCTCGTCGTCCTCGGCCTCGTCGTCCTCGTCGTCCTCGTCCTCGTCGTCCTCGTCCTAGTCGTCCTCGTCCTCGTCGTCCTCGTCCTCGTCGTCCTCGTCCTCGTCGTCCTCGTCCTCGTCGTCCTCGTCCTCGTCGTCCTCGTCCTCGTCGTCCTCGTCGTCCTCGTCCTCGTCGTCGTCGTCCTCGTCCTCGTCCTCGTCGTCCTCGTCCTCGTCCTCGTCCTCGTCCTCGTCGTCCTCGTCCTCGTCGTGCTCGTCCTCGTCCTCGTCGTCCTCGTGGTCCTCGTCCTCGTCCTCGTGGTCCTCGTCCTCGTCCTCGTCGCCCTCGTCGTCCTCGTCGTCCTCGTCGTCCTCGTCGTCCTCGTCCTCGTTCCTCGTCGTCCTCGTCGTCCTCGTCCTCGTCCTCGTCGTCCTCGTCGTCCTCGTCCTCGTCCTCCTCGTCCTCGTCGTCCTCGTCCTCGTCGTCCTCGTCCTCGTCGTCCTCGTCGTCCTCGTCCTCGTCGTCCTCGTCCTCGTAGTCCTCGTCGTCCTCGTCCTCGTCGTCCTCGTCGTCCTCGTCCTCGTCCTCGTCGTCGTCGTCGTCCTCGTCCCCGTCGTCGTCGTCGTCCTCGTCCTCGTCGTCCTCGTCGTCCTCGTCCTCGTCGTCCTCGTCGTCCTCGTCCTCGTCCTCGTCGTCCTCGTCCTCGTCCTCGTCATCCTCGTCCTCGTCGCCCACGTCCTCGTCGTCGTCGTCGTCGTCCTCGTCGTCCTCGTCCTCGTCCTCGTCCTCGTCGTCGTCGTCCTCGTCCTCGTCCTCCTCCTCGTCGTCCTCGTCCTCGTCCTCGTCGTCCTCGTCCTCGTCCTCGTCGTCCTCGTCCTCGTCCTCGTCCTCGTCCTCGTCGTCCTCGTCCTCGTCCTCGTCGTCCTCGTCCTCGTCGTCCTCGTCCTCGTCCTCGTCGTCCTCGTCCTCGTCCTCGTCGTCCTCGTCCTCGTCGTCCTCGTCCTCGTCGTCCTCGTCCTCGTCGTCCTCGTCCTCGTCGTCCTCGTCCTCGTCGTCCTCGTCCTCGTCGTCCTCGTCCTCGTCGTCCTCGTCCTCGTCGTCCTCGTCCTCGTCGTCCTCGTCCTCGTCGTCCTCGTCCTCGTCGTCCTCGTCCTCGTCGTCCTCGTCCTCGTCGTCCTCGTCCTCGTCGTCCTCGTCCTCGTCGTCCTCGTCCTCGTCGTCCTCGTCCTCGTCGTCCTCGTCCTCGTCGTCCTCGTCCTCGTCGTCCTCGTCCTCGTCGTCCTCGTCCTCGTCGTCCTCGTCCTCGTCGTCCTCGTCCTCGTCGTCCTCGTCCTCGTCGTCCTCGTCCTCGTCGTCCTCGTCCTCGTCGTCGTCGTCCTCGTCGTCCTCGTCCTCGTCCTCGTCGGCCTCGTCCTCGTCGTCCTCGTCATCGTCCTCGTCGTCGTCGTCCTCGTCCACGTCGTCCTCGTCCTCGTCGTCCTCGGCCTCGTCGTCCTCGTCGTCCTCGTCCTCGTCGTCCTCGTCCTAGTCGTCCTCGTCCTCGTCGTCCTCGTCCTCGTCGTCCTCGTCCTCGTCGTCCTCGTCCTCGTCGTCCTCGTCCTCGTCGTCCTCGTCCTCGTCGTCCTCGTCGTCCTCGTCCTCGTCGTCGTCGTCCTCGTCCTCGTCCTCCTCCTCGTCGTCCTCGTCCTCGTCCTCGTCGTCCTCGTCCTCGTCCTCGTCGTCCTCGTCCTCGTCCTCGTCCTCGTCCTCGTCGTCCTCGTCCTCGTCGTGCTCGTCCTCGTCCTCGTCGTCCTCGTGGTCCTCGTCCTCGTCCTCGTGGTCCTCGTCCTCGTCCTCGTCGCCCTCGTCGTCCTCGTCGTCCTCGTCGTCCTCGTCGTCCTCGTCCTCGTTCCTCGTCGTCCTCGTCGTCCTCGTCCTCGTCCTCGTCGTCCTCGTCGTCCTCGTCCTCGTCCTCCTCGTCCTCGTCGTCCTCGTCCTCGTCGTCCTCGTCCTCGTCGTCCTCGTCGTCCTCGTCCTCGTCGTCCTCGTCCTCGTAGTCCTCGTCGTCCTCGTCCTCGTCGTCCTCGTCGTCCTCGTCCTCGTCCTCGTCGTCGTCGTCGTCCTCGTCCCCGTCGTCGTCGTCGTCCTCGTCCTCGTCGTCCTCGTCGTCCTCGTCCTCGTCGTCCTCGTCGTCCTCGTCCTCGTCCTCGTCGTCCTCGTCCTCGTCCTCGTCATCCTCGTCCTCGTCGCCCACGTCCTCGTCGTCGTCGTCGTCGTCCTCGTCGTCCTCGTCCTCGTCCTCGTCGGCCTCGTCCTCGTCGTCCTCGTCCTCGTCCTCGTCGTCGTCGTCCTCGTCCACGTCGTCCTCGTCCTCGTCGTCCTCGGCCTCGTCGTCCTCGTCCTCGTCCTCGTCGTCCTCGTCCTCGTCCTCGTCGTCCTCGTCCTCGTCGTCCTCGTCCTCGTCGTCCTCGTCCTCGTCGTCCTCGTCCTCGTCGTCCTCGTCCTCGTCGTCCTCGTCCTCGTCGTCCTCGTCCTCGTCGTCCTCGTCCTCGTCGTCCTCGTCCTCGTCGTCCTCGTCCTCGTCGTCCTCGTCCTCGTCGTCCTCGTCCTCGTCGTCCTCGTCCTCGTCGTCCTCGTCCTCGTCGTCCTCGTCCTCGTCGTCCTCGTCCCCGTCGTCCTCGTCCCCGTCGTCCTCGTCCCCGTCGTCCTCGTCCCCGTCGTCCTCGTCCCCGTCGTCCTCGTCCCCGTCGTCCTCGTCCCCGTCGTCCTCGTCCCCGTCGTCCTCGTCCCCGTCGTCCTCGTCCCCGTCGTCCTCGTCCCCGTCGTCCTCGTCCCCGTCGTCCTCGTCCACGTCGTCCTCGTCCCCGTCGTCCTCTTCCTCGTCGTCCGCGTCCTCGTCGTCCGCGTCCTCGTCGTCCGCGTCCTCGTCGTCCGCGTCCTCGTCGTCCGCGTCCTCGTCGTCCGCGTCCTCGTCGTCCTCGTCCTCGTCGTCCTCGTCCTCGTCGTCCTCGTCCCCGTCGTCGTCGTCCCCGTCGTCGTCGTCCCCGTCGTCGTCGTCCCCGTCCTCGTCGTCCCCGTCCTCGTCGTCCCCGTCCTCGTCGTCCCCGTCCTCGTCGTCCCCGTCCTCGTCGTCCTCGTCCTCGTCGTCCTCGTCCTCGTCGTCCTCGTCCTCGTCGTCCTCGTCCTCGTCGTCCTCGTCCTCGTCGTCCTCGTCCTCGTCGTCCTCGTCCTCGTCGTCCTCGTCCTCGTCGTCCTCGTCCTCGTCGTCCTCGTCCTCGTCGTCCTCGTCCTCGTCCTCGTCGTCCTCGTCCTCGTCGTCCTCGTCCTCGTCGTCCTCGTCCTCGTCGTCCTCGTCCTCGTCGTCCTCGTCCTCGTCGTCCTCGTCCTCGTCGTCCTCGTCCTCGTCGTCCTCGTCCTCGTCGTCCTCGTCGTCCTCGTCCTCGTCGTCCTCGTCGTCCTCGTCCTCGTCCTCGTCGTCCTCGTCGTCCTCGTCCTCGTCCTCGTCGTCCTCGTCGTCCTCGTCCTCGTCCTCGTCGTCCACGACGTCCCCGTCATCGTCGTCCTCGTCCTCGTCGTCCACGTCGTTCTCGTCCTCGTCGTCCTCGTCCTCGTCGTCCTCGTCCTCGTCGTCCCCGTCCTCGTCGTCCTCGTCCTCGTCGTCCTCGTCGTCCTCGTCCTCGTCGTCCTCGTCCTCGTCGTCCTCGTCGTCCTCGTCCTCGTCGTCCTCGTCCTCGTAGTCCTCGTCGTCCTCGTCCTCGTCGTCCTCGTCGTCCTCGTCCTCGTCCTCGTCGTCGTCGTCGTCCTCGTCCCCGTCGTCGTCGTCGTCCTCGTCCTCGTCGTCCTCGTCGTCCTCGTCCTCGTCGTCCTCGTCCTCGTCGTCCTCGTCGTCCTCGTCCTCGTCCTCGTCGTCCTCGTCCTCGTCCTCGTCATCCTCGTCCTCGTCGCCCACGTCCTCGTCGTCGTCGTCGTCGTCCTCGTCGTCCTCGTCCTCGTCCTCGTCGGCCTCGTCCTCGTCGTCCTCGTCCTCGTCCTCGTCGTCGTCGTCCTCGTCCACGTCGTCCTCGTCCTCGTCGTCCTCGGCCTCGTCGTCCTCGTCGTCCTCGTCCTCGTCGTCCTCGTCCTAGTCGTCCTCGTCCTCGTCGTCCTCGTCCTCGTCGTCCTCGTCCTCGTCGTCCTCGTCCTCGTCGTCCTCGTCCTCGTCGTCCTCGTCCTCGTCGTCCTCGTCGTCCTCGTCCTCGTCGTCGTCGTCCTCGTCCTCGTCCTCCTCCTCGTCGTCCTCGTCCTCGTCCTCGTCGTCCTCGTCCTCGTCCTCGTCGTCCTCGTCCTCGTCCTCGTCCTCGTCCTCGTCGTCCTCGTCCTCGTCCTCGTCGTCCTCGTCCTCGTCGTCCTCGTCCTCGTCCTCGTCGTCCTCGTCCTCGTCCTCGTCGTCCTCGTCCTCGTCCTCGTCGTCCTCGTCCTCGTCGTCCTCGTCCTCGTCGTCCTCGTCCTCGTCGTCCTCGTCCTCGTCGTCCTCGTCCTCGTCGTCCTCGTCCTCGTCGTCCTCGTCCTCGTCGTCCTCGTCCTCGTCGTCCTCGTCCTCGTCGTCCTCGTCCCCGTCGTCCTCGTCCCCGTCGTCCTCGTCCCCGTCGTCCTCGTCCCCGTCGTCCTCGTCCCCGTCGTCCTCGTCCCCGTCGTCCTCGTCCCCGTCGTCCTCGTCCCCGTCGTCCTCGTCCCCGTCGTCCTCGTCCCCGTCGTCCTCGTCCCCGTCGTCCTCGTCCCCGTCGTCCTCGTCCCCGTCGTCCTCGTCCCCGTCGTCCTCGTCCCCGTCGTCCTCGTCCCCGTCGTCCTCGTCCCCGTCGTCCTCGTCCCCGTCGTCCTCGTCCCCGTCGTCCTCGTCCCCGTCGTCCTCGTCCCCGTCGTCCTCGTCCCCGTCGTCCTCGTCCCCGTCGTCCTCGTCCCCGTCGTCCTCGTCCCCGTCGTCCTCGTCCCCGTCGTCCTCGTCCCCGTCGTCCTCGTCCCCGTCGTCCTCGTCCCCGTCGTCCTCGTCCCCGTCGTCCTCGTCCCCGTCGTCCTCTTCCTCGTCGTCCTCTTCCTCGTCGTCCGCGTCCTCGTCGTCCGCGTCCTCGTCGTCCGCGTCCTCGTCGTCCGCGTCCTCGTCGTCCGCGTCCTCGTCGTCCGCGTCCTCGTCGTCCGCGTCCTCGTCGTCCTCGTCCTCGTCGTCCTCGTCCTCGTCGTCCTCGTCCTCGTCGTCCTCGTCCTCGTCGTCCTCGTCCTCGTCGTCCTCGTCCTCGTCGTCCTCGTCCTCGTCGTCCTCGTCCTCGTCGTCCTCGTCCTCGTCGTCCTCGTCCTCGTCGTCCTCGTCCTCGTCCTCGTCGTCCTCGTCCTCGTCGTCCTCGTCCTCGTCCTCGTCGTCCTCGTCCTCGTCGTCCTCGTCCTCGTCGTCCTCGTCCTCGTCGTCCTCGTCCTCGTCGTCCTCGTCCTCGTCGTCCTCGTCCTCGTCGTCCTCGTCCTCGTCGTCCTCGTCCTCGTCGTCCTCGTCCTCGTCGTCCTCGTCCTCGTCGTCCTGGTCCTCGTCGTCCTCGTCCTCGTCGTCCTCGTCCTCGTCGTCCTCGTCCTCGTCGTCCTCGTCCTCGTCGTCCTCGTCCTCGTCGTCCTCGTCCTCGTCGTCCTCGTCCTCGTCGTCCTCGTCCTCGTCGTCCTCGTCCTCGTCGTCCTCGTCCTCGTCGTCCTCGTCCTCGTCGTCCTCGTCCTCGTCGTCCTCGTCCTCGTCGTCCTCGTCCTCGTCGTCCTCGTCCTCGTCGTCCTCGTCCTCGTCGTCCTCGTCCTCGTCCTCGTAGTCCTCGTCCTCGTCGTCCTCGTCCTCGTCCTCGTCCTCGTCGTCCTCGTCCTCGTCCTCGTCCTCGTCCTCGTCCTCGTCCTCGTCGTCCTCGTCCTCGTCCTCGTCGTCCTCGTCCTCGTCCTCGTCGTCCTCGTCCTCGTCGTCCTCGTCCTCGTCCTCGTCGTCCTCGTCCTCGTCCTCGTCGTCCTCGTCCTCGTCCTCGTCGTCCTCGTCCTCGTCGTCCTCGTCCTCGTCGTCCTCGTCCTCGTCGTCCTCGTCCTCGTCGTCCTCGTCCTCGTCGTCCTCGTCCTCGTCGTCCTCGTCCTCGTCGTCCTCGTCGTCCTCGTCCTCGTCGTCCTCGTCGTCCTCGTCCTCGTCCTCGTCGTCCTCGTCGTCCTCGTCCTCGTCCTCGTCGTCCTCGTCGTCCTCGTCCTCGTCCTCGTCGTCCACGACGTCCCCGTCATCGTCGTCCTCGTCCTCGTCGTCCACGTCGTTCTCGTCCTCGTCGTCCTCGTCCTCGTCGTCCTCGTCCTCGTCGTCCCCGTCCTCGTCGTCCTCGTCCTCGTCGTCCTCGTCGTCCTCGTCCTCGTCGTCCTCGTCCTCGTCGTCCTCGTCGTCCTCGTCCTCGTCGTCCTCGTCCTCGTAGTCCTCGTCGTCCTCGTCCTCGTCGTCCTCGTCGTCCTCGTCCTCGTCCTCGTCGTCGTCGTCGTCCTCGTCCCCGTCGTCGTCGTCGTCCTCGTCCTCGTCGTCCTCGTCGTCCTCGTCCTCGTCGTCGTCGTCCTCGTCCTCGTCCTCCTCCTCGTCGTCCTCGTCCTCGTCCTCGTCGTCCTCGTCCTCGTCCTCGTCGTCCTCGTCCTCGTCCTCGTCCTCGTCCTCGTCGTCCTCGTCCTCGTCCTCGTCGTCCTCGTCCTCGTCGTCCTCGTCCTCGTCCTCGTCGTCCTCGTCCTCGTCCTCGTCGTCCTCGTCCTCGTCGTCCTCGTCCTCGTCGTCCTCGTCCTCGTCGTCCTCGTCCTCGTCGTCCTCGTCCTCGTCGTCCTCGTCCTCGTCGTCCTCGTCCTCGTCGTCCTCGTCCTCGTCGTCCTCGTCCTCGTCGTCCTCGTCCTCGTCGTCCTCGTCCTCGTCGTCCTCGTCCTCGTCGTCCTCGTCCTCGTCGTCCTCGTCCTCGTCGTCCTCGTCCTCGTCGTCCTCGTCCTCGTCGTCCTCGTCCCCGTCGTCCTCGTCCCCGTCGTCCTCGTCCCCGTCGTCCTCGTCCCCGTCGTCCTCGTCCCCGTCGTCCTCGTCCCCGTCGTCCTCGTCCCCGTCGTCCTCGTCCCCGTCGTCCTCGTCCCCGTCGTCCTCGTCCCCGTCGTCCTCGTCCCCGTCGTCCTCGTCCCCGTCGTCCTCGTCCCCGTCGTCCTCGTCCCCGTCGTCCTCGTCCCCGTCGTCCTCGTCCCCGTCGTCCTCGTCCCCGTCGTCCTCGTCCCCGTCGTCCTCGTCCCCGTCGTCCTCGTCCCCGTCGTCCTCGTCCCCGTCGTCCTCGTCCCCGTCGTCCTCGTCCCCGTCGTCCTCGTCCCCGTCGTCCTCGTCCCCGTCGTCCTCGTCCCCGTCGTCCTCGTCCCCGTCGTCCTCTTCCTCGTCGTCCGCGTCCTCGTCGTCCGCGTCCTCGTCGTCCGCGTCCTCGTCGTCCGCGTCCTCGTCGTCCGCGTCCTCGTCGTCCGCGTCCTCGTCGTCCGCGTCCTCGTCGTCCTCGTCCTCGTCGTCCTCGTCCTCGTCGTCCTCGTCCTCGTCGTCCTCGTCCTCGTCGTCCTCGTCCTCGTCGTCCTCGTCCTCGTCGTCCTCGTCCTCGTCGTCCTCGTCCTCGTCGTCCTCGTCCTCGTCGTCCTCGTCCTCGTCGTCCTCGTCCTCGTCGTCCTCGTCCTCGTCGTCCTCGTCCTCGTCGTCCTCGTCCTCGTCCTCGTCGTCCTCGTCCTCGTCCTCGTCGTCCTCGTCCTCGTCCTCGTCGTCCTCGTCCTCGTCGTCCTAGTCCTCGTCGTCCTCGTCCTCGTCGTCCTCGTCCTCGTCGTCCTCGTCCTCGTCGTCCTCGTCCTCGTCGTCCTCGTCCTCGTCGTCCTCGTCCTCGTCGTCCTCGTCCTCGTCGTCCTCGTCCTCGTCGTCCTCGTCCTCGTCGTCCTCGTCCTCGTCGTCCTCGTCCTCGTCGTCCTCGTCCTCGTCGTCCTCGTCCTCGTCGTCCTCGTCCTCGTCGTCCTCGTCCTCGTCGTCCTCGTCCTCGTCGTCCTCGTCCTCGTCGTCCTCGTCCTCGTCGTCCTCGTCCTCGTCGTCCTCGTCCTCGTCGTCCTCGTCCTCGTCGTCCTCGTCCTCGTCGTCCTCGTCCTCGTCGTCCTCGTCCTCGTCGTCCTCGTCCTCGTCGTCCTCGTCCTCGTCGTCCTCGTCCTCGTCCTCGTCGTCCTCGTCCTCGTCCTCGTCGTCCTCGTCCTCGTCCTCGTCCTCGTCCTCGTCCTCGTCCTCGTCGTCCTCGTCCTCGTCCTCGTCGTCCTCGTCGTCCTCGTCCTCGTCCTCGTCGTCCTCGTCCTCGTCCTCGTCGTCCTCGTCCTCGTCCTCGTCGTCCTCGTCCTCGTCCTCGTCGTCCTCGTCCTCGTCGTCCTCGTCCTCGTCGTCCTCGTCCTCGTCGTCCTCGTCCTCGTCGTCCTCGTCCTCGTCGTCCTCGTCCCCGTCGTCCTCGTCCCCGTCGTCCTCGTCCCCGTCGTCCTCGTCCCCGTCGTCCTCGTCCCCGTCGTCCTCGTCCCCGTCGTCCTCGTCCCCGTCGTCCTCGTCCCCGTCGTCCTCGTCCCCGTCGTCCTCGTCCCCGTCGTCCTCGTCCCCGTCGTCCTCGTCCCCGTCGTCCTCGTCCCCGTCGTCCTCGTCCCCGTCGTCCTCGTCCCCGTCGTCCTCGTCCCCGTCGTCCTCGTCCCCGTCGTCCTCGTCCCCGTCGTCCTCGTCCCCGTCGTCCTCGTCCCCGTCGTCCTCGTCCCCGTCGTCCTCGTCCCCGTCGTCCTCGTCCCCGTCGTCCTCGTCCCCGTCGTCCTCTTCCTCGTCGTCCGCGTCCTCGTCGTCCGCGTCCTCGTCGTCCGCGTCCTCGTCGTCCGCGTCCTCGTCGTCCGCGTCCTCGTCGTCCGCGTCCTCGTCGTCCGCGTCCTCGTCGTCCTCGTCCTCGTCGTCCTCGTCCTCGTCGTCCTCGTCCTCGTCGTCCTCGTCCTCGTCGTCCTCGTCCTCGTCGTCCTCGTCCTCGTCGTCCTCGTCCTCGTCGTCCTCGTCCTCGTCGTCCTCGTCCTCGTCGTCCTCGTCCTCGTCCTCGTCGTCCTCGTCCTCGTCCTCGTCGTCCTCGTCCTCGTCCTCGTCGTCCTCGTCCTCGTCGTCCTAGTCCTCGTCGTCCTCGTCCTCGTCGTCCTCGTCCTCGTCGTCCTCGTCCTCGTCGTCCTCGTCCTCGTCGTCCTCGTCCTCGTCGTCCTCGTCCTCGTCGTCCTCGTCCTCGTCGTCCTCGTCCTCGTCGTCCTCGTCCTCGTCGTCCTCGTCCTCGTCGTCCTCGTCCTCGTCGTCCTCGTCCTCGTCGTCCTCGTCCTCGTCGTCCTCGTCCTCGTCGTCCTCGTCCTCGTCGTCCTCGTCCTCGTCGTCCTCGTCCTCGTCGTCCTCGTCCTCGTCGTCCTCGTCCTCGTCGTCCTCGTCCTCGTCGTCCTCGTCCTCGTCGTCCTCGTCCTCGTCGTCCTCGTCCTCGTCGTCCTCGTCCTCGTCGTCCTCGTCCTCGTCGTCCTCGTCCTCGTCGTCCTCGTCCTCGTCGTCCTCGTCCTCGTCCTCGTCGTCCTCGTCCTCGTCCTCGTCGTCCTCGTCCTCGTCCTCGTCCTCGTCCTCGTCCTCGTCCTCGTCGTCCTCGTCCTCGTCCTCGTCGTCCTCGTCGTCCTCGTCCTCGTCCTCGTCGTCCTCGTCCTCGTCCTCGTCGTCCTCGTCCTCGTCCTCGTCGTCCTCGTCCTCGTCCTCGTCGTCCTCGTCCTCGTCGTCCTCGTCCTCGTCGTCCTCGTCCTCGTCGTCCTCGTCCTCGTCGTCCTCGTCCTCGTCGTCCTCGTCCTCGTCGTCCTCGTCCTCGTCGTCCTCGTCCTCGTCGTCCTCGTCCTCGTCGTCCTCGTCCTCGTCGTCCTCGTCCTCGTCGTCCTCGTCCTCGTCGTCCTCGTCCTCGTCGTCCTCGTCCTCGTCGTCCTCGTCCTCGTCGTCCTCGTCCTCGTCGTCCTCGTCCTCGTCGTCCTCGTCCTCGTCGTCCTCGTCCTCGTCGTCCTCGTCCTCGTCGTCCTCGTCCTCGTCGTCCTCGTCCTCGTCGTCCTCGTCGTCCTCGTCCTCGTCGTCCTCGTCCTCGTCGTCCTCGTCCTCGTCGTCCTCGTCGTCCTCGTCCTCGTCGTCCTCGTCCTCGTCGTCCTCGTCCCCGTCGTCCTCGTCCCCGTCGTCCTCGTCCCCGTCGTCCTCGTCCCCGTCGTCCTCGTCCCCGTCGTCCTCGTCCCCGTCGTCCTCGTCCCCGTCGTCCTCTTCCTCGTCGTCCTCTTCCTCGTCGTCCGCGTCCTCGTCGTCCGCGTCCTCGTCGTCCGCGTCCTCGTCGTCCGCGTCCTCGTCGTCCTCGTCCTCGTCGTCCTCGTCCTCGTAGTCCTCGTCGTCCTCGTCCTCGTCGTCCTCGTCGTCCTCGTCCTCGTCCTCGTCGTCGTCGTCGTCCTCGTCCCCGTCGTCGTCGTCGTCCTCGTCCTCGTCGTCCTCGTCGTCCTCGTCCTCGTCGTCGTCGTCCTCGTCCTCGTCCTCCTCCTCGTCGTCCTCGTCCTCGTCCTCGTCGTCCTCGTCCTCGTCCTCGTCGTCCTCGTCCTCGTCCTCGTCCTCGTCCTCGTCGTCCTCGTCCTCGTCCTCGTCGTCCTCGTCCTCGTCGTCCTCGTCCTCGTCCTCGTCGTCCTCGTCCTCGTCCTCGTCGTCCTCGTCCTCGTCGTCCTCGTCCTCGTCGTCCTCGTCCTCGTCGTCCTCGTCCTCGTCGTCCTCGTCCTCGTCGTCCTCGTCCTCGTCGTCCTCGTCCTCGTCGTCCTCGTCCTCGTCGTCCTCGTCCTCGTCGTCCTCGTCCTCGTCGTCCTCGTCCTCGTCGTCCTCGTCCTCGTCGTCCTCGTCCTCGTCGTCCTCGTCCTCGTCGTCCTCGTCCTCGTCGTCCTCGTCCTCGTCGTCCTCGTCCCCGTCGTCCTCGTCCCCGTCGTCCTCGTCCCCGTCGTCCTCGTCCCCGTCGTCCTCGTCCCCGTCGTCCTCGTCCCCGTCGTCCTCGTCCCCGTCGTCCTCGTCCCCGTCGTCCTCGTCCCCGTCGTCCTCGTCCCCGTCGTCCTCGTCCCCGTCGTCCTCGTCCCCGTCGTCCTCGTCCCCGTCGTCCTCGTCCCCGTCGTCCTCGTCCCCGTCGTCCTCGTCCCCGTCGTCCTCGTCCCCGTCGTCCTCGTCCCCGTCGTCCTCGTCCCCGTCGTCCTCGTCCCCGTCGTCCTCGTCCCCGTCGTCCTCGTCCCCGTCGTCCTCGTCCCCGTCGTCCTCGTCCCCGTCGTCCTCGTCCCCGTCGTCCTCGTCCCCGTCGTCCTCGTCCCCGTCGTCCTCGTCCCCGTCGTCCTCGTCCCCGTCGTCCTCGTCCCCGTCGTCCTCTTCCTCGTCGTCCGCGTCCTCGTCGTCCGCGTCCTCGTCGTCCGCGTCCTCGTCGTCCGCGTCCTCGTCGTCCGCGTCCTCGTCGTCCGCGTCCTCGTCGTCCGCGTCCTCGTCGTCCTCGTCCTCGTCGTCCTCGTCCTCGTCGTCCTCGTCCTCGTCGTCCTCGTCCTCGTCGTCCTCGTCCTCGTCGTCCTCGTCCTCGTCGTCCTCGTCCTCGTCGTCCTCGTCCTCGTCGTCCTCGTCCTCGTCGTCCTCGTCCTCGTCCTCGTCGTCCTCGTCCTCGTCCTCGTCGTCCTCGTCCTCGTCCTCGTCGTCCTCGTCCTCGTCGTCCTAGTCCTCGTCGTCCTCGTCCTCGTCGTCCTCGTCCTCGTCGTCCTCGTCCTCGTCGTCCTCGTCCTCGTCGTCCTCGTCCTCGCCGTCCTCGTCCTCGTCGTCCTCGTCCTCGTCGTCCTCGTCCTCGTCGTCCTCGTCCTCGTCGTCCTCGTCCTCGTCGTCCTCGTCCTCGTCGTCCTCGTCCTCGTCGTCCTCGTCCTCGTCGTCCTCGTCCTCGTCGTCCTCGTCCTCGTCGTCCTCGTCCTCGTCGTCCTCGTCCTCGTCGTCCTCGTCCTCGTCGTCCTCGTCCTCGTCGTCCTCGTCCTCGTCGTCCTCGTCCTCGTCGTCCTCGTCCTCGTCGTCCTCGTCCTCGTCGTCCTCGTCCTCGTCGTCCTCGTCCTCGTCGTCCTCGTCCTCGTCCTCGTCGTCCTCGTCCTCGTCCTCGTCGTCCTCGTCCTCGTCCTCGTCCTCGTCCTCGTCCTCGTCCTCGTCGTCCTCGTCCTCGTCCTCGTCGTCCTCGTCGTCCTCGTCCTCGTCCTCGTCGTCCTCGTCCTCGTCCTCGTCGTCCTCGTCCTCGTCCTCGTCGTCCTCGTCCTCGTCCTCGTCGTCCTCGTCCTCGTCGTCCTCGTCCTCGTCGTCCTCGTCCTCGTCGTCCTCGTCCTCGTCGTCCTCGTCCTCGTCGTCCTCGTCCTCGTCGTCCTCGTCCTCGTCGTCCTCGTCCTCGTCGTCCTCGTCCTCGTCGTCCTCGTCCTCGTCGTCCTCGTCCTCGTCGTCCTCGTCCCCGTCGTCCTCGTCCCCGTCGTCCTCGTCCCCGTCGTCCTCGTCCCCGTCGTCCTCGTCCCCGTCGTCCTCGTCCCCGTCGTCCTCGTCCCCGTCGTCCTCGTCCCCGTCGTCCTCGTCCCCGTCGTCCTCGTCCCCGTCGTCCTCGTCCCCGTCGTCCTCGTCCCCGTCGTCCTCGTCCCCGTCGTCCTCGTCCCCGTCGTCCTCGTCCCCGTCGTCCTCGTCCCCGTCGTCCTCGTCCCCGTCGTCCTCGTCCCCGTCGTCCTCGTCCCCGTCGTCCTCTTCCTCGTCGTCCGCGTCCTCGTCGTCCGCGTCCTCGTCGTCCGCGTCCTCGTCGTCCGCGTCCTCGTCGTCCGCGTCCTCGTCGTCCGCGTCCTCGTCGTCCGCGTCCTCGTCGTCCTCGTCCTCGTCGTCCTCGTCCTCGTCGTCCTCGTCCTCGTCGTCCTCGTCCTCGTCGTCCTCGTCCTCGTCGTCCTCGTCCTCGTCGTCCTCGTCCTCGTCGTCCTCGTCCTCGTCGTCCTCGTCCTCGTCGTCCTCGTCCTCGTCCTCGTCGTCCTCGTCCTCGTCCTCGTCGTCCTCGTCCTCGTCCTCGTCGTCCTCGTCCTCGTCCTCGTCGTCCTCGTCCTCGTCGTCCTAGTCCTCGTCGTCCTCGTCCTCGTCGTCCTCGTCCTCGTCGTCCTCGTCCTCGTCGTCCTCGTCCTCGTCGTCCTCGTCCTCGTCGTCCTCGTCCTCGTCGTCCTCGTCCTCGTCGTCCTCGTCCTCGTCGTCCTCGTCCTCGTCGTCCTCGTCCTCGTCGTCCTCGTCCTCGTCGTCCTCGTCCTCGTCGTCCTCGTCCTCGTCGTCCTCGTCCTCGTCGTCCTCGTCCTCGTCGTCCTCGTCCTCGTCGTCCTCGTCCTCGTCGTCCTCGTCCTCGTCGTCCTCGTCCTCGTCGTCCTCGTCCTCGTCCTCGTCGTCCTCGTCCTCGTCCTCGTCGTCCTCGTCCTCGTCCTCGTCCTCGTCCTCGTCCTCGTCCTCGTCGTCCTCGTCCTCGTCCTCGTCGTCCTCGTCGTCCTCGTCCTCGTCCTCGTCGTCCTCGTCCTCGTCCTCGTCGTCCTCGTCCTCGTCGTCCTCGTCCTCGTCCTCGTCGTCCTCGTCCTCGTCCTCGTCGTCCTCGTCCTCGTCGTCCTCGTCCTCGTCGTCCTCGTCCTCGTCGTCCTCGTCCTCGTCGTCCTCGTCCTCGTCGTCCTCGTCCTCGTCGTCCTCGTCCTCGTCGTCCTGGTCCTCGTCGTCCTCGTCCTCGTCGTCCTCGTCCTCGTCGTCCTCGTCCTCGTCGTCCTCGTCCTCGTCGTCCTCGTCCTCGTCGTCCTCGTCCTCGTCGTCCTCGTCCTCGTCGTCCTCGTCCTCGTCGTCCTCGTCCTCGTCGTCCTCGTCCTCGTCGTCCTCGTCCTCGTCGTCCTCGTCCTCGTCGTCCTCGTCCTCGTCGTCCTCGTCCTCGTCGTCCTCGTCGTCCTCGTCCTCGTCGTCCTCGTCCTCGTCGTCCTCGTCCCCGTCGTCCTCGTCCCCGTCGTCCTCGTCCCCGTCGTCCTCGTCCCCGTCGTCCTCGTCCCCGTCGTCCTCGTCCCCGTCGTCCTCGTCCCCGTCGTCCTCTTCCTCGTCGTCCTCTTCCTCGTCGTCCGCGTCCTCGTCGTCCGCGTCCTCGTCGTCCGCGTCCTCGTCGTCCGCGTCCTCGTCGTCCGCGTCCTCGTCGTCCGCGTCCTCGTCGTCCTCGTCCTCGTCGTCCTCGTCCTCGTCGTCCTCGTCCTCGTCGTCCTCGTCCTCGTCGTCCTCGTCCTCGTCGTCCTCGTCCTCGTCGTCCTCGTCCTCGTCGTCCTCGTCCTCGTCGTCCTCGTCCTCGTCGTCCTCGTCCTCGTCGTCCTCGTCCTCGTCCTCGTCGTCCTCGTCCTCGTCCTCGTCGTCCTCGTCCTCGTCCTCGTCGTCCTCGTCCTCGTCGTCCTAGTCCTCGTCGTCCTCGTCCTCGTCGTCCTCGTCCTCGTCGTCCTCGTCCTCGTCGTCCTCGTCCTCGTCGTCCTCGTCCTCGTCGTCCTCGTCCTCGTCGTCCTCGTCCTCGTCGTCCTCGTCCTCGTCGTCCTCGTCCTCGTCGTCCTCGTCCTCGTCGTCCTCGTCCTCGTCGTCCTCGTCCTCGTCGTCCTCGTCCTCGTCGTCCTCGTCCTCGTCGTCCTCGTCCTCGTCGTCCTCGTCCTCGTCGTCCTCGTCCTCGTCGTCCTCGTCCTCGTCGTCCTCGTCCTCGTCGTCCTCGTCCTCGTCGTCCTCGTCCTCGTCGTCCTCGTCCTCGTCGTCCTCGTCCTCGTCCTCGTCGTCCTCGTCCTCGTCCTCGTCGTCCTCGTCCTCGTCCTCGTCCTCGTCCTCGTCCTCGTCCTCGTCGTCCTCGTCCTCGTCCTCGTCGTCCTCGTCCTCGTCGTCCTCGTCCTCGTCCTCGTCGTCCTCGTCCTCGTCCTCGTCGTCCTCGTCCTCGTCCTCGTCGTCCTCGTCCTCGTCCTCGTCGTCCTCGTCCTCGTCGTCCTCGTCCTCGTCGTCCTCGTCCTCGTCGTCCTCGTCCTCGTCGTCCTCGTCCTCGTCGTCCTCGTCCTCGTCGTCCTCGTCCTCGTCGTCCTGGTCCTCGTCGTCCTCGTCCTCGTCGTCCTCGTCCTCGTCGTCCTCGTCCTCGTCGTCCTCGTCCTCGTCGTCCTCGTCCTCGTCGTCCTCGTCCTCGTCGTCCTCGTCCTCGTCGTCCTCGTCCTCGTCGTCCTCGTCCTCGTCGTCCTCGTCCTCGTCGTCCTCGTCCTCGTCGTCCTCGTCCTCGTCGTCCTCGTCGTCCTCGTCCTCGTCGTCCTCGTCCTCGTCGTGCTCGTCCTCGTCGTCCTCGTCCTCGTCGTCCTCGTGGTCCTCGTCCTCGTCCTCGTGGTCCTCGTCCTCGTCCTCGTCGTCCTCGTCCTCGTCCTCGTCCTCGTCCTCGTCCTCGTCGTCCTCGTCCTCGTCCTCGTCGTCCTCGTCCTCGTCGTCCTCGTCCTCGTCCTCGTCGTCCTCGTCCTCGTCCTCGTCGTCCTCGTCCTCGTCCTCGTCGTCCTCGTCCTCGTCGTCCTCGTCCTCGTCGTCCTCGTCCTCGTCGTCCTCGTCCTCGTCGTCCTCGTCCTCGTCGTCCTCGTCCTCGTCGTCCTCGTCCTCGTCGGCCTCGTCCTCGTCGTCCTCGTCCTCGTCGTCCTCGTCCTCGTCGTCCTCGTCCTCGTCGTCCTCGTCCTCGTCGTCCTCGTCGTCCTCGTCCTCGTCGTCCTCGTCCTCGTCGTGCTCGTCCTCGTCGTCCTCGTCCTCGTCGTCCTCGTGGTCCTCGTCCTCGTCCTCGTGGTCCTCGTCCTCGTCCTCGTCGTCCTCGTCGTCCTCGTCGTCCTCGTCGTCCTCGTCGTCCTCGTCCTCGTCGTCCTCGTCCTCGTCGTCCTCGTCCTCGTCGTCCTCGTCCTCGTCGTCCTCGTCCTCGTCGTCCTCGTCCTCGTCGTCCTCGTCCTCGTCGTCCTCGTCCTCGTCGTCCGCGTCCTCGTCGTCCGCGTCCTCGTCGTCCGCGTCCTCGTCGTCCGCGTCCTCGTCGTCCGCGTCCTCGTCGTCCGCGTCCTCGTCGTCCTCGTCCTCGTCGTCCTCGTCCTCGTCGTCCTCGTCCTCGTCGTCCTCGTCCTCGTCGTCCTCGTCCTCGTCGTCCTCGTCGTCCTCGTCCTCGTCGTCGTCGTCCTCGTCCTCGTCCTCCTCCTCGTCGTCCTCGTCCTCGTCCTCGTCGTCCTCGTCCTCGTCCTCGTCGTCCTCGTCCTCGTCCTCGTCCTCGTCCTCGTCGTCCTCGTCCTCGTCCTCGTCGTCCTCGTCCTCGTCGTCCTCGTCCTCGTCCTCGTCGTCCTCGTCCTCGTCCTCGTCGTCCTCGTCCTCGTCCTCGTCGTCCTCGTCCTCGTCGTCCTCGTCCTCGTCGTCCTCGTCCTCGTCGTCCTCGTCCTCGTCGTCCTCGTCCTCGTCGTCCTCGTCCTCGTCGTCCTCGTCCTCGTCGTCCTCGTCCTCGTCGTCCTCGTCCTCGTCGTCCTCGTCCTCGTCGTCCTCGTCCTCGTCGTCCTCGTCCTCGTCGTCCTCGTCGTCCTCGTCCTCGTCGTCCTCGTCCTCGTCGTCCTCGTCCTCGTCGTCCTCGTCCTCGTCGTCCTCGTCCTCGTCGTCCTCGTCCTCGTCGTCCTCGTCCTCGTCGTCCTCGTCCTCGTCGTCCTCGTCCTCGTCGTCCTCGTCCTCGTCGTCCTCGTCCTCGTCGTCGTCGTCCTCGTCGTCCTCGTCCTCGTCCTCGTCGGCCTCGTCCTCGTCGTCCTCGTCATCGTCCTCGTCGTCGTCGTCCTCGTCCACGTCGTCCTCGTCCTCGTCGTCCTCGGCCTCGTCGTCCTCGTCGTCCTCGTCCTCGTCGTCCTCGTCCTAGTCGTCCTCGTCCTCGTCGTCCTCGTCCTCGTCGTCCTCGTCCTCGTCGTCCTCGTCCTCGTCGTCCTCGTCCTCGTCGTCCTCGTCCTCGTCGTCCTCGTCGTCCTCGTCCTCGTCGTCGTCGTCCTCGTCCTCGTCCTCCTCCTCGTCGTCCTCGTCCTCGTCCTCGTCGTCCTCGTCCTCGTCCTCGTCGTCCTCGTCCTCGTCCTCGTCCTCGTCCTCGTCGTCCTCGTCCTCGTCGTGCTCGTCCTCGTCCTCGTCGTCCTCGTGGTCCTCGTCCTCGTCCTCGTGGTCCTCGTCCTCGTCCTCGTCGTCCTCGTCGTCCTCGTCGTCCTCGTCGTCCTCGTCGTCCTCGTCCTCGTTCCTCGTCGTCCTCGTCGTCCTCGTCCTCGTCCTCGTCGTCCTCGTCGTCCTCGTCCTCGTCCTCCTCGTCCTCGTCGTCCTCGTCCTCGTCGTCCTCGTCCTCGTCGTCCTCGTCGTCCTCGTCCTCGTCGTCCTCGTCCTCGTAGTCCTCGTCGTCCTCGTCCTCGTCGTCCTCGTCGTTCTCGTCCTCGTCCTCGTCGTCGTCGTCGTCCTCGTCCCCGTCGTCGTCGTCGTCCTCGTCCTCGTCGTCCTCGTCGTCCTCGTCCTCGTCGTCCTCGTCGTCCTCGTCCTCGTCCTCGTCGTCCTCGTCCTCGTCCTCGTCATCCTCGTCCTCGTCGCCCACGTCCTCGTCGTCGTCGTCGTCGTCCTCGTCGTCCTCGTCCTCGTCCTCGTCGGCCTCGTCCTCGTCGTCCTCGTCCTCGTCCTCGTCGTCGTCGTCCTCGTCCACGTCGTCCTCGTCCTCGTCGTCCTCGGCCTCGTCGTCCTCGTCGTCCTCGTCCTCGTCGTCCTCGTCCTAGTCGTCCTCGTCCTCGTCGTCCTGGTCCTCGTCGTCCTCGTCCTCGTCGTCCTCGTCGTCCTCGTCCTCGTCCTCGTCGTCGTCGTCGTCCTCGTCCCCGTCGTCGTCGTCGTCCTCGTCCTCGTCGTCCTCGTCGTCCTCGTCCTCGTCGTCCTCGTCGTCCTCGTCCTCGTCCTCGTCGTCCTCGTCCTCGTCCTCGTCATCCTCGTCCTCGTCGCCCACGTCCTCGTCGTCGTCGTCGTCGTCCTCGTCGTCCTCGTCCTCGTCCTCGTCGGCCTCGTCCTCGTCGTCCTCGTCCTCGTCCTCGTCGTCGTCGTCCTCGTCCACGTCGTCCTCGTCCTCGTCGTCCTCGGCCTCGTCGTCCTCGTCGTCCTCGTCCTCGTCGTCCTCGTCCTAGTCGTCCTCGTCCACGTCGTCCTCGTCCTCGTCGTCCTCGTCCTCGTCCTCGTCGTCCTCGTCCTCGTCCTCGTCGTCCTCGTCCTCGTCCTCGTCGTCCTCGTCCTCGTCGTCCTCGTCCTCGTCGTCCTCGTCCTCGTCGTCCTCGTCCTCGTCGTCCTCGTCCTCGTCGTCCTCGTCCTCGTCGTCCTCGTCCTCGTCGTCCTCGTCCTCGTCGTCCTCGTCCTCGTCGTCCTCGTCCTCGTCGTCCTCGTCCTCGTCGTCCTCGTCCTCGTCGTCCTCGTCCTCGTCGTCCTCGTCCTCGTCGTCCTCGTCCTCGTCGTCCTCGTCCTCGTCGTCCTCGTCCCCGTCGTCCTCGTCCCCGTCGTCCTCGTCCCCGTCGTCCTCGTCCCCGTCGTCCTCGTCCCCGTCGTCCTCGTCCCCGTCGTCCTCGTCCCCGTCGTCCTCGTCCCCGTCGTCCTCGTCCCCGTCGTCCTCGTCCCCGTCGTCCTCGTCCCCGTCGTCCTCGTCCCCGTCGTCCTCGTCCCCGTCGTCCTCGTCCCCGTCGTCCTCGTCCCCGTCGTCCTCGTCCCCGTCGTCCTCGTCCCCGTCGTCCTCGTCCCCGTCGTCCTCGTCCCCGTCGTCCTCGTCCCCGTCGTCCTCGTCCCCGTCGTCCTCGTCCCCGTCGTCCTCGTCCCCGTCGTCCTCGTCCCCGTCGTCCTCGTTGTCCTCGTCCTCGTCGTCCTCGTCCTCGTCGTCCTCGTCCTCGTCGTCCTCGTCCTCGTCGTCCTCGTCCTCGTCGTCCTCGTCCTCGTCGTCCTCGTCCTCGTCGTCCTCGTCGTCCTCGTCCTCGTCGTCCTCGTCCTCGTCGTGCTCGTCCTCGTCGTCCTCGTCCTCGTCGTCCTCGTGGTCCTCGTCCTCGTCCTCGTGGTCCTCGTCCTCGTCCTCGTCGTCCTCGTCGTCCTCGTCGTCCTCGTCGTCCTCGTCGTCCTCGTCCTCGTTCCTCGTCGTCCTCGTCGTCCTCGTCCTCGTCCTCGTCGTCCTCGTCGTCCTCGTCCTCGTCGTCCTCGCCCTCGTCGTCCTCGTCCTCGTCCTCGTCGTCCTCGTCCTCGTCGTCCTCGTCCTCGTCGTCCTCGTCGTCCTCGTCGTCCTCGTACTCGTCGTCTTCGTCGTCCTCGTCGTCCTCGTACTCGTCGTCCTCGTCCTCACCGTCCTCATCGTCCTCGTCCCCGTCGTGCCCGTCCCCGTCGTCCCCGTCCCCGTCGTCCCCGTCCCCGTCGTCCCCGTCCCCGTCGTCCCCGTCCCCGTCATCGTCGTCCCCGTCGTCGTCGTCCCCGTCGTCGTCGTCCCCGTCGTCGTCGTCCCCGTCGTCGTCGTCCCCGTCCTCGTCGTCCCCGTCCTCGTCGTCCCCGTCCTCGTCGTCCCCGTCCTCGTCGTCCCCGTCCTCGTCGTCCCCGTCCTCGTCGTCCCCGTCCTCGTCGTCCTCGTCCTCGTCGTCCTCGTCCTCGTCGTCCTCGTCCTCGTCGTCCTCGTCCTCGTCGTCCTCGTCCTCGTCGTCCTCGTCCTCGTCGTCCTCGTCCTCGTCGTCCTCGTCCTCGTCGTCCTCGTCCTCGTCGTCCTCGTCCTCGTCGTCCTCGTCCTCGTCGTCCTCGTCCTCGTCGTCCTCGTCCTCGTCGTCCTCGTCCTCGTCGTCCTCGTCCTCGTCGTCCTCGTCCTCGTCGTCCTCGTCCTCGTCGTCGTCGTCCTCGTCCTCGTCGTCCTCGTCCTCGTCGTCCTCGTCCTCGTCGTCCTCGTCCTCGTCGTCCTCGCCCTCGTCGTCCTCGTCCTCGTCCTCGTCGTCCTCGTCCTCGTCGTCCTCGTCCTCGTCGTCCTCGTCCTCGTCGTCCTCGTCTTCGTCGTCCTAGTCGTCCTCGCCGTCCTCGTCCTCGTCGTCCTCGTCGTCCTCGTCCTCGTCGTCCTCATCCTCGTCGTCCTCGTCCTCGTCGTCCTCGTCCTCGTCGTCCTCGTCCTCGCCGTCCTCGTCCTCGTCCTCGCCGTCCTCGTCCTCGTCGTCCTCGTCCTCGTCGTCCTCGTCCTCGTCGTCCTCGTCCTCGTCGTCCTCGTCCTCGTCGTCCTCGTCCTCGTCGTCCTCGTCGTCCTCGTCGTCCTCGTCCTCGTCGTCCTCGTCCTCGTCGTCCTTGTCCTCGTCGTCCTCGTCGTCCTCGTCCGCGTCGTCCTCGTCCTCGTCGTCCTCGTCGTCCTCGTCCTCGTCGTCCTCGTCCTCGTCGTCCTCGTCCTCGTACTCGTCGTCCTCGTCCTCGTCGTCCACGACGTCCCCGTGATCGTCGTCCTCGTCCTCGTCGTCCACGTCGTTCTCGTCCTCGTCGTCCTCGTCCTCGTCGTCCTCGTCCTCGTCGTCCCCGTCCTCGTCGTCCTCGTCCTCGTCGTCCTCGTCGTCCTCGTCGTCGTCGTCCTCGTCCTCGTCGTCCTCGTCGTCCTCGTCCTCGTCGTCCTCGTCCTCGTAGTCCTCGTCGTCCTCGTCCTCGTCGTCCTCGTCGTCCTCGTCCTCCTCCTCGTCGTCGTCGTCGTCCTCGTCCCCGTCGTCGTCGTCGCCCTCGTCCTCGTCGTCCTCGTCGTCCTCGTCCTCGTCGTCCTCGTCCTCGTCGTCCTCGTCGTCCTCGTCCTCGTCCTCGTCGTCCTCGTCCTCGTCCTCGTCATCCTCGTCCTCGTCGCCCACGTCCTCGTCGTCGTCGTCGTCGTCCTCGTCGTCCTCGTCCTCGTCCTCGTCGGCCTCGTCCTCGTCGTCCTCGTCCTCGTCCTCGTCGTCGTCGTCCTCGTCCACGTCGTCCTCGTCCTCGTCGTCCTCGGCCTCGTCGTCCTCGTCGTCCTCGTCGTCCTCGTCCTCGTCCTCGTCCTCGTCATCCTCGTCCTCGTCGTCCACGTCCTCGTCGTCGTCGTCGTCGTCCTCGTCGTCCTCGTCCTCGTCCTCGTCGGCCTCGTCCTCGTCGTCTTCGTCCTCGTCGTCGTCCTCGTCGTCCTCGTCCTCGTCCTCGTCCTCGTCGTCCTCGTCGTCCTCGTCGTCCTCGTCCTCGTCGTCCTCGTCGTCCTCGTCCTCGTCGTCCTCGTCCTCGTCCTCGTCGTCCTCGTCCTCGTCCTCGTCGTCCTCGTCGTCCTCGTCCTCGTCCTCCTCGTCCTCGTCGTCCTCGTGGTCCTCGTCCTCGTCCTCGTCGTCCTCGTCGTCCTCGTCCTAGTCCTCGTCGTCCTCGTCCTCGTCCCCGTCGTCCTCGTCGTCCTCGTCCTCGTCCCCGTCGTCCTCGTCCCCGTCGTCCTCGTCCTCGTCGTCCTCGTCCCCGTCGTCCTCGTCCCCGTCGTCCTCGTCCTCGTCGTCCTCGTCCTCGTCGTCCTCGTCCTCGTCGTCCTCGTCCTCGTCGTCCTCGTCCTCGTCGTCCTCGTCCTCGTCGTCCTCGTCCTCGTCGTCCTCGTCGTCCTCGTCCTCGTCCTCGTCGTCCTCGTCCTCGTCCTCGTCGTCCTCGTCCTCGTCGTCCTCGTCCTCGTCGTCCTCGTCCTCGTCGTCCTCGTCCTCGTCGTCCTCGTCCTCGTCGTCCTCGTCCTCGTCGTCCTCGTCCTCGTCCTCGTCGTCCTCGTCCTCGTCGTCCTCGTCCTCGTCGTCCCCGTCCTCGTCGTCCTCGTCCTCGTCGTCCTCGTCGTCCTCGTCCTCGACGTCCTCGTCGTCCTCGTCGTCCTCGTCGTCCTCGTCCTCGTCGTCCTCGTCCTCGTCGTCCTCGTCCCCGTCGTCCTCGTCCCCGTCGTCCTCGTCCCCGTCGTCCTCGTCCCCGTCGTCCTCTTCCCCGTCGTCCTCGTCCCCGTCGTCCTCGTCCCCGTCGTCCTCGTCCCCGTCGTCCTCGTCCTCGTCGTCCTCGTCCTCGTCCTCGTCGTCCTCGTCCTCGTCGTCCTCGTCGTCCTCGTCCTCGTCGTCCTCGTCCTCGTCGTGCTCGTCCTCGTCGTCCTCGTCCTCGTCGTCCTCGTGGTCCTCGTCCTCGTCCTCGTCGTCCTCGTCGTCCTCGTCGTCCTCGTCGTCCTCGTCGTCCTCGTCCTCGTCCTCGTCGTCCTCGTCGTCCTCGTCCTCGTCCTCGTCGTCCTCGTCGTCCTCGTCCTCGTCCTCCTCGTCCTCGTCGTCCTCGTCCTCGTCGTCCTCGTCCTCGTCGTCCTCGTCCTCGTCGTCCTCGTCGTCCTCGTCGTCCTCGTCGTCCTCGTCGTCCTCGTCGTCCTCGTCGTCCTCGTACTCGTCGTCCTCGTCCTCACCGTCCTCATCGTCCTCGTCCCCGTCGTGCCCGTCCCCGTCGTCCCCGTCCGCGTCGTCCCCGTCCCCGTCGTCCCCGTCCCCGTCATCGTCGTCCCCGTCGTCGTCGTCCCCGTCGTCGTCGTCCCCGTCGTCGTCGTCCCCGTCCTCGTCCTCGTCGTCCTCGTCCTCGTCCTCGTCGTCCTCGTCGTCCTCGTCCTCGTCCTCGTCGTCCTCGTCGTCCTCGTCCTCGTCCTCGTCCTCGTCATCCTCGTCCTCGTCGTCCACGTCCTCGTCGTCGTCGTCGTCGTCCTCGTCGTCCTCGTCCTCGTCCTCGTCGGCCTCGTCCTCGTCGTCTTCGTCCTCGTCGTCGTCCTCGTCGTCCTCGTCCTCGTCCTCGTCCTCGTCGTCCTCGTCGTCCTCGTCGTCCTCGTCCTCGTCGTCCTCGTCGTCCTCGTCCTCGTCGTCCTCGTCCTCGTCCTCGTCGTCCTCGTCGTCCTCGTCCTCGTCCTCCTCGTCCTCGTCGTCCTCGTGGTCCTCGTCCTCGTCCTCGTCGTCCTCGTCGTCCTCGTCCTAGTCCTCGTCGTCCTCGTCCTCGTCCTCGTCGTCCTCGTCGTCCTCGTCCTCGTCCTCGTCGTCCTCGTCGTCCTCGTCCTCGTCCTCGTCGTCCTCGTCCTCGTCCTCGTCGTCCTCGTCCTCGTCGTCATCGTCCTCGTCGTCCTCGTCCTCGTCCTCGTCGTCCTCGTCCTCGTCGTCGTCGTCGTCCTCGTCCACGTCGTCCTCGTCCTCGTCGTCCTCGTCCTCGTCGTCCTCGTCGTCCTCGTCCTCGTCGTCCTCGTCCTAGTCGTCCTCGTCCTCGTCGTCCTCGTCCTCGTCGTCCTCGTCCTCGTCGTCCTCGTCCTCGTCGTCCTCGTCCTCGTCGTCCTCGTCGTCCTCGTCCTCGTCGTCGTCGTCCTCGTCCTCGTCCTCGTCCTCGTCGTCCTCGTCCTCGTCCTCGTCGTCCTCGTCCTCGTCCTCGTCGTCCTCGTCCTCGTCCTCGTCCTCGTCCTCGTCGTCCTCGTCCTCGTCCTCGTCGTCCTCGTCCTCGTCGTCCTCGTCCTCGTCCTCGTCGTCCTCGTCCTCGTCCTCGTCGTCCTCGTCCTCGTCCTCGTCGTCCTCGTCCTCGTCGTCCTCGTCCTCGTCGTCCTCGTCCTCGTCGTCCTCGTCGTCGTCGTCCTCGTCCTCGTCGTCCTCGTCCTCGTCGTCCTCGTCCTCGTCGTCCTCGTCCTCGTCGTCCCCGTCCTCGTCGTCCCCGTCCTCGTCGTCCCCGTCCTCGTCGTCCCCGTCCTCGTCGTCCCCGTCCTCGTCGTCCTCGTCCTCGTCGTCCTCGTCGTCCTCGTCGTCCTCGTCCTCGTCGTCCTCGTCCTCGTCGTCCTCGTTCTCGTCGTCCTCGTCCTCGTCGTCCTCGTCCTCGTCGTCCTCGTCCCCGTCGTCCTCGTCCCCGTCGTCCTCGTCCCCGTCGTCCTCGTCCCCGTCGTCCTCGTCCTCGTCCCCGTCGTCCTCGTCCCCGTCGTCCTCGTCCGCGTCGTCCTCGTCCGCGTCGTCCTCGTCCGCGTCGTCCTCGTCCGCGTCGTCCTCGTCCTCGTCGTCCTCGTCCGCGTCGTCCTCGTCCTCGTCGTCCTCGTCCTCGTCGTCCTCGTCCTCGTCGTCCTCGTCCTCGTCGTCCTCGTCCTCGTCGTCCTCGTCCTCGTCGTCCTCGTCCTCGTCGTCCTCGTCCTCGTCGTCCTCGTCCTCGTCGTCCTCGTCCTCGTCGTCCTCGTCCTCGTCGTCCTCGTCCTCGTCGTCCTCGTCCTCGTCGTCCTCGTCCTCGTCGTCCTCGTCCTCGTCGTCCTCGTCCCCGTCGTCCTCGTCCCCGTCGTCCTCGTCCCCGTCGTCCTCGTCCCCGTCGTCCTCGTCCCCGTCGTCCTCGTCCCCGTCGTCCTCGTCCCCGTCGTCCTCGTCCCCGTCGTCCTCGTCCCCGTCGTCCTCGTCCCCGTCGTCCTCGTCCCCGTCGTCCTCGTCCCCGTCGTCCTCGTCCCCGTCGTCCTCGTCCCCGTCGTCCTCGTCCCCGTCGTCCTCGTCCCCGTCGTCCTCGTCCCCGTCGTCCTCGTCCCCGTCGTCCTCGTCCCCGTCGTCCTCGTCCCCGTCGTCCTCGTCCCCGTCGTCCTCGTCCCCGTCGTCCTCGCCCCCGTCGTCCTCGTCCCCGTCGTCCTCGTCCCCGTCGTCCTCGTCCCCGTCGTCCTCGTCCCCGTCGTCCTCGTCCCCGTCGTCCTCGTCCCCGTCGTCCTCGTCCCCGTCGTCCTCTTCCTCGTCGTCCTCATCCTCGTCGTCCTCGTCCTCGTCGTCCTCGTCCTCGTCGTCCTCGTCCTCGCCGTCCTCGTCCTCGTCCTCGCCGTCCTCGTCCTCGTCGTCCTCGTCCTCGTCGTCCTCGTCCTCGTCGTCCTCGTCCTCGTCGTCCTCGTCCTCGTCGTCCTCGTCCTCGTCGTCCTCGTCGTCCTCGTCGTCCTCGTCCTCGTCGTCCTCGTCCTCGTCGTCCTTGTCCTCGTCGTCCTCGTCGTCCTCGTCCGCGTCGTCCTCGTCCTCGTCGTCCTCGTCGTCCTCGTCCTCGTCGTCCTCGTCCTCGTCGTCCTCGTCCTCGTACTCGTCGTCCTCGTCCTCGTCGTCCACGACGTCCCCGTGATCGTCGTCCTCGTCCTCGTCGTCCACGTCGTTCTCGTCCTCGTCGTCCTCGTCCTCGTCGTCCTCGTCCTCGTCGTCCCCGTCCTCGTCGTCCTCGTCCTCGTCGTCCTCGTCGTCCTCGTCGTCGTCGTCCTCGTCCTCGTCGTCCTCGTCGTCCTCGTCCTCGTCGTCCTCGTCCTCGTAGTCCTCGTCGTCCTCGTCCTCGTCGTCCTCGTCGTCCTCGTCCTCCTCCTCGTCGTCGTCGTCGTCCTCGTCCCCGTCGTCGTCGTCGCCCTCGTCCTCGTCGTCCTCGTCGTCCTCGTCCTCGTCGTCCTCGTCCTCGTCGTCCTCGTCGTCCTCGTCCTCGTCCTCGTCGTCCTCGTCCTCGTCCTCGTCATCCTCGTCCTCGTCGCCCACGTCCTCGTCGTCGTCGTCGTCGTCCTCGTCGTCCTCGTCCTCGTCCTCGTCGGCCTCGTCCTCGTCGTCCTCGTCCTCGTCCTCGTCGTCGTCGTCCTCGTCCACGTCGTCCTCGTCCTCGTCGTCCTCGGCCTCGTCGTCCTCGTCGTCCTCGTCGTCCTCGTCCTCGTCCTCGTCCTCGTCATCCTCGTCCTCGTCGTCCACGTCCTCGTCGTCGTCGTCGTCGTCCTCGTCGTCCTCGTCCTCGTCCTCGTCGGCCTCGTCCTCGTCGTCTTCGTCCTCGTCGTCGTCCTCGTCGTCCTCGTCCTCGTCCTCGTCCTCGTCGTCCTCGTCGTCCTCGTCGTCCTCGTCCTCGTCGTCCTCGTCGTCCTCGTCCTCGTCGTCCTCGTCCTCGTCCTCGTCGTCCTCGTCGTCCTCGTCCTCGTCCTCCTCGTCCTCGTCGTCCTCGTGGTCCTCGTCCTCGTCCTCGTCGTCCTCGTCGTCCTCGTCCTAGTCCTCGTCGTCCTCGTCCTCGTCCCCGTCGTCCTCGTCGTCCTCGTCCTCGTCCCCGTCGTCCTCGTCCCCGTCGTCCTCGTCCTCGTCGTCCTCGTCCCCGTCGTCCTCGTCCCCGTCGTCCTCGTCCTCGTCGTCCTCGTCCTCGTCGTCCTCGTCCTCGTCGTCCTCGTCCTCGTCGTCCTCGTCCTCGTCGTCCTCGTCCTCGTCGTCCTCGTCCTCGTCGTCCTCGTCGTCCTCGTCCTCGTCCTCGTCGTCCTCGTCCTCGTCCTCGTCGTCCTCGTCCTCGTCGTCCTCGTCCTCGTCGTCCTCGTCCTCGTCGTCCTCGTCCTCGTCGTCCTCGTCCTCGTCGTCCTCGTCCTCGTCGTCCTCGTCCTCGTCCTCGTCGTCCTCGTCCTCGTCGTCCTCGTCCTCGTCGTCCCCGTCCTCGTCGTCCTCGTCCTCGTCGTCCTCGTCGTCCTCGTCCTCGACGTCCTCGTCGTCCTCGTCGTCCTCGTCGTCCTCGTCCTCGTCGTCCTCGTCCTCGTCGTCCTCGTCCCCGTCGTCCTCGTCCCCGTCGTCCTCGTCCCCGTCGTCCTCGTCCCCGTCGTCCTCTTCCCCGTCGTCCTCGTCCCCGTCGTCCTCGTCCCCGTCGTCCTCGTCCCCGTCGTCCTCGTCCTCGTCGTCCTCGTCCTCGTCCTCGTCGTCCTCGTCCTCGTCGTCCTCGTCGTCCTCGTCCTCGTCGTCCTCGTCCTCGTCGTGCTCGTCCTCGTCGTCCTCGTCCTCGTCGTCCTCGTGGTCCTCGTCCTCGTCCTCGTCGTCCTCGTCGTCCTCGTCGTCCTCGTCGTCCTCGTCGTCCTCGTCCTCGTCCTCGTCGTCCTCGTCGTCCTCGTCCTCGTCCTCGTCGTCCTCGTCGTCCTCGTCCTCGTCCTCCTCGTCCTCGTCGTCCTCGTCCTCGTCGTCCTCGTCCTCGTCGTCCTCGTCCTCGTCGTCCTCGTCGTCCTCGTCGTCCTCGTCGTCCTCGTCGTCCTCGTCGTCCTCGTCGTCCTCGTACTCGTCGTCCTCGTCCTCACCGTCCTCATCGTCCTCGTCCCCGTCGTGCCCGTCCCCGTCGTCCCCGTCCGCGTCGTCCCCGTCCCCGTCGTCCCCGTCCCCGTCATCGTCGTCCCCGTCGTCGTCGTCCCCGTCGTCGTCGTCCCCGTCGTCGTCGTCCCCGTCCTCGTCCTCGTCGTCCTCGTCCTCGTCCTCGTCGTCCTCGTCGTCCTCGTCCTCGTCCTCGTCGTCCTCGTCGTCCTCGTCCTCGTCCTCGTCCTCGTCATCCTCGTCCTCGTCGTCCACGTCCTCGTCGTCGTCGTCGTCGTCCTCGTCGTCCTCGTCCTCGTCCTCGTCGGCCTCGTCCTCGTCGTCTTCGTCCTCGTCGTCGTCCTCGTCGTCCTCGTCCTCGTCCTCGTCCTCGTCGTCCTCGTCGTCCTCGTCGTCCTCGTCCTCGTCGTCCTCGTCGTCCTCGTCCTCGTCGTCCTCGTCCTCGTCCTCGTCGTCCTCGTCGTCCTCGTCCTCGTCCTCCTCGTCCTCGTCGTCCTCGTGGTCCTCGTCCTCGTCCTCGTCGTCCTCGTCGTCCTCGTCCTAGTCCTCGTCGTCCTCGTCCTCGTCCTCGTCGTCCTCGTCGTCCTCGTCCTCGTCCTCGTCGTCCTCGTCGTCCTCGTCCTCGTCCTCGTCGTCCTCGTCCTCGTCCTCGTCGTCCTCGTCCTCGTCGTCATCGTCCTCGTCGTCCTCGTCCTCGTCCTCGTCGTCCTCGTCCTCGTCGTCGTCGTCGTCCTCGTCCACGTCGTCCTCGTCCTCGTCGTCCTCGTCCTCGTCGTCCTCGTCGTCCTCGTCCTCGTCGTCCTCGTCCTAGTCGTCCTCGTCCTCGTCGTCCTCGTCCTCGTCGTCCTCGTCCTCGTCGTCCTCGTCCTCGTCGTCCTCGTCCTCGTCGTCCTCGTCCTCGTCGTCCTCGTCGTCCTCGTCCTCGTCGTCGTCGTCCTCGTCCTCGTCCTCGTCCTCGTCGTCCTCGTCCTCGTCCTCGTCGTCCTCGTCCTCGTCCTCGTCGTCCTCGTCCTCGTCCTCGTCCTCGTCCTCGTCGTCCTCGTCCTCGTCCTCGTCGTCCTCGTCCTCGTCGTCCTCGTCCTCGTCCTCGTCGTCCTCGTCCTCGTCCTCGTCGTCCTCGTCCTCGTCCTCGTCGTCCTCGTCCTCGTCGTCCTCGTCCTCGTCGTCCTCGTCCTCGTCGTCCTCGTCGTCGTCGTCCTCGTCCTCGTCGTCCTCGTCCTCGTCGTCCTCGTCCTCGTCGTCCTCGTCCTCGTCGTCCCCGTCCTCGTCGTCCCCGTCCTCGTCGTCCCCGTCCTCGTCGTCCCCGTCCTCGTCGTCCCCGTCCTCGTCGTCCTCGTCCTCGTCGTCCTCGTCGTCCTCGTCGTCCTCGTCCTCGTCGTCCTCGTCCTCGTCGTCCTCGTTCTCGTCGTCCTCGTCCTCGTCGTCCTCGTCCTCGTCGTCCTCGTCCCCGTCGTCCTCGTCCCCGTCGTCCTCGTCCCCGTCGTCCTCGTCCCCGTCGTCCTCGTCCTCGTCCCCGTCGTCCTCGTCCCCGTCGTCCTCGTCCGCGTCGTCCTCGTCCGCGTCGTCCTCGTCCGCGTCGTCCTCGTCCGCGTCGTCCTCGTCCTCGTCGTCCTCGTCCGCGTCGTCCTCGTCCTCGTCGTCCTCGTCCTCGTCGTCCTCGTCCTCGTCGTCCTCGTCCTCGTCGTCCTCGTCCTCGTCGTCCTCGTCCTCGTCGTCCTCGTCCTCGTCGTCCTCGTCCTCGTCGTCCTCGTCCTCGTCGTCCTCGTCCTCGTCGTCCTCGTCCTCGTCGTCCTCGTCCTCGTCGTCCTCGTCCTCGTCGTCCTCGTCCTCGTCGTCCTCGTCCTCGTCGTCCTCGTCCTCGTCGTCCTCGTCCCCGTCGTCCTCGTCCCCGTCGTCCTCGTCCCCGTCGTCCTCGTCCCCGTCGTCCTCGTCCCCGTCGTCCTCGTCCCCGTCGTCCTCGTCCCCGTCGTCCTCGTCCCCGTCGTCCTCGTCCCCGTCGTCCTCGTCCCCGTCGTCCTCGTCCCCGTCGTCCTCGTCCCCGTCGTCCTCGTCCCCGTCGTCCTCGTCCCCGTCGTCCTCGTCCCCGTCGTCCTCGTCCCCGTCGTCCTCGTCCCCGTCGTCCTCGTCCCCGTCGTCCTCGTCCCCGTCGTCCTCGTCCCCGTCGTCCTCGTCCCCGTCGTCCTCGCCCCCGTCGTCCTCGTCCCCGTCGTCCTCGTCCCCGTCGTCCTCGTCCCCGTCGTCCTCGTCCCCGTCGTCCTCGTCCCCGTCGTCCTCGTCCCCGTCGTCCTCGTCCCCGTCGTCCTCTTCCTCGTCGTCCTCTTCCTCGTCGTCCGCGTCCTCGTCGTCCGCGTCCTCGTCGTCCGCGTCCTCGTCGCCCGCGTCCTCGTCGTCCTCGTCCTCGTCGTCCTCGTCCTCGTCGTCCTCGTCCTCGTCGTCCTCGTCCTCGTCGTCCTCGTCCTCGTCGTCCTCGTCCTCGTCGTCCTCGTCCTCGTCGTCCTCGTCCTCGTCGTCCTCGTCCTCGTCGTCCTCGTCCTCGTCGTCCTCGTCCTCGTCGTCCTCGTCCTCGTCGTCCTCGTCCTCGTCGTCCTCGTCCTCGTCGTCCTCGTCCTCGTCGTCCTCGTCCTCGTCGTCCTCGTCCTCGTCGTCCTCGTCCTCGTCGTCCTCGTCCTCGTCGTCCTCGTCCTCGTCGTCCTCGTCCTCGTCGTCCTCGTCCTCGTCGTCCTCGTCCTCGTCGTCCTCGTCCTCGTCGTCCTCGTCGTCCTCGTCCTCGTCGTCCTCGTCGTCCTCGTCCTCGTCGTCTTCGTCCCCGTCGTCGTCGTCCTCGTCCTCGTCGTCCTCGTCCTCGTCCTCGTCGTCCTCGTCCTCGTCGTCCTCGTCCTCGTCGTCCTCGTCGTCCTCGTCCTCGTCGTCCTCGTCCTCGTCCTCGTCGTCCTCGTCGTCCTCGTCCTCGTCCTCGTCGTCCTCGTCGTCCTCGTCCTCGTCCTCGTCGTCCACGACGTCCCCGTCCTCGTCCTCGTCGTCCACGACGTCCCCGTCATCGTCGTCCTCGTCCTCGTCGTCCTCGTCGTCCTCGTCCTCGTCGTCCTCGTCCTCGTCGTCCTCGTCCTCGTCGTCCTCGTCCTCGTCGTCCTCGTCCTCGTCGTCCTCGTCCTCGTCGTCCTCGTCCTCGTCGTCCTCGTCCTCGTCGTCCTCGTCCTCGTCGTCCTCGTCCTCGTCGTCCTCGTCCTCGTCGTCCTCGTCCTCGTCGTCCTCGTCCTCGTCGTCCTCGTCCTCGTCGTCCTCGTCCTCGTCGTCCTCGTCCTCGTCGTACTCGTCCCCGTCGTCCTCGTCCCCGTCGTCCTCGTCCCCGTCGTCCGCGTCCCCGTCGTCCGCGTCCCCGTCGTCCGCGTCCTCGTCGTCCGCGTCCTCGTCGTCCGCGTCCTCGTCGTCCGCGTCCTCTTCGTCCTCGTCCTCGTCGTCCTCGTCCTCGTCGTCCTCGTCCTCGTCGTCCTCGTCCTCGTCGTCCTCGTCCTCGTCGTCCTCGTCCTCGTCGTCCTCGTCCTCGTCGTCCTCGTCCTCGTCGTCCTCGTCCTCGTCCTCGTCGTCCTCGTCCTCGTCGTCCTCGTCCTCGTCGTCCTCGTCCTCGTCGTCCTCGTCCTCGTCGTCCTCGTCCTCGTCGTCCTCGTCCTCGTCGTCCTCGTCCTCGTCCTCGTCGTCCTCGTCCTCGTCGTCCTCGTCCTCGTCGTCCTCGTCCTCGTCGTCCTCGTCCTCGTCGTCCTCGTCCTCGTCGTCCTCGTCCTCGTCCTCGTCGTCCACGACGTCCCCGTCATCGTCGTCCTCGTCCTCGTCGTCCTCGTCGTCCTCGTCCTCGTCGTCCTCGTCCTCGTCGTCCTCGTCCTCGTCGTCCTCGTCCTCGTCGTCCTCGTCCTCGTCGTCCTCGTCCTCGTCGTCCTCGTCCTCGTCGTCCTCGTCCCCGTCGTCCTCGTCCCCGTCGTCCTCGTCCCCGACGTCCTCGTCCCCGTCGTCCTCTTCCTCGTCGTCCGCGTCCCCGTCGTCCGCGTCCTCGTCGTCCGCGTCCTCGTCGTCCGCGTCCTCGTCGTCCGCGTCCTCGTCGTCCTCGTCCTCGTCGTCCTCGTCCTCGTCGTCCTCGTCCTCGTCGTCCTCGTCCTCGTCGTCCTCGTCCTCGTCGTCCTCGTCCTCGTCGTCCTCGTCCTCGTCGTCCTCGTCCTCGTCGTCCTCGTCGTCCTCGTCCTCGTCGTCCTCGTCCTCGTCCTCGTCGTCCTCGTCGTCCTCGTCCTCGTCCTCGTCGTCCTCGTCCTCGTCGTCCTCGTCCTCGTCCTCGTCGTCCTCGTCGTCCTCGTCCTCGTCCTCGTCGTCCTCGTCGTCCTCGTCCTCGTCCTCGTCGTCCACGACGTCCCCGTCATCGTCGTCCTCGTCCTCGTCGTCCTCGTCGTCCTCGTCCTCGTCCTCGTCGTCCTCGTCGTCCTCGTCCTCGTCGTCCTCGTCCTCGTCGTCCTCGTCCTCGTCGTCCTCGTCCTCGTCGTCCTCGTCCTCGTCGTCCTCGTCCTCGTCGTCCTCGTCCTCGTCGTCCTCGTCTCGTCCTCGTCCTCGTCGTCCTCGTCCTCGTCGTCCTCGTCCTCGTCGTCCTCGTCCTCGTCGTCCTCGTCCTCGTCGTCCTCGTCCTCGTCGTCCTCGTCCTCGTCGTCCTCGTCGTCCTCGTCCTCGTCGTCCTCGTCCTCGTCGTCCTCGTCCTCGTCGTCCTCGTCCTCGTCGTCCTCGTCCTCGTCGTCCTCGTCCTCGTCGTCCTCGTCCCCGTCGTCCTCGTCCCCGTCGTCCTCGTCCCCGTCGTCCTCGTCCCCGTCGTCCTCTTCCTCGTCGTCCTCGTCCCCGTCGTCCTCGTCCTCGTCGTCCTCGTCCTCGTCGTCCTCGTCCTCGTCGTCCTCGTCCTCGTCGTCCTCGTCGTCCTCGTCCTCGTCGTCCTCGTCCTCGTCGTCCTCTTCCTCGTCGTCCTCGTCCTCGTCGTCCTCGTCCTCGTCGTCCTCGTCCTCGTCGTCCTCGTCCTCGTCGTCCTCGTCCTCGTCGTCCTCGTCCTCGTCGTCCTCGTCCTCGTCGTCCTCGTCCTCGTCGTCCTCGTCCTCGTCGTCCTCGTCCTCGTCGTCCTCGTCCTCGTCGTCCTCGTCCTCGTCGTCCTCGTCCTCGTCGTCCTCGTCCTCGTCGTCCTCGTCCTCGTCGTCCTCGTCCTCGTCGTCCTCGTCCTCGTCGTCCTCGTCCTCGTCGTCCTCGTCCTCGTCGTCCTCGTCCTCGTCGTCCTCGTCCTCGTCGTCCTCGTCCTCGTCGTCCTCGTCCTCGTCGTCCTCGTCCTCGTCGTCCTCGTCCTCGTCGTCCTCGTCCTCGTCGTCCTCGTCCTCGTCGTCCTCGTCCTCGTCGTCCTCGTCCTCGTCGTCCTCGTCCTCGTCGTCCTCGTCCTCGTCGTCCTCGTCCTCGTCGTCCTCGTCCTCGTCGTCCTCGTCCTCGTCGTCCTCGTCCTCGTCGTCCTCGTCCTCGTCGTCCTCGTCCTCGTCGTCCTCG
Organism: Andrena hattorfiana; assembly: GCA_944738655.2. Taxonomy (NCBI): domain Eukaryota; kingdom Metazoa; phylum Arthropoda; class Insecta; order Hymenoptera; family Andrenidae; genus Andrena; species Andrena hattorfiana. The sequence continues at coordinate 25,642,184 of OX122893.2, read as the reverse complement.
TCCTCGTCGTCCTCGTCCTCGTCGTCCTCGTCCTCGTCGTCCTCGTCCTCGTCGTCCTCGTCCTCGTCGTCCTCGTCCTCGTCGTCCTCGTCCTCGTCGTCCTCGTCCTCGTCGTCCTCGTCCTCGTCGTCCTCGTCCTCGTCGTCCTCGTCCTCGTCGTCCTCGTCCTCGTCGTCCTCGTCCTCGTCGTCCTCGTCCTCGTCGTCCTCGTCGTCCTCGTCGTCCTCGTCGTCCTCGTCCTCGTCGTCCTCGTCCTCGTCGTCCTCGTCCTCGTCGTCCTCGTCCTCGTCGTCCTCGTCCTCGTCGTCCCCGTCCTCGTCGTCCTCGTCCTCGTCGTCCTCGTCCTCGTCGTCCTCGTCCTCGTCGTCCTCGTCCTCGTCGTCCCCGTCCTCGTCGTCCCCGTCCTCGTCGTCCCCGTCCTCGTCGTCCCCGTCCTCGTCGTCCGTCTCGTCGTCCCGTCCTCGTCGTCCCCGTCCTCGTCGTCCCCGTCCTCGTCGTCCCCGTCCTCGTCGTCCTCGTCTTCCTCGTCGTCCCCGTCCTCGTCGTCCTCGTCGTCCTCGTCCTCGTCGTCCTCGTCCTCGTCGTCCTCGTCGTCCCCGTCCTCGTCGTCCCCGTCCTCGTCGTCCCCGTCCTCGTCGTCCCCGTCCTCGTCGTCCCCGTCCTCGTCGTCCCCGTCCTCGTCGTCCGCGTCGTCCTCGTCGTCCTCGTCCTCGTCGTCCTCGTCCCCGTCGTCCTCGTCCCCGTCGTCCTCGTCCTCGTCCGCGTCGTCCTCGTCCTCGTCGTCCTCGTCCTCGTCGTCCTCGTCCTCGTCCTCGTCGTCCTCGTCCTCGTCGTCCTCGTCCTCGTCGTCCTCGTCCTCGTCGTCCTCGTCCTCGTCGTCCTCGTCGTCCCCGTCCTCGTCGTCCCCGTCCTCGTCGTCCCCGTCCTCGTCGTCCCCCGTCCTCGTCGTCCCCGTCCTCGTCGTCCGCGTCGTCCTCGTCGTCCTCGTCCTCGTCGTCGTCGTCCCCGTCGTCGTCGTCCCCGTCGTCGTCGTCCCCGTCCTCGTCCTCGTCGTCCTCGTCCTCGTCCTCGTCGTCCTCGTCGTCCTCGTCCTCGTCCTCGTCGTCCTCGTCGTCCTCGTCCTCGTCCTCGTCCTCGTCATCCTCGTCCTCGTCGTCCACGTCCTCGTCGTCGTCGTCGTCGTCCTCGTCGTCCTCGTCCTCGTCCTCGTCGGCCTCGTCCTCGTCGTCTTCGTCCTCGTCGTCGTCCTCGTCGTCCTCGTCCTCGTCCTCGTCCTCGTCGTCCTCGTCGTCCTCGTCGTCCTCGTCCTCGTCGTCCTCGTCGTCCTCGTCCTCGTCGTCCTCGTCCTCGTCCTCGTCGTCCTCGTCGTCCTCGTCCTCGTCCTCCTCGTCCTCGTCGTCCTCGTGGTCCTCGTCCTCGTCCTCGTCGTCCTCGTCGTCCTCGTCCTAGTCCTCGTCGTCCTCGTCCTCGTCCTCGTCGTCCTCGTCGTCCTCGTCCTCGTCCTCGTCGTCCTCGTCGTCCTCGTCCTCGTCCTCGTCGTCCTCGTCCTCGTCCTCGTCGTCCTCGTCCTCGTCGTCATCGTCCTCGTCGTCCTCGTCCTCGTCCTCGTCGTCCTCGTCCTCGTCGTCGTCGTCGTCCTCGTCCACGTCGTCCTCGTCCTCGTCGTCCTCGTCCTCGTCGTCCTCGTCGTCCTCGTCCTCGTCCTCGTCGTCCTCGTCCTCGTCGTCCTCGTCCCCGTCGTCCTCGTCCCCGTCGTCCTCGTCCCCGTCGTCCTCGTCCCCGTCGTCCTCTTCCTCGTCGTCCTCGTCCTCGTCGTCCTCGTCCTCGTCGTCCTCGTCCTCGTCGTCCTCGTCGTCCTCGTCCTCGTCGTCCTCGTCCTCGTCGTCCTCGTCCTCGTCGTCCTCTTCCTCGTCGTCCTCGTCCTCGTCGTCCTCGTCCTCGTCGTCCTCGTCCTCGTCGTCCTCGTCCTCGTCGTCCTCGTCCTCGTCGTCCTCGTCCTCGTCGTCCTCGTCCTCGTCGTCCTCGTCCTCGTCGTCCTCGTCCTCGTCCTCGTCGTCCTCGTCCTCGTCGTCCTCGTCCTCGTCGTCCTCGTCCTCGTCGTCCTCGTCCTCGTCGTCCTCGTCCTCGTCGTCCTCGTCCTCGTCGTCCTCGTCCTCGTCGTCCTCGTCCTCGTCGTCCTCGTCCTCGTCGTCCTCGTCCTCGTCGTCCTCGTCCTCGTCGTCCTCGTCCTCGTCGTCCTCGTCCTCGTCGCCCTCGTCCTCGTCGTCCTCGTCCTCGTCGTCCTCGTCCTCGTCGTCCTCGTCCTCGTCGTCCCCGTCATCGTCGTCCTCGTCCTCGTCGTCCTCGTCGTCCTCGTCCTCGTCGTCCTCGTCCTCGTCGTCCTCGTCCTCGTCGTCCTCGTCCTCGTCGTCCTCGTCCTCGTCGTCCTCGTCCTCGTCGTCCTCGTCCTCGTCGTCCTCGTCCTCGTCGTCCTCGTCCTCGTCGTCCTCGTCCTCGTCGTCCTCGTCCTCGTCGTCCTCGTCCTCGTCGTCCTCGTCCTCGTCGTCCTCGTCCTCGTCGTCCTCGTCGTCCTCGTCCTCGTCGTCCTCGTCCTCGTCGTCCTCGTCCTCGTCGTCCTCGTCCTCGTCGTCCTCGTCCTCGTCGTCCTCGTCCCCGTCGTCCTCGTCCCCGTCGTCCTCGTCCCCGTCGTCCTCGTCCCCGTCGTCCTCTTCCTCGTCGTCCTCGTCCTCGTCGTCCTCGTCCTCGTCGTCCTCGTCCTCGTCGTCCTCGTCGTCCTCGTCCTCGTCGTCCTCGTCCTCGTCGTCCTCGTCCTCGTCGTCCTCGTCCTCGTCGTCCTCTTCCTCGTCGTCCTCGTCCTCGTCGTCCTCGTCCTCGTCGTCCTCGTCCTCGTCGTCCTCGTCCTCGTCGTCCTCGTCCTCGTCGTCCTCGTCCTCGTCGTCCTCGTCCTCGTCGTCCTCGTCCTCGTCGTCCTCGTCCTCGTCGTCCTCGTCCTCGTCGTCCTCGTCCTCGTCGTCCTCGTCCTCGTCGTCCTCGTCCTCGTCGTCCTCGTCCTCGTCGTCCTCGTCCTCGTCGTCCTCGTCCTCGTCGTCCTCGTCCTCGTCGTCCTCGTCCTCGTCGTCCTCGTCCTCGTCGTCCTCGTCCTCGTCGTCCTCGTCCTCGTCGTCCTCGTCCTCGTCGTCCTCGTCCTCGTCGTCCTCGTCCTCGTCGTCCTCGTCCTCGTCGTCCTCGTCCTCGTCGTCCTCGTCCTCGTCGTCCTCGTCCTCGTCGTCCTCGTCCTCGTCGTCCTCGTCCTCGTCGTCCTCGTCCTCGTCGTCCTCGTCCTCGTCGTCCTCGTCCTCGTCGTCCTCGTCCTCGTCGTCCTCGTCCTCGTCGTCCTCGTACTCGTCGTCCTCGTCCTCGTCGTCCTCGTCCTCGTCGTCCTCGTCCTCGTCGTCCTCGTCCTCGTCGTCCTCGTCCTCGTCGTCCTCGTCCTCGTCGTCCTCGTCCTCGTCGTCCTCGTCCTCGTCGTCCTCGTCCTCGTCGTCCTCGTCCTCGTCGTCCTCGTCCTCGTCGTCCCCGTCCTCGTCGTCCTCGTCCTCGTCGTCCTCGTCGTCCTCGTCCTCGTCGTCCTCGTCCTCGTCGTCCTCGTCGTCCTCGTCCTCGTCGTCCTCGTCCTCGTAGTCCTCGTCGTCCTCGTCCTCGTCGTCCTCGTCGTCCTCGTCCTCGTCCTCGTCGTCGTCGTCGTCCTCGTCCCCGTCGTCGTCGTCGTCCTCGTCCTCGTCGTCCTCGTCGTCCTCGTCCTCGTCGTCCTCGTCCTCGTCGTCCTCGTCGTCCTCGTCCTCGTCCTCGTCGTCCTCGTCCTCGTCCTCGTCGTCCTCGTCCTCGTCCTCGTCATCCTCGTCCTCGTCGCCCACGTCCTCGTCGTCGTCGTCGTCGTCCTCGTCGTCCTCGTCGCCCACGTCCTCGTCGTCGTCGTCGTCGTCCTCCTCGTCCTCGTCCTCGTCCTCGTCGGGTTCGTCCTCGTCGTCCTCGTCCTCGTCCTCGTCGTCGTCGTCCTCGTCTACGTCGTCCTCGTCCTCGTCGTCCTCGTCCTCGTCGTCCTCGTCGTCCTCGTCCTCGTCGTCCTCGTCCTAGTCGTCCTCGTCCTCGTCGTCCTCGTCCTCGTCGTCCTCGTCCTCGTCGTCCTCGTCCTCGTCGTCCTCGTCCTCGTCGTCCTCGTCCTCGTCGTCCTCGTCGTCCTCGTCCTCGTCGTCGTCGTCCCCGTCCTCGTCCTCGTCCTCGTCGTCCTCGTCCTCGTCGTCCTCGTCCTCGTCCTCGTCGTCCTCGTCCTCGTCCTCGTCGTCCTCGTCCTCGTCCTCGTCGTCCTCGTCCTCGTCGTCCTCGTCCTCGTCGTCCTCGTCCTCGTCGTCCTCGACCTCGTCGTCCTCGTCCTCGTCGTCCTCGTCCTCGTCGTCCTCGTCCTCGTCGTCCTCGTCCTCGTCGTCCCCGTCCTCGTCGTCCCCGTCCTCGTCGTCCCCGTCCTCGTCGTCCCCGTCCTCGTCGTCCCCGTCCTCATCGTCCCCGTCCTCGTCGTCCCCGTCCTCGTCGTCCCCGTCCTCGTCGTCCCCGTCCTCGTCGTCCTCGTCGTCCTCGTCGTCCCCGTCCTCGTCGTCCTCGTCGTCCTCGTCCTCGTCGTCCTCGTCGTCCCCGTCCTCGTCGTCCCCGTCCTCGTCGTCCCCGTCCTCGTCGTCCCCGTCCTCGTCGTCCCCGTCCTCGTCGTCCCCGTCCTCGTCGTCCGCGTCGTCCTCGTCGTCCTCGTCCTCGTCGTCCTCGTCCCCGTCGTCCTCGTCCCCGTCGTCCTCGTCCTCGTCCGCGTCGTCCTCGTCCTCGTCGTCCTCGTCCTCGTCGTCCTCGTCCTCGTCCTCGTCGTCCTCGTCCTCGTCGTCCTCGTCCTCGTCGTCCTCGTCCTCGTCGTCCTCGTCCTCGTCGTCCTCGTCGTCCCCGTCCTCGTCGTCCCCGTCCTCGTCGTCCCCGTCCTCGTCGTCCCCGTCCTCGTCGTCCGCGTCGTCCTCGTCGTCCTCGTCCTCGTCGTCGTCGTCCCCGTCGTCGTCGTCCCCGTCGTCGTCGTCCCCGTCCTCGTCCTCGTCGTCCTCGTCCTCGTCCTCGTCGTCCTCGTCGTCCTCGTCCTCGTCCTCGTCGTCCTCGTCGTCCTCGTCCTCGTCCTCGTCCTCGTCATCCTCGTCCTCGTCGTCCACGTCCTCGTCGTCGTCGTCGTCGTCCTCGTCGTCCTCGTCCTCGTCCTCGTCGGCCTCGTCCTCGTCGTCTTCGTCCTCGTCGTCGTCCTCGTCGTCCTCGTCCTCGTCCTCGTCCTCGTCGTCCTCGTCGTCCTCGTCGTCCTCGTCCTCGTCGTCCTCGTCGTCCTCGTCCTCGTCGTCCTCGTCCTCGTCCTCGTCGTCCTCGTCGTCCTCGTCCTCGTCCTCCTCGTCCTCGTCGTCCTCGTGGTCCTCGTCCTCGTCCTCGTCGTCCTCGTCGTCCTCGTCCTAGTCCTCGTCGTCCTCGTCCTCGTCCTCGTCGTCCTCGTCGTCCTCGTCCTCGTCCTCGTCGTCCTCGTCGTCCTCGTCCTCGTCCTCGTCGTCCTCGTCCTCGTCCTCGTCGTCCTCGTCCTCGTCGTCATCGTCCTCGTCGTCCTCGTCCTCGTCCTCGTCGTCCTCGTCCTCGTCGTCGTCGTCGTCCTCGTCCACGTCGTCCTCGTCCTCGTCGTCCTCGTCCTCGTCGTCCTCGTCGTCCTCGTCCTCGTCCTCGTCGTCCTCGTCCTCGTCGTCCTCGTCCTCGTCGTCCTCGTCCCCGTCGTCCTCGTCCCCGTCGTCCTCGTCCCCGTCGTCCTCGTCCCCGTCGTCCTCTTCCTCGTCGTCCTCGTCCTCGTCGTCCTCGTCCTCGTCGTCCTCGTCCTCGTCGTCCTCGTCGTCCTCGTCCTCGTCGTCCTCGTCCTCGTCGTCCTCGTCCTCGTCGTCCTCTTCCTCGTCGTCCTCGTCCTCGTCGTCCTCGTCCTCGTCGTCCTCGTCCTCGTCGTCCTCGTCCTCGTCGTCCTCGTCCTCGTCGTCCTCGTCCTCGTCGTCCTCGTCCTCGTCGTCCTCGTCCTCGTCGTCCTCGTCCTCGTCGTCCTCGTCCTCGTCGTCCTCGTCCTCGTCGTCCTCGTCCTCGTCGTCCTCGTCCTCGTCGTCCTCGTCCTCGTCGTCCTCGTCCTCGTCGTCCTCGTCCTCGTCGTCCTCGTCCTCGTCGTCCTCGTCCTCGTCGTCCTCGTCCTCGTCGTCCTCGTCCTCGTCGTCCTCGTCCTCGTCGTCCTCGTCCTCGTCGTCCTCGTCCTCGTCGTCCTCGTCCTCGTCGTCCTCGTCCTCGTCGTCCTCGTCCTCGTCGTCCTCGTCCTCGTCGTCCTCGTCCTCGTCGTCCTCGTCCTCGTCGTCCTCGTCCTCGTCGTCCTCGTCCTCGTCGTCCTCGTCCTCGTCGTCCTCGTCCTCGTCGTCCTCGTCCTCGTCGTCCTCGTCCTCGTCGTCCTCGTCCTCGTCGTCCTCGTCCTCGTCGTCCTCGTCCTCGTCGTCCTCGTCCTCGTCGTCCTCGTCCTCGTCGTCCTCGTCCTCGTCGTCCTCGTCCTCGTCGTCCTCGTCCTCGTCGTCCTCGTCCTCGTCGTCCTCGTCCTCGTCGTCCTCGTCCTCGTCGTCCTCGTCCTCGTCGTCCTCGTCCTCGTCGTCCTCGTCCTCGTCGTCCTCGTACTCGTCGTCCTCGTCCTCGTCGTCCTCGTCCTCGTCGTCCTCGTCCTCGTCGTCCTCGTCCTCGTCGTCCTCGTCCTCGTCGGCCTCGTCCTCGTCGTCCTCGTCCTCGTCGTCGTCGTCCTCGTCGTCCTCGTCCTCGTCGTCCTCGTCCTCGTCGTCCTCGTCCTCGTCGTCCTCGTCCTCGTCGTCCTCGTCCTCGTCGTCCTCGTCGTCCTCGTCCTCGTCGTCCTCGTCCTCGTCGTCCTCGTCCTCGTAGTCCTCGTCGTCCTCGTCCTCGTCGTCCTCGTCGTCCTCGTCCTCGTCCTCGTCGTCGTCGTCGTCCTCGTCCCCGTCGTCGTCGTCGTCCTCGTCCTCGTCGTCCTCGTCGTCCTCGTCCTCGTCGTCCTCGTCCTCGTCGTCCTCGTCGTCCTCGTCCTCGTCCTCGTCGTCCTCGTCCTCGTCCTCGTCGTCCTCGTCCTCGTCCTCGTCATCCTCGTCCTCGTCGCCCACGTCCTCGTCGTCGTCGTCGTCGTCCTCGTCGTCCTCGTCGCCCACGTCCTCGTCGTCGTCGTCGTCGTCCTCCTCGTCCTCGTCCTCGTCCTCGTCGGGTTCGTCCTCGTCGTCCTCGTCCTCGTCCTCGTCGTCGTCGTCCTCGTCCACGTCGTCCTCGTCCTCGTCGTCCTCGTCCTCGTCGTCCTCGTCGTCCTCGTCCTCGTCGTCCTCGTCCTAGTCGTCCTCGTCCTCGTCGTCCTCGTCCTCGTCGTCCTCGTCCTCGTCGTCCTCGTCCTCGTCGTCCTCGTCCTCGTCGTCCTCGTCGTCCTCGTCCTCGTCGTCGTCGTCCCCGTCCTCGTCCTCGTCCTCGTCGTCCTCGTCCTCGTCGTCCTCGTCCTCGTCCTCGTCGTCCTCGTCCTCGTCCTCGTCGTCCTCGTCCTCGTCCTCGTCGTCCTCGTCCTCGTCGTCCTCGTCCTCGTCGTCCTCGTCCTCGTCGTCCTCGACCTCGTCGTCCTCGTCCTCGTCGTCCTCGTCCTCGTCGTCCTCGTCCTCGTCGTCCTCGTCCTCGTCGTCCCCGTCCTCGTCGTCCCCGTCCTCGTCGTCCTCGTCGTCCTCGTCCTCGTCGTCCTCGTCCCCGTCGTCCTCGTCCCCGTCGTCCTCGTCCTCGTCCGCGTCGTCCTCGTCCTCGTCGTCCTCGTCCTCGTCGTCCTCGTCCTCGTCGTCCTCGTCCTCGTCCTCGTCGTCCTCGTCCTCGTCGTCCTCGTCCTCGTCGTCCTCGTCCTCGTCGTCCTCGTCGTCCCCGTCCTCGTCGTCCCCGTCCTCGTCGTCCCCGTCCTCGTCGTCCCCGTCCTCGTCGTCCGCGTCGTCCTCGTCGTCCTCGTCCTCGTCGTCGTCGTCCCCGTCGTCGTCGTCCCCGTCGTCGTCGTCCCCGTCCTCGTCCTCGTCGTCCTCGTCCTCGTCCTCGTCGTCCTCGTCGTCCTCGTCCTCGTCGTCCTCGTCCTCGTCGTCCTCGTCCTCGTCGTCCTCGTCCTCGTCGTCCTCGTCCTCGTCGTCCTCGTCCTCGTCGTCCTCGTCCTCGTCGTCCTCGTCCTCGTCGTCCTCGTCCTCGTCGTCCTCGTCCTCGTCGTCCTCGTCCCCGTCGTCCTCGTCCCCGTCGTCCTCGTCCCCGTCGTCCTCGTCCCCGTCGTCCTCGTCCCCGTCGTCCTCGTCCCCGTCGTCCTCGTCCCCGTCGTCCTCGTCCCCGTCGTCCTCGTCCCCGTCGTCCTCGTCCCCGTCGTCCTCGTCCCCGTCGTCCTCGTCCCCGTCGTCCTCGTCCCCGTCGTCCTCGTCCCCGTCGTCCTCGTCCCCGTCGTCCTCGTCCCCGTCGTCCTCGTCCCCGTCGTCCTCGTCCCCGTCGTCCTCGTCCCCGTCGTCCTCGTCCCCGTCGTCCTCGTCCCCGTCGTCCTCGTCCCCGTCGTCCTCGTCCCCGTCGTCCTCGTCCCCGTCGTCCTCGTCCCCGTCGTCCTCGTCCCCGTCGTCCTCGTCCCCGTCGTCCTCGTCCCCGTCGTCCTCGTCCCCGTCGTCCTCGTCCCCGTCGTCCTCTTCCTCGTCGTCCTCTTCCTCGTCGTCCGCGTCCTCGTCGTCCGCGTCCTCGTCGTCCGCGTCCTCGTCGCCCGCGTCCTCGTCGTCCTCGTCCTCGTCGTCCTCGTCCTCGTCGTCCTCGTCCTCGTCGTCCTCGTCCTCGTCGTCCTCGTCCTCGTCGTCCTCGTCCTCGTCGTCCTCGTCCTCGTCGTCCTCGTCCTCGTCGTCCTCGTCCTCGTCGTCCTCGTCCTCGTCGTCCTCGTCCTCGTCGTCCTCGTCCTCGTCGTCCTCGTCGTCCTCGTCCTCGTCCTCGTCGTCCTCGTCGTCCTCGTCCTCGTCGTCCTCGTCCTCGTCGTCCTCGTCCTCGTCGTCCTCGTCCTCGTCGTCCTCGTCCTCGTCGTCCTCGTCCTCGTCGTCCTCGTCCTCGTCGTCCTCGTCCTCGTCGTCCTCGTCCTCGTCGTCCTCGTCCTCGTCGTCCTCGTCCTCGTCGTCCTCGTCCTCGTCGTCCTCGTCCTCGTCGTCCTCGTCCTCGTCGTCCTCGTCCTCGTCGTCCTCGTCCTCGTCGTCCTCGTCCTCGTCGTCCTCGTCCTCGTCGTCCTCGTCCTCGTCGTCCTCGTCCTCGTCGTCCTCGTCCTCGTCGTCCTCGTCCTCGTCGTCCTCGTCCTCGTCGTCCTCGTCCTCGTCGTCCTCGTCCTCGTCGTCCTCGTCCTCGTCGTCCTCGTCCTCGTCGTCCTCGTCCTCGTCGTCCTCGTCCTCGTCGTCCTCGTCCTCGTCGTCCTCGTCCTCGTCGTCCTCGTCGTCCTCGTCCTCGTCGTCCTCGTCGTCCTCGTCCTCGTCGTCTTCGTCCCCGTCGTCGTCGTCCTCGTCCTCGTCGTCCTCGTCCTCGTCCTCGTCGTCCTCGTCCTCGTCGTCCTCGTCCTCGTCGTCCTCGTCGTCCTCGTCCTCGTCGTCCTCGTCCTCGTCCTCGTCGTCCTCGTCGTCCTCGTCCTCGTCCTCGTCGTCCTCGTCGTCCTCGTCCTCGTCCTCGTCGTCCACGACGTCCCCGTCATCGTCGTCCTCGTCCTCGTCGTCCTCGTCGTCCTCGTCCTCGTCGTCCTCGTCCTCGTCGTCCTCGTCCTCGTCGTCCTCGTCCTCGTCGTCCTCGTCCTCGTCGTCCTCGTCCTCGTCGTCCTCGTCCTCGTCGTCCTCGTCCTCGTCGTCCTCGTCCTCGTCGTCCTCGTCCTCGTCGTCCTCGTCCTCGTCGTCCTCGTCCTCGTCGTCCTCGTCCTCGTCGTCCTCGTCCTCGTCGTACTCGTCCCCGTCGTCCTCGTCCCCGTCGTCCTCGTCCCCGTCGTCCGCGTCCCCGTCGTCCGCGTCCCCGTCGTCCGCGTCCTCGTCGTCCGCGTCCTCGTCGTCCGCGTCCTCGTCGTCCGCGTCCTCTTCGTCCTCGTCCTCGTCGTCCTCGTCCTCGTCGTCCTCGTCCTCGTCGTCCTCGTCCTCGTCGTCCTCGTCCTCGTCGTCCTCGTCCTCGTCGTCCTCGTCCTCGTCGTCCTCGTCCTCGTCGTCCTCGTCCTCGTCGTCCTCGTCCTCGTCGTCCTCGTCCTCGTCGTCCTCGTCCTCGTCGTCCTCGTCCTCGTCGTCCTCGTCCTCGTCGTCCTCGTCCTCGTCGTCCTCGTCCTCGTCGTCCTCGTCCTCGTCGTCCTCGTCGTCCTCGTCCTCGTCGTCCTCGTCCTCGTCGTCCTCGTCCTCGTCGTCCTCGTCCTCGTCGTCCTCGTCCTCGTCGTCCTCGTCCTCGTCGTCCTCGTCCTCGTCGTCCTCGTCCTCGTCGTCCTCGTCGTCCTCGTCCTCGTCGTCCTCGTCGTCCTCGTCCTCGTCGTCCTCGTCGTCCTCGTCCTCGTCGTCCTCGTCGTCCTCGTCCTCGTCGTCCTCGTCCTCGTCGTCCTCGTCGTCCTCGTCCTCGTCGTCCTCGTCCTCGTCGTCCTCGTCGTCCTCGTCCTCGTCCTCGTCGTCGTCGTCGTCCTCGTCGTCCTCGTCCTCGTCGTCCTCGTCCTCGTCGTCCTCGTCGTCCTCGTCCTCGTCGTCCTCGTCGTCCTCGTCCTCGTCGTCCTCGTCGTCCTCGTCCTCGTCGTCCTCGTCCCCGTCGTCGTCGTCCTCATCCTCGTCGTCCTCGTCCTCGTCCTCGTCGTCCTCGTCCTCGTCGTCCTCGTCCTCGTCGTCCTCGTCGTCCTCGTCCTCGTCGTCCTCGTCCTCGTCCTCGTCGTCCTCGTCGTCCTCGTCCTCGTCCTCGTCGTCCTCGTCGTCCTCGTCCTCGTCCTCGTCGTCCACGACGTCCCCGTCATCGTCGTCCTCGTCCTCGTCGTCCTCGTCGTCCTCGTCCTCGTCGTCCTCGTCCTCGTCGTCCTCGTCCTCGTCGTCCTCGTCCTCGTCGTCCTCGTCCTCGTCGTCCTCGTCCTCGTCGTCCTCGTCCTCGTCGTCCTCGTCCCCGTCGTCCTCGTCCCCGTCGTCCTCGTCCCCGTCGTCCTCGTCCCCGTCGTCCTCGTCCCCGTCGTCCTCGTCCCCGTCGTCCTCTTCCTCGTCGTCCGCGTCCTCGTCGTCCGCGTCCTCGTCGTCCGCGTCCTCGTCGCCCGCGTCCTCGTCGTCCTCGTCCTCGTCGTCCTCGTCCTCGTCGTCCTCGTCCTCGTCGTCCTCGTCCTCGTCGTCCTCGTCCTCGTCGTCCTCGTCCTCGTCGTCCTCGTCGTCCTCGTCCTCGTCCTCGTCGTCCTCGTCCTCGTCGTCCTCGTCCTCGTCGTCCTCGTCCTCGTCGTCCTCGTCCTCGTCGTCCTCGTCCTCGTCGTCCTCGTCCTCGTCGTCCTCGTCCTCGTCGTCCTCGTCCTCGTCGTCCTCGTCCTCGTCGTCCTCGTCCTCGTCGTCCTCGTCCTCGTCGTCCTCGTCCTCGTCGTCCTCGTCCTCGTCGTCCTCGTCCTCGTCGTCCTCGTCCTCGTCGTCCTCGTCCTCGTCGTCCTCGTCCTCGTCGTCCTCGTCCTCGTCGTCCTCGTCCTCGTCGTCCTCGTCCTCGTCGTCCTCGTCCTCGTCGTCCTCGTCCTCGTCGTCCTCGTCCTCGTCGTCCTCGTCCTCGTCGTCCTCGTCCTCGTCGTCCTCGTCCTCGTCGTCCTCGTCCTCGTCGTCCTCGTCCTCGTCGTCCTCGTCCTCGTCGTCCTCGTCCTCGTCGTCCTCGTCCTCGTCGTCCTCGTCCTCGTCGTCCTCGTCCTCGTCGTCCTCGTCCTCGTCGTCCTCGTCCTCGTCGTCCTCGTCCTCGTCGTCCTCGTCCTCGTCGTCCTCGTCCTCGTCGTCCTCGTCCTCGTCGTCCTCGTCCTCGTCGTCCTCGTCCTCGTCGTCCTCGTCCTCGTCGTCCTCGTCGTCCTCGTCCTCGTCGTCCTCGTCGTCCTCGTCCTCGTCGTCCTCGTCCCCGTCGTCGTCGTCCTCGTCCTCGTCGTCCTCGTCCTCGTCCTCGTCCTCGTCGTCCTCGTCCTCGTCGTCCTCGTCCTCGTCGTCCTCGTCCTCGTCCTCGTCGTCCTCGTCGTCCTCGTCCTCGTCCTCGTCGTCCTCGTCGTCCTCGTCCTCGTCCTCGTCGTCCACGACGTCCCCGTCATCGTCGTCCTCGTCCTCGTCGTCCTCGTCGTCCTCGTCCTCGTCGTCCTCGTGCTCGTCGTCCTCGTCCTCGTCGTCCTCGTCCTCGTCGTCCTCGTCCTCGTCGTCCACGTCCTCGTCGTCCTCGTCCTCGTCGTCCTCGTCCTCGTCGTCCTCGTCCTCGTCGTCCTCGTCCTCGTCGTCCTCGTCCTCGTCGTCCTCGTCCTCGTCGTCCTCGTCCTCGTCGTCCTCGTCCTCGTCGTACTCGTCCCCGTCGTCCTCGTCCCCGTCGTCCTCGTCCCCGTCGTCCGCGTCCCCGTCATCGTCGTCCTCGTCCTCGTCGTCCTCGTCGTCCTCGTCCTCGTCGTCCTCGTCCTCGTCGTCCTCGTCCTCGTCGTCCTCGTCCTCGTCGTCCTCGTCCTCGTCGTCCTCGTCCTCGTCGTCCTCGTCCTCGTCGTCCTCGTCCTCGTCGTCCTCGTCCTCGTCGTCCTCGTCCTCGTCGTCCTCGTCCTCGTCGTCCTCGTCCTCGTCGTCCTCGTCCTCGTCGTCCTCGTCCTCGTCGTCCTCGTCCCCGTCGTCCTCGTCCTCGTCGTACTCGTCCCCGTCGTCCTCGTCCCCGTCGTCCTCGTCCCCCTCGTCCTCGTCCTCGTCGTCCTCGTCCTCGTCCTCGTCATCCTCGTCCTCGTCGCCCACGTCCTCGTCGTCGTCGTCGTCGTCCTCGTCGTCCTCGTCGCCCACGTCCTCGTCGTCGTCGTCGTCGTCCTCCTCGTCCTCGTCCTCGTCCTCGTCGGGTTCGTCCTCGTCGTCCTCGTCCTCGTCCTCGTCGTCGTCGTCCTCGTCCACGTCGTCCTCGTCCTCGTCGTCCTCGTCCTCGTCGTCCTCGTCGTCCTCGTCCTCGTCGTCCTCGTCCTAGTCGTCCTCGTCCTCGTCGTCCTCGTCCTCGTCGTCCTCGTCCTCGTCGTCCTCGTCCTCGTCGTCCTCGTCCTCGTCGTCCTCGTCCTCGTCGTCCTCGTCGTCCTCGTCCTCGTCGTCGTCGTCCCCGTCCTCGTCCTCGTCCTCGTCGTCCTCGTCCTCGTCGTCCTCGTCCTCGTCCTCGTCGTCCTCGTCCTCGTCCTCGTCGTCCTCGTCCTCGTCCTCGTCGTCCTCGTCCTCGTCGTCCTCGTCCTCGTCGTCCTCGTCCTCGTCGTCCTCGACCTCGTCGTCCTCGTCCTCGTCGTCCTCGTCCTCGTCGTCCTCGTCCTCGTCGTCCTCGTCCTCGTCGTCCCCGTCCTCGTCGTCCCCGTCCTCGTCGTCCCCGTCCTCGTCGTCCCCGTCCTCGTCGTCCCCGTCCTCGTCGTCCCCGTCCTCGTCGTCCCCGTCCTCGTCGTCCCCGTCCTCGTCGTCCCCGTCCTCGTCGTCCTCGTCGTCCTCGTCGTCCCCGTCCTCGTCGTCCTCGTCGTCCTCGTCCTCGTCGTCCTCGTCGTCCCCGTCCTCGTCGTCCCCGTCCTCGTCGTCCCCGTCCTCGTCGTCCCCGTCCTCGTCGTCCCCGTCCTCGTCGTCCCCGTCCTCGTCGTCCGCGTCGTCCTCGTCGTCCTCGTCCTCGTCGTCCTCGTCCCCGTCGTCCTCGTCCCCGTCGTCCTCGTCCTCGTCCGCGTCGTCCTCGTCCTCGTCGTCCTCGTCCTCGTCGTCCTCGTCCTCGTCCTCGTCGTCCTCGTCCTCGTCGTCCTCGTCCTCGTCGTCCTCGTCCTCGTCGTCCTCGTCCTCGTCGTCCTCGTCGTCCCCGTCCTCGTCGTCCCCGTCCTCGTCGTCCCCGTCCTCGTCGTCCCCGTCCTCGTCGTCCCCGTCCTCGTCGTCCGCGTCGTCCTCGTCGTCCTCGTCCTCGTCGTCGTCGTCCCCGTCGTCGTCGTCCCCGTCGTCGTCGTCCCCGTCCTCGTCCTCGTCGTCCTCGTCCTCGTCCTCGTCGTCCTCGTCGTCCTCGTCCTCGTCCTCGTCGTCCTCGTCGTCCTCGTCCTCGTCCTCGTCCTCGTCATCCTCGTCCTCGTCGTCCACGTCCTCGTCGTCGTCGTCGTCGTCCTCGTCGTCCTCGTCCTCGTCCTCGTCGGCCTCGTCCTCGTCGTCTTCGTCCTCGTCGTCGTCCTCGTCGTCCTCGTCCTCGTCCTCGTCCTCGTCGTCCTCGTCGTCCTCGTCGTCCTCGTCCTCGTCGTCCTCGTCGTCCTCGTCCTCGTCGTCCTCGTCCTCGTCCTCGTCGTCCTCGTCGTCCTCGTCCTCGTCCTCCTCGTCCTCGTCGTCCTCGTGGTCCTCGTCCTCGTCCTCGTCGTCCTCGTCGTCCTCGTCCTAGTCCTCGTCGTCCTCGTCCTCGTCCGCGTCGTCCTCGTCCTCGTCGTCCTCGTCCTCGTCGTCCTCGTCCTCGTCCTCGTCGTCCTCGTCCTCGTCGTCCTCGTCCTCGTCGTCCTCGTCCTCGTCGTCCTCGTCCTCGTCGTCCTCGTCCTCGTCGTCCTCGTCGTCCCCGTCCTCGTCGTCCCCGTCCTCGTCGTCCCCGTCCTCGTCGTCCCCGTCCTCGTCGTCCCCGTCCTCGTCGTCCGCGTCGTCCTCGTCGTCCTCGTCCTCGTCGTCGTCGTCCCCGTCGTCGTCGTCCCCGTCGTCGTCGTCCCCGTCCTCGTCCTCGTCGTCCTCGTCCTCGTCCTCGTCGTCCTCGTCGTCCTCGTCCTCGTCCTCGTCGTCCTCGTCGTCCTCGTCCTCGTCCTCGTCCTCGTCATCCTCGTCCTCGTCGTCCACGTCCTCGTCGTCGTCGTCGTCGTCCTCGTCGTCCTCGTCCTCGTCCTCGTCGGCCTCGTCCTCGTCGTCTTCGTCCTCGTCGTCGTCCTCGTCGTCCTCGTCCTCGTCCTCGTCCTCGTCGTCCTCGTCGTCCTCGTCGTCCTCGTCCTCGTCGTCCTCGTCGTCCTCGTCCTCGTCGTCCTCGTCCTCGTCCTCGTCGTCCTCGTCGTCCTCGTCCTCGTCGTCCTCGTCGTCCTCGTCCTCGTCCTCCTCGTCCTCGTCGTCCTCGTGGTCCTCGTCCTCGTCCTCGTCGTCCTCGTCGTCCTCGTCCTAGTCCTCGTCGTCCTCGTCCTCGTCCTCGTCGTCCTCGTCGTCCTCGTCCTCGTCCTCGTCGTCCTCGTCGTCCTCGTCCTCGTCCTCGTCGTCCTCGTCCTCGTCCTCGTCGTCCTCGTCCTCGTCGTCATCGTCCTCGTCGTCCTCGTCCTCGTCCTCGTCGTCCTCGTCCTCGTCGTCGTCGTCGTCCTCGTCCACGTCGTCCTCGTCCTCGTCGTCCTCGTCATCGTCGACCTCGTCGTCCTCGTCCTCGTCCTCGTCGTCCTCGTCCTCGTCGTCCTCGTCCTCGTCGTCCTCGTCCCCGTCGTCCTCGTCCCCGTCGTCCTCGTCCCCGTCGTCCTCGTCCCCGTCGTCCTCGTCCCCGTCGTCCTCGTCCCCGTCGTCCTCTTCCTCGTCGTCCTCGTCCTCGTCGTCCTCGTCCTCGTCGTCCTCGTCCTCGTCGTCCTCGTCGTCCTCGTCCTCGTCGTCCTCGTCCTCGTCGTCCTCGTCCTCGTCGTCCTCGTCCTCGTCGTCCTCTTCCTCGTCGTCCTCGTCCTCGTCGTCCTCGTCCTCGTCGTCCTCGTCCTCGTCGTCCTCGTCCTCGTCGTCCTCGTCCTCGTCGTCCTCGTCCTCGTCGTCCTCGTCCTCGTCGTCCTCGTCCTCGTCGTCCTCGTCCTCGTCGTCCTCGTCCTCGTCGTCCTCGTCCTCGTCGTCCTCGTCCTCGTCGTCCTCGTCCTCGTCGTCCTCGTCCTCGTCGTCCTCGTCCTCGTCGTCCTCGTCCTCGTCGTCCTCGTCCTCGTCGTCCTCGTCCTCGTCGTCCTCGTCCTCGTCGTCCTCGTCCTCGTCGTCCTCGTCCTCGTCGTCCTCGTCCTCGTCGTCCTCGTCCTCGTCGTCCTCGTCCTCGTCGTCCTCGTCCTCGTCGTCCTCGTCCTCGTCGTCCTCGTCCTCGTCGTCCTCGTCCTCGCCGTCCTCGTCCTCGTCGTCCTCGTCCTCGTCGTCCTCGTCCTCGTCGTCCTCGTCCTCGTCGTCCTCGTCCTCGTCGTCCTCGTACTCGTCGTCCTCGTCCTCGTCGTCCTCGTCCTCGTCGTCCTCGTCCTCGTCGTCCTCGTCCTCGTCGTCCTCGTCCTCGTCGTCCTCGTCCTCGTCGTCCTCGTCCTCGTCGTCCTCGTCCTCGTCGTCCTCGTCCTCGTCGTCCTCGTCCTCGTCGTCCTCGTCCTCGTCGTCCTCGTCCTCGTCGTCCTCGTCCTCGTCGTCCTCGTCGTCCTCGTCCTCGTCGTCCTCGTCCTCGTCGTCCTCGTCGTCCTCGTCCTCGTCGTCCTCGTCCTCGTAGTCCTCGTCGTCCTCGTCCTCGTCGTCCTCGTCGTCCTCGTCCTCGTCCTCGTCGTCGTCGTCGTCCTCGTCCCCGTCGTCGTCGTCGTCCTCGTCCTCGTCGTCCTCGTCGTCCTCGTCCTCGTCGTCCTCGTCCTCGTCGTCCTCGTCGTCCTCGTCCTCGTCCTCGTCGTCCTCGTCCTCGTCCTCGTCGTCCTCGTCCTCGTCCTCGTCATCCTCGTCCTCGTCGCCCACGTCCTCGTCGTCGTCGTCGTCGTCCTCGTCGTCCTCGTCGCCCACGTCCTCGTCGTCGTCGTCGTCGTCCTCCTCGTCCTCGTCCTCGTCCTCGTCGGGTTCGTCCTCGTCGTCCTCGTCCTCGTCCTCGTCGTCGTCGTCCTCGTCCACGTCGTCCTCGTCCTCGTCGTCCTCGTCCTCGTCGTCCTCGTCGTCCTCGTCCTCGTCGTCCTCGTCCTAGTCGTCCTCGTCCTCGTCGTCCTCGTCCTCGTCGTCCTCGTCCTCGTCGTCCTCGTCCTCGTCGTCCTCGTCCTCGTCGTCCTCGTCGTCCTCGTCCTCGTCGTCGTCGTCCCCGTCCTCGTCCTCGTCCTCGTCGTCCTCGTCCTCGTCGTCCTCGTCCTCGTCCTCGTCGTCCTCGTCCTCGTCCTCGTCGTCCTCGTCCTCGTCCTCGTCGTCCTCGTCCTCGTCGTCCTCGTCCTCGTCGTCCTCGTCCTCGTCGTCCTCGACCTCGTCGTCCTCGTCCTCGTCGTCCTCGTCCTCGTCGTCCTCGTCCTCGTCGTCCTCGTCCTCGTCGTCCCCGTCCTCGTCGTCCCCGTCCTCGTCGTCCTCGTCGTCCTCGTCCTCGTCGTCCTCGTCCCCGTCGTCCTCGTCCCCGTCGTCCTCGTCCTCGTCCGCGTCGTCCTCGTCCTCGTCGTCCTCGTCCTCGTCGTCCTCGTCCTCGTCCTCGTCGTCCTCGTCCTCGTCGTCCTCGTCCTCGTCGTCCTCGTCCTCGTCGTCCTCGTCGTCCCCGTCCTCGTCGTCCCCGTCCTCGACGTCCCCGTCCTCGTCGTCCCCGTCCTCGTCGTCCCCGTCCTCGTCGTCCCCGTCCTCGTCGTCCGCGTCGTCCTCGTCGTCCTCGTCCTCGTCGTCGTCGTCCCCGTCGTCGTCGTCCCCGTCGTCGTCGTCCCCGTCCTCGTCCTCGTCGTCCTCGTCCTCGTCCTCGTCGTCCTCGTCGTCCTCGTCCTCGTCCTCGTCGTCCTCGTCGTCCTCGTCCTCGTCCTCGTCCTCGTCATCCTCGTCCTCGTCGTCCACGTCCTCGTCGTCGTCGTCGTCGTCCTCGTCGTCCTCGTCCTCGTCCTCGTCGGCCTCGTCCTCGTCGTCTTCGTCCTCGTCGTCGTCCTCGTCGTCCTCGTCCTCGTCCTCGTCCTCGTCGTCCTCGTCGTCCTCGTCGTCCTCGTCCTCGTCGTCCTCGTCGTCCTCGTCCTCGTCGTCCTCGTCCTCGTCCTCGTCGTCCTCGTCGTCCTCGTCCTCGTCCTCCTCGTCCTCGTCGTCCTCGTCCTCGTCGTCCTCGTCGTCCTCGTCCTAGTCCTCGTCGTCCTCGTCCTCGTCCTCGTCGTCCTCGTCGTCCTCGTCCTCGTCCTCGTCGTCCTCGTCGTCCTCGTCCTCGTCCTCGTCGTCCTCGTCCTCGTCCTCGTCGTCCTCGTCCTCGTCGTCATCGTCCTCGTCGTCCTCGTCCTCGTCCTCGTCGTCCTCGTCCTCGTCGTCGTCGTCGTCCTCGTCCACGTCGTCCTCGTCCTCGTCGTCCTCGTCCTCGTCGTCCTCGTCGTCCTCGTCCTCGTCGTCCTCGTCCTAGTCGTCCTCGTCCTCGTCGTCCTCGTCCTCGTCGTCCTCGTCCTCGTCGTCCTCGTCCTCGTCGTCCTCGTCCTCGTCGTCCTCGTCGTCCTCGTCCTCGTCGTCGTCGTCCTCGTCCTCGTCCTCGTCCTCGTCGTCCTCGTCCTCGTCCTCGTCGTCCTCGTCCTCGTCCTCGTCGTCCTCGTCCTCGTCCTCGTCCTCGTCCTCGTCGTCCTCGTCCTCGTCCTCGTCGTCCTCGTCCTCGTCGTCCTCGTCCTCGTCCTCGTCGTCCTCGTCCTCGTCCTCGTCGTCCTCGTCCTCGTCCTCGTCGTCCTCGTCCTCGTCGTCCTCGTCCTCGTCGTCCTCGTCCTCGTCGTCCTCGTCGTCGTCGTCCTCGTCCTCGTCGTCCTCGTCCTCGTCGTCCTCGTCCTCGTCGTCCTCGTCCTCGTCGTCCCCGTCCTCGTCGTCCCCGTCCTCGTCGTCCCCGTCCTCGTCGTCACCGTCCTCGTCGTCCCCGTCCTCGTCGTCCTCGTCCTCGTCGTCCTCGTCGTCCTCGTCGTCCTCGTCCTCGTCGTCCTCGTCCTCGTCGTCCTCGTCCTCGTCGTCCTCGTCCTCGTCGTCCTCGTCCCCGTCGTCCTCGTCCCCGTCGTCCTCGTCCCCGTCGTCCTCGTCCTCGTCCCCGTCGTCCTCGTCCCCGTCGTCCTCGTCCGCGTCGTCCTCGTCCGCGTCGTCCTCGTCCGCGTCGTCCTCGTCCGCGTCGTCCTCGTCCTCGTCGTCCTCGTCCTCGTCGTCCTCGTCCTCGTCGTCCTCGTCCTCGTCGTCCTCGTCCTCGTCGTCCTCGTCCTCGTCGTCCTCGTCCTCGTCGTCCTCGTCCTCGTCGTCCTCGTCCTCGTCGTCCTCGTCCTCGTCGTCCTCGTCCTCGTCGTCCTCGTCCTCGTCGTCCTCGTCCTCGTCGTCCTCGTCCTCGTCGTCCTCGTCCTCGTCGTCCTCGTCCCCGTCGTCCTCGTCCCCGTCGTCCTCGTCCCCGTCGTCCTCGTCCCCGTCGTCCTCGTCCCCGTCGTCCTCGTCCCCGTCGTCCTCGTCCCCGTCGTCCTCGTCCCCGTCGTCCTCGTCCCCGTCGTCCTCGTCCCCGTCGTCCTCGTCCCCGTCGTCCTCGTCCCCGTCGTCCTCGTCCCCGTCGTCCTCGTCCCCGTCGTCCTCGTCCCCGTCGTCCTCGTCCCCGTCGTCCTCGTCCCCGTCGTCCTCGTCCCCGTCGTCCTCGTCCCCGTCGTCCTCGTCCCCGTCGTCCTCGTCCCCGTCGTCCTCGTCCCCGTCGTCCTCGTCCCCGTCGTCCTCGTCCCCGTCGTCCTCGTCCCCGTCGTCCTCGTCCCCGTCGTCCTCGTCCCCGTCGTCCTCGTCCCCGTCGTCCTCGTCCCCGTCGTCCTCGTCCCCGTCGTCCTCGTCCCCGTCGTCCTCGTCCCCGTCGTCCTCGTCCCCGTCGTCCTCGTCCCCGTCGTCCTCGTCCCCGTCGTCCTCGTCCCCGTCGTCCTCGTCCCCGTCGTCCTCGTCCCCGTCGTCCTCGTCCCCGTCGTCCTCGTCCCCGTCGTCCTCGTCCCCGTCGTCCTCGTCCCCGTCGTCCTCGTCCCCGTCGTCCTCGTCCCCGTCGTCCTCGTCCCCGTCGTCCTCTTCCTCGTCGTCCTCTTCCTCGTCGTCCGCGTCCTCGTCGTCCGCGTCCTCGTCGTCCGCGTCCTCGTCGCCCGCGTCCTCGTCGTCCTCGTCCTCGTCGTCCTCGTCCTCGTCGTCCTCGTCCTCGTCGTCCTCGTCCTCGTCGTCCTCGTCCTCGTCGTCCTCGTCCTCGTCGTCCTCGTCCTCGTCGTCCTCGTCCTCGTCGTCCTCGTCCTCGTCGTCCTCGTCCTCGTCGTCCTCGTCCTCGTCGTCCTCGTCCTCGTCGTCCTCGTCCTCGTCGTCCTCGTCCTCGTCGTCCTCGTCCTCGTCGTCCTCGTCCTCGTCGTCCTCGTCCTCGTCGTCCTCGTCCTCGTCGTCCTCGTCCTCGTCGTCCTCGTCCTCGTCGTCCTCGTCCTCGTCGTCCTCGTCCTCGTCGTCCTCGTCCTCGTCGTCCTCGTCCTCGTCGTCCTCGTCCTCGTCGTCCTCGTCCTCGTCGTCCTCGTCCTCGTCGTCCTCGTCCTCGTCGTCCTCGTCCTCGTCGTCCTCGTCCTCGTCGTCCTCGTCCTCGTCGTCCTCGTCCTCGTCGTCCTCGTCCTCGTCGTCCTCGTCCTCGTCGTCCTCGTCCTCGTCGTCCTCGTCCTCGTCGTCCTCGTCCTCGTCGTTCTCGTCCTCGTCGTCCTCGTCCTCGTCGTCCTCGTCCTCGTCGTCCTCGTCCTCGTCGTCCTCGTCCTCGTCGTCCTCGTCCTCGTCGTCCTCGTCGTCCTCGTCCTCGTCGTCCTCGTCCTCGTCGTCCTCGTCCTCGTCGTCCTCGTCCTCGTCGTACTCGTACTCGTCGTCCTCGTCGTCCTCGTCCTCGTCGTCCTCGTCGTCCTCGTCCCCGTCGTCGTCGTCCTCGTCCTCGTCGTCCTCGTCCTCGTCCTCGTCGTCCTCGTCCTCGTCGTCCTCGTCCTCGTCGTCCTCGTCGTCCTCGTCCTCGTCGTCCTCGTCCTCGTCCTCGTCGTCCTCGTCGTCCTCGTCCTCGTCCTCGTCCTCGTCGTCCACGACGTCCCCGTCATCGTCGTCCTCGTCCTCGTCGTCCTCGTCGTCCTCGTCCTCGTCGTCCTCGTCCTCGTCGTCCTCGTCCTCGTCGTCCTCGTCCTCGTCGTCCTCGTCCTCGTCGTCCTCGTCCTCGTCGTCCTCGTCCTCGTCGTCCTCGTCCTCGTCGTCCTCGTCCTCGTCGTCCTCGTCCTCGTCGTCCTCGTCCTCGTCGTCCTCGTCCTCGTCGTCCTCGTCCTCGTCGTCCTCGTCCTCGTCGTACTCGTCCCCGTCGTCCTCGTCCCCGTCGTCCTCGTCCCCGTCGTCCGCGTCCCCGTCGTCCGCGTCCCCGTCGTCCGCGTCCCCGTCGTCCGCGTCCTCGTCGTCCGCGTCCTCGTCGTCCGCGTCCTCGTCGTCCGCGTCCTCTTCGTCCTCGTCCTCGTCGTCCTCGTCCTCGTCGTCCTCGTCCTCGTCGTCCTCGTCGTCCTCGTCCTCGTCGTCCTCGTCGTCCTCGTCCTCGTCGTCCTCGTCGTCCTCGTCCTCGTCGTCCTCGTCCCCGTCGTCGTCGTCCTCATCCTCGTCGTCCTCGTCCTCGTCCTCGTCGTCCTCGTCCTCGTCGTCCTCGTCCTCGTCGTCCTCGTCCTCGTCCTCGTCGTCCTCGTCCTCGTCGTCCTCGTCCTCGTCGTCCTCGTCCTCGTCGTCCTCGTCCTCGTCGTCCTCGTCCTCGTCGTCCTCGTCCTCGTCGTCCTCGTCCTCGTCGTCCTCGTCCTCGTCGTCCTCGTCCTCGTCGTCCTCGTCCTCGTCGTCCTCGTCCTCGTCGTCCTCGTCCTCGTCGTCCTCGTCCTCGTCGTCCTCGTCCTCGTCGTCCTCGTCCTCGTCGTCCTCGTCCTCGTCGTCCTCGTCCTCGTCGTCCTCGTCCTCGTCGTCCTCGTCGTCCTCGTCCTCGTCGTCCTCGTCGTCCTCGTCCTCGTCGTCCTCGTCCCCGTCGTCGTCGTCCTCGTCCTCGTCGTCCTCGTCCTCGTCCTCGTCGTCCTCGTCCTCGTCGTCCTCGTCCTCGTCGTCCTCGTCGTCCTCGTCCTCGTCGTCCTCGTCCTCGTCCTCGTCGTCCTCGTCGTCCTCGTCCTCGTCCTCGTCGTCCTCGTCGTCCTCGTCCTCGTCCTCGTCGTCCACGACGTCCCCGTCATCGTCGTCCTCGTCCTCGTCGTCCTCGTCGTCCTCGTCCTCGTCGTCCTCGTCCTCGTCCTCGTCGTCCTCGTCCTCGTCGTCCTCGTCCTCGTCGTCCTCGTCCTCGTCGTCCTCGTCCTCGTCGTCCTCGTCCTCGTCGTCCTCGTCCTCGTCGTCCTCGTCCTCGTCGTCCTCGTCCTCGTCGTCCTCGTCCTCGTCGTCCTCGTCCTCGTCGTCCTCGTCCTCGTCGTCCTCGTCCTCGTCGTCCTCGTCCTCGTCGTCCTCGTCGTCCTCGTCCTCGTCGTCCTCGTCGTCCTCGTCCTCGTCGTCCTCGTCCCCGTCGTCGTCGTCCTCGTCCTCGTCGTCCTCGTCCTCGTCCTCGTCGTCCTCGTCCTCGTCGTCCTCGTCCTCGTCGTCCTCGTCGTCCTCGTCCTCGTCGTCCTCGTCCTCGTCCTCGTCGTCCTCGTCGTCCTCGTCCTCGTCCTCGTCGTCCTCGTCGTCCTCGTCCTCGTCCTCGTCGTCCACGACGTCCCCGTCATCGTCGTCCTCGTCCTCGTCGTCCTCGTCGTCCTCGTCCTCGTCGTCCTCGTCCTCGTCGTCCTCGTCCTCGTCGTCCTCGTCCTCGTCGTCCTCGTCCTCGTCGTCCTCGTCCTCGTCGTCCTCGTCCTCGTCGTCCTCGTCCTCGTCGTCCTCGTCCTCGTCGTCCTCGTCCTCGTCGTCCTCGTCGTCCTCGTCCTCGTCCTCGTCGTCCTCGTCCTCGTCGTCCTCGTCCTCGTCGTCCTCGTCCTCGTCGTCCTCGTCGTCCTCGTCCTCGTCGTCCTCGTCGTCCTCGTCCTCGTCGTCCTCGTCGTCCTCGTCCTCGTCGTCCTCGTCCCCGTCGTCGTCGTCCTCGTCCTCGTCGTCCTCGTCCTCGTCCTCGTCGTCCTCGTCGTCCTCGTCCTCGTCGTCCTCGTCCTCGTCGTCCTCGTCCTCGTCGTCCTCGTCCTCGTCGTCCTCGTCCTCGTCGTCCTCGTCCTCGTCGTCCTCGTCCTCGTCGTCCTCGTCCTCGTCGTCCTCGTCCTCGTCGTCCTCGTCCTCGTCCTCGTCGTCCTCGTCCTCGTCGTCCTCGTCCTCGTCGTCCTCGTCCTCGTCGTCCTCGTCCTCGTCGTCCTCGTCCTCGTCGTCCTCGTCCTCGTCGTCCTCGTCCTCGTCGTCCTCGTCCTCGTCGTCC
Organism: Andrena hattorfiana; assembly: GCA_944738655.2. Classification (NCBI taxonomy): domain Eukaryota; kingdom Metazoa; phylum Arthropoda; class Insecta; order Hymenoptera; family Andrenidae; genus Andrena; species Andrena hattorfiana. The sequence goes on along the minus strand of OX122893.2, from coordinate 25,618,634 downwards.
TCGTCCTCGTCGTCCTCGTCCTCGTCGTCCTCGTCCTCGTCGTCCTCGTCCTCGTCGTCCTCGTCCTCGTCGTCCTCGTCCTCGTCGTCCTCGTCCTCGTCGTCCTCGTCCTCGTCGTCCTCGTCGTCCTCGTCCTCGTCGTCCTCGTCGTCCTCGTCCTCGTCGTCCTCGTCCCCGTCGTCGTCGTCCTCGTCCTCGTCGTCCTCGTCCTCGTCCTCGTCGTCCTCGTCCTCGTCGTCCTCGTCCTCGTCGTCCTCGTCGTCCTCGTCCTCGTCGTCCTCGTCCTCGTCCTCGTCGTCCTCGTCCTCGTCCTCGTCGTCCTCGTCGTCCTCGTCCTCGTCCTCGTCGTCCTCGTCGTCCTCGTCCTCGTCCTCGTCGTCCACGACGTCCCCGTCATCGTCGTCCTCGTCCTCGTCGTCCTCGTCGTCCTCGTCCTCGTCGTCCTCGTCCTCGTCCTCGTCGTCCTCGTCGTCCTCGTCCTCGTCCTCGTCGTCGTCGTCGTCCTCGTCGTCCTCGTCCTCGTCGTCCTCGTCCTCGTCGTCCTCGTCCTCGTCGTCCTCGTCCTCGTCGTCCTCGTCCTCGTCGTCCTCGTCCTCGTCGTCCTCGTCCTCGTCGTCCTCGTCCTCGTCGTCCTCGTCCTCGTCGTCCTCGTCCTCGTCGTCCTCGTCGTCCTCGTCCTCGTCGTCCTCGTCGTCCTCGTCCTCGTCGTCCTCGTCCCCGTCGTCGTCGTCCTCGTCCTCGTCGTCCTCGTCCTCGTCCTCGTCGTCCTCGTCCTCGTCGTCCTCGTCCTCGTCGTCCTCGTCGTCCTCGTCCTCGTCGTCCTCGTCCTCGTCCTCGTCGTCCTCGTCCTCGTCCTCGTCGTCCTCGTCGTCCTCGTCCTCGTCCTCGTCGTCCTCGTCGTCCTCGTCCTCGTCCTCGTCGTCCACGACGTCCCCGTCATCGTCGTCCTCGTCCTCGTCGTCCTCGTCGTCCTCGTCCTCGTCGTCCTCGTCCTCGTCCTCGTCGTCCTCGTCGTCCTCGTCCTCGTCCTCGTCGTCGTCGTCGTCCTCGTCGTCCTCGTCCTCGTCGTCCTCGTCCTCGTCGTCCTCGTCGTCCTCGTCCTCGTCGTCCTCGTCGTCCTCGTCCTCGTCGTCCTCGTCGTCCTCGTCCTCGTCGTCCTCGTCCCCGTCGTCGTCGTCCTCATCCTCGTCGTCCTCGTCCTCGTCCTCGTCGTCCTCGTCCTCGTCGTCCTCGTCCTCGTCGTCCTCGTCGTCCTCGTCCTCGTCGTCCTCGTCCTCGTCCTCGTCGTCCTCGTCGTCCTCGTCCTCGTCCTCGTCGTCCTCGTCGTCCTCGTCCTCGTCCTCGTCGTCCTCGTCGTCCTCGTCCTCGTCCTCGTCGTCCTCGTCGTCCTCGTCCTCGTCCTCGTCGTCCACGACGTCCCCGTCATCGTCGTCCTCGTCCTCGTCGTCCTCGTCGTCCTCGTCCTCGTCGTCCTCGTCCTCGTCGTCCTCGTCCTCGTCGTCCTCGTCCTCGTCGTCCTCGTCGTCCTCGTCCTCGTCGTCCTCGTCCTCGTAGTCCTCGTCGTCCTCGTCCTCGTCGTCCTCGTCGTCCTCGTCCTCGTCCTCGTCGTCGTCGTCGTCCTCGTCCCCGTCGTCGTCGTCGTCCTCGTCCTCGTCGTCCTCGTCGTCCTCGTCCTCGTCGTCCTCGTCCTCGTCGTCCTCGTCGTCCTCGTCCTCGTCCTCGTCCTCGTCGTCCTCGTCCTCGTCCTCGTCATCCTCGTCCTCGTCGCCCACGTCCTCGTCGTCGTCGTCGTCGTCCTCGTCGTCCTCGTCGCCCACGTCCTCGTCGTCGTCGTCGTCGTCCTCCTCGTCCTCGTCCTCGTCCTCGTCGGGTTCGTCCTCGTCGTCCTCGTCCTCGTCCTCGTCCTCGTCCTCGTCCTCGTCGTCCTCGTCCTCGTCGTCCTCGTCCTCGTCGTCCTCGTCGTCCTCGTCCTCGTCCTCGTCGTCCTCGTCCTCGTCCTCGTCGTCCTCGTCCTCGTCCTCGTCATCCTCGTCCTCGTCGCCCACGTCCTCGTCGTCGTCGTCGTCGTCCTCGTCGTCCTCGTCGCCCACGTCCTCGTCGTCGTCGTCGTCGTCCTCCTCGTCCTCGTCCTCGTCCTCGTCGGGTTCGTCCTCGTCGTCCTCGTCCTCGTCCTCGTCGTCGTCGTCCTCGTCCACGTCGTCCTCGTCCTCGTCGTCCTCGTCGTCCTCGTCCTCGTCGTCCTCGTCCTAGTCGTCCTCGTCCTCGTCGTCCTCGTCCTCGTCGTCCTCGTCCTCGTCGTCCTCGTCCTCGTCGTCTTCGTCCTCGTCGTCCTCGTCGTCCTCGTCCTCGTCGTCGTCGTCCCCGTCCTCGTCCTCGTCCTCGTCGTCCTCGTCCTCGTCGTCCTCGTCCTCGTCCTCGTCGTCCTCGTCCTCGTCCTCGTCGTCCTCGTCCTCGTCCTCGTCGTCCTCGTCCTCGTCGTCCTCGTCCTCGTCGTCCTCGTCCTCGTCGTCCTCGACCTCGTCGTCCTCGTCCTCGTCGTCCTCGTCCTCGTCGTCCTCGTCGTCCTCGTCCTCGTCGTCCTCGTCCTCGTCGTCCTCGTCCTCGTCGTCCCCGTCCTCGTCGTCCCCGTCCTCGTCGTCCCCGTCCTCGTCGTCCCCGTCCTCGTCGTCCCCGTCCTCGTCGTCCCCGTCCTCGTCGTCCCCGTCCTCGTCGTCCCCGTCCTCGTCGTCCCCGTCCTCGTCGTCCCCGTCCTCGTCGTCCTCGTCGTCCTCGTCGTCCCCGTCCTCGTCGTCCTCGTCGTCCTCGTCGTCCTCGTCCTCGTCGTCCTCGTCGTCCCCGTCCTCGTCGTCCCCGTCCTCGTCGTCCCCGTCCTCGTCGTCCCCGTCCTCGTCGTCCCCGTCCTCGTCGTCCCCGTCCTCGTCGTCCGCGTCGTCCTCGTCGTCCTCGTCCTCGTCGTCCTCGTCCCCGTCGTCCTCGTCCCCGTCGTCCTCGTCCTCGTCCGCGTCGTCCTCGTCCTCGTCGTCCTCGTCCTCGTCGTCCTCGTCCTCGTCCTCGTCGTCCTCGTCCTCGTCGTCCTCGTCCTCGTCGTCCTCGTCCTCGTCGTCCTCGTCGTCCCCGTCCTCGTCGTCCCCGTCCTCGTCGTCCCCGTCCTCGTCGTCCCCGTCCTCGTCGTCCCCGTCCTCGTCGTCCCCTTCCTCGTCGTCCCCGTCCTCGTCGTCCGCGTCGTCCTCGTCGTCCTCGTCCTCGTCGTCGTCGTCCCCGTCGTCGTCGTCCCCGTCGTCGTCGTCCCCGTCCTCGTCCTCGTCGTCCTCGTCCTCGTCCTCGTCGTCCTCGTCGTCCTCGTCCTCGTCCTCGTCGTCCTCGTCGTCCTCGTCCTCGTCCTCGTCCTCGTCATCCTCGTCCTCGTCGTCCACGTCCTCGTCGTCGTCGTCGTCGTCCTCGTCGTCCTCGTCCTCGTCCTCGTCGGCCTCGTCCTCGTCGTCTTCGTCCTCGTCGTCGTCCTCGTCGTCCTCGTCCTCGTCCTCGTCCTCGTCGTCCTCGTCGTCCTCGTCGTCCTCGTCCTCGTCGTCCTCGTCGTCCTCGTCCTCGTCGTCCTCGTCCTCGTCCTCGTCGTCCTCGTCGTCCTCGTCCTCGTCCTCCTCGTCCTCGTCGTCCTCGTCCTCGTCGTCCTCGTCGTCCTCGTCCTAGTCCTCGTCGTCCTCGTCCTCGTCCTCGTCGTCCTCGTCGTCCTCGTCCTCGTCCTCGTCGTCCTCGTCGTCCTCGTCCTCGTCGTCATCGTCCTCGTCGTCCTCGTCCTCGTCCTCGTCGTCCTCGTCCTCGTCGTCGTCGTCGTCCTCGTCCACGTCGTCCTCGTCCTCGTCGTCCTCGTCCTCGTCGTCCTCGTCGTCCTCGTCCTCGTCGTCCTCGTCCTAGTCGTCCTCGTCCTCGTCGTCCTCGTCCTCGTCGTCCTCGTCCTCGTCGTCCTCGTCCTCGTCGTCCTCGTCCTCGTCGTCCTCGTCCTCGTCGTCCTCGTCCTCGTCGTCCTCGTCGTCCTCGTCCTCGTCGTCGTCGTCCTCGTCCTCGTCCTCGTCCTCGTCGTCCTCGTCCTCGTCCTCGTCGTCCTCGTCCTCGTCCTCGTCGTCCTCGTCCTCGTCCTCGTCCTCGTCCTCGTCGTCCTCGTCCTCGTCCTCGTCGTCCTCGTCCTCGTCGTCCTCGTCCTCGTCCTCGTCGTCCTCGTCCTCGTCCTCGTCGTCCTCGTCCTCGTCCTCGTCGTCCTCGTCCTCGTCGTCCTCGTCCTCGTCGTCCTCGTCCTCGTCGTCCTCGTCCTCGTCGTCCTCGTCCTCGTCGTCCTCGTCCTCGTCGTCCCCGTCCTCGTCGTCCCCGTCCTCGTCGTCCCCGTCCTCGTCGTCCCCGTCCTCGTCGTCCCCGTCCTCGTCGTCCTCGTCGTCCTCGTCGTCCTCGTCCTCGTCGTCCTCGTCCTCGTCGTCCTCGTCCTCGTCGTCCTCGTCCTCGTCGTCCTCGTCCTCGTCGTCCTCGTCCCCGTCGTCCTCGTCCCCGTCGTCCTCGTCCTCGTCCCCGTCGTCCTCGTCCCCGTCGTCCTCGTCCGCGTCGTCCTCGTCCGCGTCGTCCTCGTCCTCGTCGTCCTCGTCCTCGTCGTCCTCGTCCTCGTCGTCCTCGTCCTCGTCGTCCTCGTCCTCGTCGTCCTCGTCCTCGTCGTCCTCGTCCTCGTCGTCCTCGTCCTCGTCGTCCTCGTCCTCGTCGTCCTCGTCCTCGTCGTCCTCGTCCTCGTCGTCCTCGTCCTCGTCGTCCTCGTCCTCGTCGTCCTCGTCCTCGTCGTCCTCGTCCTCGTCGTCCTCGTCCTCGTCGTCCTCGTCCTCGTCGTCCTCGTCCCCGTCGTCCTCGTCCGCGTCGTCCTCGTCCTCGTCGTCCTCGTCCTCGTCGTCCTCGTCCCCGTCGTCCTCGTCCCCGTCGTCCTCGTCCCCGTCGTCCTCGTCCCCGTCGTCCTCGTCCCCGTCGTCCTCGTCCCCGTCGTCCTCGTCCCCGTCGTCCTCGTCCCCGTCGTCCTCGTCCCCGTCGTCCTCGTCCCCGTCGTCCTCGTCCCCGTCGTCCTCGTCCCCGTCGTCCTCGTCCCCGTCGTCCTCGTCCCCGTCGTCCTCGTCCCCGTCGTCCTCGTCCCCGTCGTCCTCTTCCTCGTCGTCCTCTTCCTCGTCGTCCGCGTCCTCGTCGTCCGCGTCCTCGTCGTCCGCGTCCTCGTCGCCCGCGTCCTCGTCGGCCTCGTCCTCGTCGTCCTCGTCCTCGTCGTCCTCGTCCTCGTCGTCCTCGTCCTCGTCGTCCTCGTCCTCGTCGTCCTCGTCCTCGTCCTCGTCGTCCTCGTCCTCGTCGTCCTCGTCCTCGTCGTCCTCGTCCTCGTCGTCCTCGTCCTCGTCGTCCTCGTCCTCGTCGTCCTCGTCCTCGTCGTCCTCGTCCTCGTCGTCCTCGTCCTCGTCGTCCTCGTCCTCGTCGTCCTCGTCCTCGTCGTCCTCGTCCTCGTCGTCCTCGTCCTCGTCGTCCTCGTCCTCGTCGTCCTCGTCCTCGTCCTCGTCGTCCTCGTCCTCGTCGTCCTCGTCCTCGTCGTCCTCGTCCTCGTCGTCCTCGTCCTCGTCGTCCTCGTCCTCGTCGTCCTCGTCCTCGTCGTCCTCGTCCTCGTCGTCCTCGTCCTCGTCGTCCTCGTCCTCGTCGTCCTCGTCCTCGTCGTCCTCGTCCTCGTCGTCCTCGTCCTCGTCGTCCTCGTCCTCGTCGTCCTCGTCCTCGTCGTCCTCGTCCTCGTCGTCCTCGTCCTCGTCGTCCTCGTCCTCGTCGTCCTCGTCCTCGTCGTCCTCGTCCTCGTCGTCCTCGTCCTCGTCGTCCTCGTCCTCGTCGTCCTCGTCCTCGTCGTCCTCGTCCTCGTCGTCCTCGTCCTCGTCGTCCTCGTCCTCGTCGTCCTCGTCCTCGTCGTCCTCGTCCTCGTCGTCCTCGTCCTCGTCGTCCTCGTCCTCGTCGTCCTCGTCCTCGTCGTCCTCGTCCTCGTCGTCCTCGTCCTCGTCGTCCTCGTCCTCGTCGTCCTCGTCCTCGTCGTCCTCGTCCTCGTCCTCGTCGTCCTCGTCCTCGTCGTCCTCGTCCTCGTCGTCCTCGTCCTCGTCGTCCTCGTCGTCCTCGTCCTCGTCGTCCTCGTCGTCCTCGTCCTCGTCGTCCTCGTCGTCCTCGTCCTCGTCGTCCTCGTCCTCGTCGTCCTCGTCGTCCTCGTCCCCGTCGTCGTCGTCCTCGTCCTCGTCGTCCTCGTCCTCGTCCTCGTCGTCCTCGTCCTCGTCGTCCTCGTCCTCGTCGTCCTCGTCGTCCTCGTCCTCGTCGTCCTCGTCCTCGTCCTCGTCGTCCTCGTCGTCCTCGTCCTCGTCCTCGTCGTCCTCGTCGTCCTCGTCCTCGTCCTCGTCGTCCACGACGTCCCCGTCATCGTCGTCCTCGTCCTCGTCGTCCTCGTCGTCCTCGTCCTCGTCGTCCTCGTCCTCGTCGTCCTCGTCCTCGTCGTCCTCGTCCTCGTCGTCCTCGTCCTCGTCGTCCTCGTCCTCGTCGTCCTCGTCCTCGTCGTCCTCGTCCTCGTCGTCCTCGTCCTCGTCGTCCTCGTCCTCGTCGTCCTCGTCCTCGTCGTCCTCGTCGTCCTCGTCCTCGTCGTCCTCGTCCTCGTCGTCCTCGTCCTCGTCGTCCTCGTCCTCGTCGTCCTCGTCCTCGTCGTCCTCGTCCTCGTCGTCCTCGTCCTCGTCGTACTCGTCCCCGTCGTCCTCGTCCCCGTCGTCCTCGTCCCCGTCGTCCGCGTCCCCGTCGTCCGCGTCCCCGTCGTCCGCGTCCTCGTCGTCCGCGTCCTCGTCGTCCGCGTCCTCGTCGTCCGCGTCCTCTTCGTCCTCGTCCTCGTCGTCCTCGTCCTCGTCGTCCTCGTCCTCGTCGTCCTCGTCCTCGTCGTCCTCGTCCTCGTCGTCCTCGTCCTCGTCGTCCTCGTCCTCGTCGTCCTCGTCCTCGTCGTCCTCGTCCTCGTCGTCCTCGTCCTCGTCGTCCTCGTCCTCGTCGTCCTCGTCCTCGTCGTCCTCGTCCTCGTCGTCCTCGTCCTCGTCGTCCTCGTCCTCGTCGTCCTCGTCCTCGTCGTCCTCGTCCTCGTCGTCCTCGTCCTCGTCGTCCTCGTCCTCGTCGTCCTCGTCCTCGTCGTCCTCGTCCTCGTCGTCCTCGTCCTCGTCGTCCTCGTCCTCGTCGTCCTCGTCGTCCTCGTCCTCGTCGTCCTCGTCGTCCTCGTCCTCGTCGTCCTCGTCGTCCTCGTCCTCGTCGTCCTCGTCGTCCTCGTCCTCGTCGTCCTCGTCCTCGTCGTCCTCGTCGTCCTCGTCCTCGTCGTCCTCGTCCTCGTCGTCCTCGTCGTCCTCGTCCTCGTCCTCGTCGTCGTCGTCGTCCTCGTCGTCCTCGTCCTCGTCGTCCTCGTCCTCGTCGTCCTCGTCGTCCTCGTCCTCGTCGTCCTCGTCGTCCTCGTCCTCGTCGTCCTCGTCGTCCTCGTCCTCGTCGTCCTCGTCCCCGTCGTCGTCGTCCTCATCCTCGTCGTCCTCGTCCTCGTCCTCGTCGTCCTCGTCCTCGTCGTCCTCGTCCTCGTCGTCCTCGTCCTCGTCGTCCTCGTCGTCCTCGTCCTCGTCGTCCTCGTCCTCGTCGTCCTCGTCCTCGTCGTCCTCGTCCTCGTCGTCCTCGTCCTCGTCGTCCTCGTCCTCGTCGTCCTCGTCCTCGTCGTCCTCGTCCTCGTCCTCGTCGTCCTCGTCCTCGTCGTCCTCGTCCTCGTCGTCCTCGTCCTCGTCGTCCTCGTCCTCGTCGTCCTCGTCCTCGTCGTCCTCGTCCTCGTCGTCCTCGTCCTCGTCGTCCTCGTCCTCGTCGTCCTCGTCCTCGTCGTCCTCGTCCTCGTCGTCCTCGTCCTCGTCGTCCTCGTCCTCGTCGTCCTCGTCCTCGTCGTCCTCGTCCTCGTCGTCCTCGTCCTCGTCGTCCTCGTCCTCGTCGTCCTCGTCCTCGTCGTCCTCGTCCTCGTCGTCCTCGTCCTCGTCGTCCTCGTCGTCGTCGTCGTCCTCGTCGTCCTCGTCGTCCTCGTCGTCCTCGTCCTCGTCGTCCTCGTCGTCCTCGTCCTCGTCGTCCTCGTCCCCGTCGTCGTCGTCCTCATCCTCGTCGTCCTCGTCCTCGTCCTCGTCGTCCTCGTCCTCGTCGTCCTCGTCCTCGTCGTCCTCGTCGTCCTCGTCCTCGTCGTCCTCGTCCTCGTCCTCGTCGTCCTCGTCGTCCTCGTCCTCGTCCTCGTCGTCCTCTTCGTCCTCGTCCTCGTCCTCGTCGTCCACGACGTCCCCGTCATCGTCGTCCTCGTCCTCGTCGTCCTCGTCGTCCTCGTCCTCGTCGTCCTCGTCCTCGTCGTCCTCGTCCTCGTCGTCCTCGTCCTCGTCGTCCTCGTCCTCGTCGTCCTCGTCCTCGTCGTCCTCGTCCTCGTCGTCCTCGTCCTCGTCGTCCTCGTCCTCGTCGTCCTCGTCCTCGTCGTCCTCGTCCTCGTCGTCCTCGTCCTCGTCGTCCTCGTCCTCGTCGTCCTCGTCCTCGTCGTCCTCGTCCTCGTCGTCCTCGTCCTCGTCGTCCTCGTCGTCCTCGTCCTCGTCGTCGTCGTCCCCGTCCTCGTCCTCGTCCTCGTCGTCCTCGTCCTCGTCGTCCTCGTCCTCGTCCTCGTCGTCCTCGTCCTCGTCCTCGTCGTCCTCGTCCTCGTCCTCGTCGTCCTCGTCCTCGTCGTCCTCGTCCTCGTCGTCCTCGTCCTCGTCGTCCTCGACCTCGTCGTCCTCGTCCTCGTCGTCCTCGTCCTCGTCGTCCTCGTCCACGTCGTCCTCGTCCTCGTCGTCCTCGTCCTCGTCGTCCTCGTCGTCCTCGTCCTCGTCGTCCTCGTCCTAGTCGTCCTCGTCCTCGTCGTCCTCGTCCTCGTCGTCCTCGTCCTCGTCGTCCTCGTCCTCGTCGTCCTCGTCCTCGTCGTCCTCGTCCTCGTCGTCCTCGTCGTCCTCGTCCTCGTCGTCGTCGTCCCCGTCCTCGTCCTCGTCCTCGTCGTCCTCGTCCTCGTCGTCCTCGTCCTCGTCCTCGTCGTCCTCGTCCTCGTCCTCGTCGTCCTCGTCCTCGTCCTCGTCGTCCTCGTCCTCGTCGTCCTCGTCCTCGTCGTCCTCGACCTCGTCGTCCTCGTCCTCGTCGTCCTCGTCCTCGTCGTCCTCGACCTCGTCGTCCTCGTCCTCGTCGTCCTCGTCCTCGTCGTCCTCGTCCTCGTCGTCCTCGTCCTCGTCGTCCCCGTCCTCGTCGTCCCCGTCCTCGTCGTCCCCGTCCTCGTCGTCCCCGTCCTCGTCGTCCCCGTCCTCGTCGTCCCCGTCCTCGTCGTCCCCGTCCTCGTCGTCCCCGTCCTCGTCGTCCTCGTCGTCCTCGTCGTCCCCGTCCTCGTCGTCCTCGTCGTCCTCGTCGTCCCCGTCCTCGTCGTCCTCGTCGTCCTCGTCGTCCTCGTCCTCGTCGTCCTCGTCGTCCCCGTCCTCGTCGTCCCCGTCCTCGTCGTCCGCGTCGTCCTCGTCGTCCTCGTCCTCGTCGTCCTCGTCCCCGTCGTCCTCGTCCCCGTCGTCCTCGTCCTCGTCCGCGTCGTCCTCGTCCTCGTCGTCCTCGTCCTCGTCCTCGTCGTCCTCGTCCTCGTCGTCCTCGTCCTCGTCGTCCTCGTCCTCGTCGTCCTCGTCCTCGTCGTCCTCGTCCTCGTCGTCCTCGTCCTCGTCGTCCTCGTCCTCGTCGTCCTCGTCCTCGTCGTCCTCGTCCTCGTCGTCCTCGTCCTCGTCGTCCTCGTCCTCGTCGTCCTCGTCCTCGTCGTCCTCGTCCTCGTCGTCCTCGTCCTCGTCGTCCTCGTCCTCGTCGTCCTCGTCCTCGTCGTCCTCGTCCTCGTCGTCCTCGTCCTCGTCGTCCTCGTCCTCGTCGTCCTCGTCCTCGTCGTCCTCGTCCTCGTCGTCCTCGTCCTCGTCGTCCTCGTCCTCGTCGTCCTCGTCCTCGTCGTCCTCGTCCCCGTCGTCCTCGTCCCCGTCGTCCTCGTCCCCGTCGTCCTCGTCCCCGTCGTCCTCGTCCCCGTCGTCCTCGTCCCCGTCGTCCTCGTCCCCGTCGTCCTCGTCCCCGTCGTCCTCGTCCCCGTCGTCCTCGTCCCCGTCGTCCTCGTCCCCGTCGTCCTCGTCCCCGTCGTCCTCGTCCCCGTCGTCCTCGTCCCCGTCGTCCTCGTCCCCGTCGTCCTCGTCCCCGTCGTCCTCGTCCCCGTCGTCCTCGTCCCCGTCGTCCTCGTCCCCGTCGTCCTCGTCCCCGTCGTCCTCGTCCCCGTCGTCCTCGTCCCCGTCGTCCTCGTCCCCGTCGTCCTCGTCCCCGTCGTCCTCGTCCCCGTCGTCCTCGTCCCCGTCGTCCTCGTCCCCGTCGTCCTCGTCCCCGTCGTCCTCGTCCCCGTCGTCCTCGTCCCCGTCGTCCTCGTCCCCGTCGTCCTCGTCCCCGTCGTCCTCGTCCCCGTCGTCCTCGTCCCCGTCGTCCTCGTCCCCGTCGTCCTCGTCCCCGTCGTCCTCGTCCCCGTCGTCCTCGTCCCCGTCGTCCTCGTCCCCGTCGTCCTCGTCCCCGTCGTCCGCGTCCCCGTCGTCCGCGTCCCCGTCGTCCGCGTCCCCGTCGTCCGCGTCCCCGTCGTCCGCGTCCCCGTCGTCCGCGTCCCCGTCGTCCGCGTCCTCGTCGTCCTCGTCCTCGTCGTCCTCGTCCTCGTCGTCGTCGTCCTCGTCGTCCTCGTCCTCGTCGTCCTCGTCCTCGTCGTCCTCGTCCTCGTCGTCCTCGTCCTCGTCGTCCTCGTCCTCGTCGTCCTCGTCCTCGTCGTCCTCGTCCTCGTCGTCCTCGTCGTCCTCGTCCTCGTCGTCCTCGTCGTCCTCGTCCTCGTCCTCGTCGTCCTCGTCCTCGTCGTCCTCGTCGTCCTCGTCCTCGTCGTCCTCGTCCTCGTCGTCCTCGTCGTCCTCGTCCTCGTCGTCCTCGTCCTCGTCCTCGTCGTCGTCGTCGTCCTCGTCCCCGTCGTCGTCGTCGTCCTCGTCCTCGTCGTCCTCGTCTTCCTCGTCCTCGTCGTCCTCGTCGTCCTCGTCCTCGTCCTCGTCCTCGTCGTCCTCGTCCTCGTCCTCGTCGTCCTCGTCCTCGTCCTCGTCGTCCTCGTCCTCGTCGTCCTCGTCGTCCTCGTCCCCGTCGTCGTCGTCGTCCTCGTCCTCGTCGTCCTCGTCCTCGTCGTCCTCGTCCCCGTCGTCGTCGTCCTCGTCCCCGTCGTCCTCGTCCTCGTCCTCGTCGTCCTCGTCCTCGTCGTCCTCGTCCTCGTCGTCCTCGTCCTCGTCGTCCTCGTCGTCCTCGTCCTCGTCGTCCTCGTCCTCGTCCTCGTCGTCCTCGTCGTCCTCGTCCTCGTCCTCGTCGTCCTCGTCGTCCTCGTCCTCGTCCTCGTCGTCCACGACGTCCCCGTCATCGTCGTCCTCGTCCTCGTCGTCCACGTCGTCCTCGTCCTCGTCGTCCTCGTCCTCGTCGTCCTCGTCCTCGTCGTCCCCGTCCTCGTCGTCCTCGTCCTCGTCGTCCTCGTCCTTGTCGTCCTCGTCCTCGTCGTCCTCGTCCTCGTCGTCCTCGTCCTCGTCGTCCTCGTCCTCGTCGTCCTCGTCGTCCTCGTCGTCCTCGTTCTCGTCGTCGTCGTCGTCCTCGTCCTCGTCGTCCTCGTCCTCGTCGTCCTCGTCCTCGTCGTCCTCGTCGTCCTCGTCCTCGTCGTCGTCGTCGTCCTCGTCCTCGTCGTCCTCGTCCTCGTCGTCCTCGTCCTCGTCCTCGTCGTCCTCGTCCTCGTCGTCCTCGTCCTCGTCGTCCTCGTCCTCGTCCTCGTCGTCCTCGTCGTCCTCGTCCTCGTCATCCTCGTCGTCCTCGTCCTCGTCATCCTCGTCGTCCTCGTCCTCGTCCTCGTCGTCCTCGTCGTCCTCGTCCTCGTCGTCCTCGTCCTCGTCGTCCTCGTCCTCGTCGTCCTCGTCCTCGTCGTCCTCGTCCTCGTCCTCGTCGTCCTCGTCGTCCTCGTCCTCGTCGTCCTCGTCCTCGTCGTCCTCGTCCTCGTCGTCCTCGTCCTCGTCGTCCTCGTCGTCCTCGTCCTCGTCGTCCTCGTCGTCGTCGTCGTCGTCGTCCTCGTCCTCGTCGTCCTCGTCCTCGTCGTCCTCGTCCTCGTCGTCCTCGTCCTCGTCGTCCTCGTCCTCGTCGTCCTCGTCCTCGTCGTCCTCGTCCTCGTCGTCCTCGTCCTCGTCGTCCTCGTCCCCGTCGTCCTCGTCCCCGTCGTCCTCGTCCCCGTCGCCCCCGTCGTCCTCGTCCCCGTCGTCCTCGTCCCCGTCGTCCTCGTCCCCGTCGTCCTCGTCCCCCGTCGTCCTCGTCCCCGTCGTCCTCGTCCCCGTCGTCCTCGTCCCCGTCGTCCTCGTCCCCGTCGTCCTCGTCCCCGTCGTCCTCGTCCCCGTCGTCCTCGTCCCCGTCGTCCTCGTCCCCGTCGTCCTCGTCCCCGTCGTCCTCGTCCCCGTCGTCCTCGTCCCCGTCGTCCTCGTCCCCCGTCGTCCTCGTCCCCGTCGTCCTCGTCCCCGTCGTCCTCGTCCCCGTCGTCCTCGTCCCCGTCGTCCTCGTCCCCGTCGTCCTCGTCCCCGTCGTCCTCGTCCCCGTCGTCCTCGTCCCCGTCGTCCTCGTCCCCGTCGTCCTCGTCCCCGTCGTCCTCGTCCCCGTCGTCCTCGTCCCCGTCGTCCTCGTCCCCGTCGTCCGCGTCCCCGTCGTCCTCGTCCCCGTCGTCCGCGTCCCCGTCGTCCGCGTCCCCGTCGTCCGCGTCCCCGTCGTCCTCGTCCCCGTCGTCCTCGTCCCCGTCGTCCTCGTCCTCGTCGTCCTCGTCCTCGTCGTCCCTCGTCCTCGTCGTCCTCGTCCTCGTCGTCCTCGTCCTCGTCCTCGTCGTCCTCGTCCTCGTCGTCCTCGTCCTCGTCGTCCTCGTCCTCGTCGTCCTCGTCCTCGTCGTCCTCGTCCTCGTCGTCCTCGTCCTCGTCGTCCTCGTCCTCGTCGTCCTCGTCCTCGTCGTCCTCGTCCTCGTCGTCCTCGTCCTCGTCGTCCTCGTCCTCGTCGTCCTCGTCCTCGTCGTCCTCGTCCTCGTCGTCCTCGTCCTCGTCGTCCTCGTCCTCGTCGTCCTCGTCCTCGTCGTCCTCGTCCTCGTCGTCCTCGTCCTCGTCGTCCTCGTCCTCGTCGTCCTCGTCCTCGTCGTCCTCGTCCTCGTCGTCCTCGTCCTCGTCGTCCTCGTCCTCGTCGTCGTCCTCGTCCTCGTCGTCCTCGTCCTCGTCGTCCTCGTCCTCGTCGTCCTCGTCCTCGTCGTCCTCGTCCTCGTCGTCCTCGTCCTCGTCGTCCTCGTCCTCGTCGTCCTCGTCCTCGTCGTCCTCGTCCTCGTCGTCCTCGTCCTCGTCGTCCTCGTCCTCGTCGTCCTCGTCCTCGTCGTCCTCGTCCTCGTCGTCCTCGTCCTCGTCGTCCTCGTCCTCGTCGTCCTCGTCCTCGTCGTCCTCGTCCTCGTCGTCCTCGTCCTCGTCGTCCTCGTCCTCGTCGTCCTCGTCCTCGTCGTCCTCGTCCTCGTCGTCCTCGTCCTCGTCGTCCTCGTCCTCGTCGTCCTCGTCGTCCTCGTCCTCGTCGTCCTCGTCCTCGTCGTCCTCGTCCTCGTCGTCCTCGTCCTCGTCGTCCTCGTCCTCGTCGTCCTCGTCCTCGTCGTCCTCGTCCTCGTCGTCCTCGTCCTCGTCGTCCTCGTCCTCGTCGTCCTCGTCCTCGTCGTCCTCGTCCTCGTCGTCCTCGTCCTCGTCGTCCTCGTCCTCGTCGTCCTCGTCCTCGTCGTCCTCGTCCTCGTCGTCCTCGTCCTCGTCGTCCTCGTCCTCGTCGTCCTCGTCCTCGTCGTCCTCGTCCTCGTCGTCCTCGTCCTCGTCGTCCTCGTCCTCGTCGTCCTCGTCCTCGTCGTCCTCGTCCTCGTCGTCCTCGTCCTCGTCGTCCTCGTCCTCGTCGTCCTCGTCCTCGTCGTCCTCGTCCTCGTCGTCCTCGTCCTCGTCGTCCTCGTCCTCGTCGTCCTCGTCCTCGTCGTCCTCGTCCTCGTCGTCCTCGTCCTCGTCGTCCTCGTCCTCGTCGTCCTCGTCCTCGTCGTCCTCGTCCTCGTCGTCCTCGTCCTCGTCGTCCTCGTCCTCGTCGTCCTCGTCCTCGTCGTCCTCGTCCTCGTCGTCCTCGTCCTCGTCGTCCTCGTCCTCGTCGTCCTCGTCCTCGTCGTCCTCGTCCCCGTCGTCCTCGTCCCCGTCGTCCTCGTCCCCGTCGTCCTCGTCCCCGTCGTCCTCGTCCCCGTCGTCCTCGACCCCGTCGTCCTCGTCCCCGTCGTCCTCGTCCCCGTCGTCCTCGTCCCCGTCGTCCTCGTCCCCGTCGTCCGCGTCCCCGTCGTCCGCGTCCCCGTCGTCCGCGTCCTCGTCGTCCTCGTCCTCGTCGTCCTCGTCCTCGTCGTCCTCGTCCTCGTCGTCCTCGTCCTCGTCGTCCTCGTCCTCGTCGTCCTCGTCCTCGTCGTCCTCGTCCTCGTCGTCCTCGTCCTCGTCGTCCTCGTCCTCGTCGTCCTCGTCCTCGTCGTCCTCGTCCTCGTCGTCCTCGTCCTCGTCGTCCTCGTCCTCGTCGTCCTCGTCCTCGTCGTCCTCGTCCTCGTCGTCCTCGTCCTCGTCGTCCTCGTCCTCGTCGTCCTCGTCGTCCTCGTCCTCGTCGTCCTCGTCCTCGTCGTCCTCGTCCTCGTCGTCCTCGTCCTCGTCGTCCTCGTCCTCGTCGTCCTCGTCCTCGTCGTCCTCGTCCTCGTCGTCCTCGTCCTCGTCGTCCTCGTCCTCGTCGTCCTCGTCCTCGTCGTCCTCGTCCTCGTCGTCCTCGTCCTCGTCGTCCTCGTCCTCGTCGTCCTCGTCCTCGTCGTCCTCGTCCTCGTCGTCCTCGTCCTCGTCGTCCTCGTCCTCGTCGTCCTCGTCCTCGTCGTCCTCGTCCTCGTCGTCCTCGTCCTCGTCGTCCTCGTCCTCGTCGTCCTCGTCCTCGTCGTCCTCGTCCTCGTCGTCCTCGTCCTCGTCGTCCTCGTCCTCGTCGTCCTCGTCCTCGTCGTCCTCGTCCTCGTCGTCCTCGTCCTCGTCGTCCTCGTCCTCGTCGTCCTCGTCCTCGTCGTCCTCGTCGTCCTCGTCCTCGTCGTCCTCGTCGTCCTCGTCCTCGTCCTCGTCGTCCTCGTCGTCCTCGTCCTCGTCCTCGTCGTCCTCGTCCTCGTCCTCGTCGTCCTCGTCCTCGTCGTCCTCGTCGTCCTCGTCCCCGTCGTCGTCGTCGTCCTCGTCCTCGTCGTCCTCGTCCTCGTCGTCCTCGTCCCCGTCGTCGTCGTCCTCGTCCCCGTCGTCCTCGTCCTCGTCCTCGTCGTCCTCGTCCTCGTCGTCCTCGTCCTCGTCGTCCTCGTCCTCGTCGTCCTCGTCGTCCTCGTCCTCGTCGTCCTCGTCCTCGTCCTCGTCGTCCTCGTCGTCCTCGTCCTCGTCCTCGTCGTCCTCGTCGTCCTCGTCCTCGTCCTCGTCGTCCACGACGTCCCCGTCATCGTCGTCCTCGTCCTCGTCGTCCACGTCGTCCTCGTCCTCGTCGTCCTCGTCCTCGTCGTCCTCGTCCTCGTCGTCCCCGTCCTCGTCGTCCTCGTCCTCGTCGTCCTCGTCCTTGTCGTCCTCGTCCTCGTCGTCCTCGTCCTCGTCGTCCTCGTCCTCGTCGTCCTCGTCGTCCTCGTCGTCCTCGTTCTCGTCGTCGTCGTCGTCCTCGTCCTCGTCGTCCTCGTCCTCGTCGTCCTCGTCCTCGTCGTCCTCGTCGTCCTCGTCCTCGTCGTCGTCGTCGTCCTCGTCCTCGTCGTCCTCGTCCTCGTCGTCCTCGTCCTCGTCCTCGTCGTCCTCGTCCTCGTCGTCCTCGTCCTCGTCGTCCTCGTCCTCGTCCTCGTCGTCCTCGTCGTCCTCGTCCTCGTCGTCCTCGTCGTCCTCGTCCTCGTCATCCTCGTCGTCCTCGTCCTCGTCCTCGTCGTCCTCGTCGTCCTCGTCCTCGTCGTCCTCGTCCTCGTCGTCCTCGTCCTCGTCGTCCTCGTCCTCGTCCTCGTCGTCCTCGTCGTCCTCGTCCTCGTCGTCCTCGTCCTCATCGTCCTCGTCCTCGTCGTCCTCGTCCTCGTCGTCCTCGTCGTCCTCGTCCTCGTCGTCCTCGTCGTCCTCGTCCTCGTCCTCGTCGTCCTCGTCGTCTTCGTCCTCGTCCGCGTCGTCCTCGTCGTCCTCGTCCTCGTCCTCGTCGTCCACGACGTCCCCGTCATCGTCGTCCTCGTCCTCGTGGTCCACGTCGTCCTCGTCCTCGTCGTCCTCGTCCTCGTCGTCCTCGTTCTCGTCGTCCTCGTCGTCCTCGTCCTCGTCCTCGTCGTCGTCGTCGTCCTCGTCCTCGTCCTCGTCGTCGTCGTCGTCCTCGTCCCCGTCGTCGTCGTCGTCCTCGTCCTCGTCGTCCTCGTCGTCCCCGTCGTCGTCGTCGTCCTCGTCCTCGTCGTCCTCGTCGTCCTCGTCCTCGTCGTCCTCGTCCTCGTCGTCCTCGTCCTCGTCGTCCTCGTCGTCCTCGTCCTCGTCCTCGTCGTCCTCGTCGTCCTCGTCGTCCTCGTCGTCCTCGTCGTCCTCGTCGTCCTCGTCGTCCTCGTCGTCCTCGTCCTCGTCCTCGTCGTCCTCGTCGTCCTCGTCCGCGTCCTCGTCGTCTTCGTCGTCCTCGTCGTCCTCGTCCTCGTCCTCGTCGTCCTCGTCGTCCCCGTCCTCGTCGTCCTCGTCCTCGTCGTCCTCGTCGTCCTCGTCGTCCTCGTCCTCGTCCTCGTCCTCGTCGTCCTCGTCCTCGTCCTCGTCCTCGTCCTCGTCGTCCTCGTCCTCGTCGTCCTCGTCCTCGTCGTCCTCGTCGTCCTCGTCCTCGTCGTCCTCGTCCTCATCGTCCTCGTCCTCATCGTCCTCGTCCTCGTCGTCCTCGTCCTCGTCGTCCTCGTCGTCCTCGTCCTCGTCGTCCTCGTCCTCGTCGTCCTCGTCCTCGTCGTCCTCGTCGTCCTCGTCCTCGTCGTCCTCGTCCTCGTCGTCCTCGTCGTCCTCGTCCTCGTCGTCCTCGTCGTCCTCGTCCTCGTCCTCGTCGTCGTCGTCGTCCTCGTCCCCGTCGTCGTCGTCGTCCTCGTCCTCGTCGTCCTCGTCGTCCTCGTCCTCGTCGTCCTCGTCGTCCTCGTCCTCGTCCTCGTCGTCCTCGTCCTCGTCCTCGTCGTCCTCGTCCTCGTCGTCCTCGTCCTTGTCGTCCTCGTCCTCGTCGTCCTCGTCCTCGTCCTCGTCGTCCTCGTCCTCGTCGTCCTCGTCCTTGTCGTCCTCGTCCTCGTCGTCCTCGTCCTCGTCGTCCTCGTCCTCGTCGTCCTCGTCGTCCTCGTCCCCGTCGTCGTCGTCGTCCTCGTCCTCGTCGTCCTCGTCCTCGTCGTCCTCGTCGCCGTCGTCGTCGTCCTCGTCCTCGTCCTCGTCGTCCTCGTCCTCGTTCTCGTCGTCCTCGTCCTCGTCGTCCTCGTCCTCGTCGTCCTCGTCCTCGTCGTCCTCGTCGTCCTCGTCCTCGTCGTCCTCGTCGTCCTCGTCCTCGTCCTCGTCGTCCTCGTCGTCCTCGTCCTCGTCCTCGTCGTCCTCGTCGTCCTCGTCCTCGTCCTCGTCGTCCACGACGTCCCCGTCATCGTCGTCCTCGTCCTCGTCGTCCACGTCGTCCTCGTCCTCGTCGTCCTCGTCCTCGTCGTCCTCGTCCTCGTCGTCCCCGTCCTCGTCGTCCTCGTCCTCGTCGTCCTCGTCCTTGTCGTCCTCGTCCTCGTCGTCCTCGTCCTCGTCGTCCTCGTCCTCGTCGTCCTCGTCCTCGTCGTCCTCGTCGTCCTCGTCGTCCTCGTCCTCGTCGTCGTCGTCGTCCTCGTCCTCGTCGTCCTCGTCGTCCTCGTCATCGTCGTCGTCGTCGTCCTCGTCCTCGTCGTCCTCGTCCTCGTCGTCCTCGTCCTCGTCGTCCTCGTCCTCGTCGTCCTCGTACTCGTCGTCCTCGTCCTCGTCCTCGTCGTCCTCGTCGTCCTCGTCCTCGTCATCCTCGTCGTCCTCGTCCTCGTCCTCGTCGTCCTCGTCCTCGTCCTCGTCGTCCTCGTCGTCCTCGTCCTCGTCGTCCTCGTCCTCATCGTCCTCGTCCTCGTCGTCCTCGTCC
This sequence comes from Andrena hattorfiana, assembly GCA_944738655.2. Classification (NCBI taxonomy): domain Eukaryota; kingdom Metazoa; phylum Arthropoda; class Insecta; order Hymenoptera; family Andrenidae; genus Andrena; species Andrena hattorfiana. The sequence goes on along the minus strand of OX122893.2, from coordinate 25,600,346 downwards.
TCGTCGTCCTCGTCGTCCTCGTCCTCGTCGTCCTCGTCGTCCTCGTCCTCGTCCTCGTCGTCCTCGTCGTCCTCGTCCTCGTCGTCCACGACGTCCCCGTCATCGTCGTCCTCGTCCTCGTCGTCCACGTCGTCCTCGTCCTCGTCGTCCTCGTCCTCGTCGTCCTCGTCCTCGTCGTCCCCGTCCTCGTCGTCCTCGTCCTCGTCGTCCTCGTCCTCGTCCTCGTCGTCGTCGTCGTCCTCGTCCCCGTCGTCGTCATCGTCCTCGTCCTCGTCGTCCTCGTCGTCCTCGTCCTCGTCGTCCTCGTCGTCCTCGTCCTCGTCCTCGTCGTCCTCGTCCTCGTCCTCGTCGTCCTCGTCGTCCTCGTCCTCGTCCTCGTCCTCGTCGTCCTCGTCGTCCTCGTCGTCCTCGTCGTCCTCGTCCTCGTCCTCGTCGTCCTCGTCGTCCTCGTCCGCGTCCTCGTCGTCCTCGTCGTCCTCGTCGTCCTCGTCCTCGTCGTCCTCGTCCTCGTCGTCCTCGTCCTCGTCGTCCTCGTCCTCGTCGTCCTCGTCGTCCTCGTCGTCCTCGTCCTCGTCCTCGTCCTCGTCGTCCTCGTCGTCCTCGTCCTCGTCGTCCTCGTCGTCCTCGTCCTCGTCGTCCTCGTCCTCGTCCTCGTCGTCCTCGTCCTCGTCGTCCTCGTCGTCCTCGTTCTCGTCGTCGTCGTCGTCCTCGTCCTCGTCGTCCTCGTCCTCGTCGTCCTCGTCCTCGTCGTCCTCGTCCTGGTCGTCCTCGTCCTCGTCGTCCTCGTCGTCCTCGTCCTCGTCGTCGTCGTCGTCCTCGTCCTCGTCGTCCTCGTCCTCGTCGTCCTCGTCCTCGTCCTCGTCGTCCTCGTCCTCGTCGTCCTCGTCCTCGTCGTCCTCGTCCTCGTCCTCGTCGTCCTCGTCCTCGTCCTCGTCGTCCTCGTCGTCCTCGTCCTCGTCATCCTCGTCGTCCTCGTCCTCGTCCTCGTCGTCCTCGTCGTCCTCGTCCTCGTCGTCCTCGTCCTCGTCCTCGTCGTCCTCGTCCTCGTCGTCCTCGTCCTCATCGTCCTCGTCCTCGTCGTCCTCGTCCTCGTCGTCCTCGTCGTCCTCGTCCTCGTCGTCCTCGTCGTCCTCGTCCTCGTCGTCCTCGTCGTCCTCGTCCTCGTCCTCGTCGTCCTCGTCGTCCTCGTCCTCGTCCTCGTCGTCCTCGTCGTCCTCGTCCTCGTCCTCGTCGTCCACGACGTCCCCGTCATCGTCGTCCTCGTCCTCGTGGTCCACGTCGTCCTCGTCCTCGTCGTCCTCGTCCTCGTCGTCCTCGTCCTCGTCGTCCCCGTCCTCGTCGTCCTCGTCCTCGTCGTCCTCGTCCTCGTCGTCCTCGTCCTCGTCGTCCTCGTCCTCGTCGTCCTCGTCGTCCTCGTCGTCCTCGTCCTCGTCCTCGTCGTCGTCGTCGTCCTCGTCCCCGTCGTCGTCGTCGTCCTCGTCCTCGTCGTCCTCGTCGTCCCCGTCGTCGTCGTCGTCCTCGTCCTCGTCGTCCTCGTCGTCCTCGTCCTCGTCGTCCTCGTCCTCGTCGTCCTCGTCGTCCTCGTCCTCGTCCTCGTCGTCCTCGTCCTCGTCCTCGTCTTCCTCGTCCTCGTCGTCCTCGTCGTCCTCGTCCTCGTCCTCGTCCTCGTCGTCCTCGTCGTCCTCGTCGTCCTCGTCGTCCTCGTCGTCCTCGTCGTCCTCGTCCTCGTCCTCGTCGTCCTCGTCGTCCTCGTCCGCGTCCTCGTCGTCTTCGTCGTCCTCGTCGTCCTCGTCCTCGTCCTCGTCGTCCTCGTCGTCCTCGTCCTCGTCGTCCTCGTCCTCGTCGTCCTCGTCCTCGTCGTCCTCGTCGTCCTCGTCGTCCTCGTCCTCGTCCTCGTCCTCGTCGTCCTCGTCCTCGTCGTCCTCGTCGTCCTCGTCCTCGTCGTCCTCGTCGTCCTCGTCCTCGTCGTCCTCGTCGTCCTCGTCCTCGTCGTCCTCGTCCTCGTCGTCCTCGTCGTTCTCGTCCTCGTCGTCGTCGTCCTCGTCCTCGTCCTCGTCGTCCTCGTCCTCGTCCTCGTCGTCGTCGTCCTCGTCCTCGTCCTCGTCCTCGTCGTCCTCGTCCTCGTCCTCGTCGTCTTCGTCCTCGTCCTCGTCGTCCTCGTCCTCGTCCTCGTCGTCCTCGTCGTCCTCGTCCTCGTCCTCGTCGTCCTCGTCCTCGTCCTCGTCGTCCTCGTCCTCGTCGTCCTCGTCCTCGTCGTCCTCGTCCTCGTCCTCGTCGTCCTCGTCCTCGTCGTCCTCGTCCTCGTCCTCGTCGTCCTCGTCCTCATCGTCCTCGTCCTCGTCGTCCTCGTCCTCGTCGTCCTCGTCGTCCTCGTCCTCGTCGTCCTCGTCCTCGTCGTCCTCGTCCTCGTCGTCCTCGTCCTCGTCGTCCTCGTCCTCGTCGTCCTCGTCCTCGTCGTCCTCGTCGTCCTCGTCCTCGTCGTCCTCGTCCTCGTCGTCCTCGTCGTCCTCGTCCTCGTCGTCCTCGTCGTCCTCGTCCTCGTCCTCGTCGTCGTCGTCGTCCTCGTCCTCGTCGTCCTCGTCGTCCTCGTCCTCGTCGTCCTCGTCGTCCTCGTCCTCGTCGTCCTCGTCGTCCTCGTCCTCGTCCTCGTCGTCCTCGTCGTCCTCGTCCTCGTCCTCGTCGTCCCCGTCGTCGTCGTCGTCCTCGTCCTCGTCGTCCTCGTCCTCGTCGTCCTCGTCCCCGTCGTCGTCGTCCTCGTCCTCGTCGTCCTCGTCCTCGTCGTCCCCGTCCTCGTCGTCCTCGTCCTCGTCGTCCTCGTCCTTGTCGTCCTCGTCCTCGTCGTCCTCGTCCTCGTCGTCCTCGTCCTCGTCGTCCTCGTCCTCGTCGTCCTCGTCGTCCTCGTCGTCCTCGTCCTCGTCGTCGTCGTCGTCCTCGTCCTCGTCGTCCTCGTCCTCGTCGTCCTCGTCGTCCTCGTCGTCCTCGTCCTCGTCGTCGTCGTCGTCCTCGTCCTCGTCGTCCTCGTCCTCGTCGTCCTCGTCCTCGTCGTCCTCGTCGTCCTCGTCATCGTCGTCGTCGTCGTCCTCGTCCTCGTCGTCCTCGTCGTCCTCGTCCTCGTCCTCGTCGTCCTCGTCGTCCTCGTCCTCGTCGTCCACGACGTCCCCGTCATCGTCGTCCTCGTCCTCGTCGTCCACGTCGTCCTCGTCCTCGTCGTCCTCGTCCTCGTCGTCCTCGTCCTCGTCGTCCCCGTCCTCGTCGTCCTCGTCCTCGTCGTCCTCGTCCTCGTCCTCGTCGTCGTCGTCGTCCTCGTCCCCGTCGTCGTCGTCGTCCTCGTCCTCGTCGTCCTCGTCGTCCTCGTCCACGTCGTCCTCGTCGTCCTCGTCCTCGTCCTCGTCGTCCTCGTCGTCCTCGTCGTCCTCGTCCTCGTCGTCCTCGTCCTCGTCGTCCTCGTCCTCGTCGTCCTCGTCCTCGTCGTCCTCGTCGTCCTCGTCGTCCTCGTCCTCGTCCTCGTCCTCGTCGTCCTCGTCGTCCTCGTCCTCGTCGTCCTCGTCCTCGTCCTCGTCGTCCTCGTCCTCGTCGTCCTCGTCCTCGTCGTCCTCGTCCTCGTCGTCCTCGTCGTTCTCGTCCTCGTCGTCGTCGTCCTCGTCCTCGTCCTCGTCCTCGTCGTCCTCGTCCTCGTCCTCGTCGTCTTCGTCCTCGTCCTCGTCGTCCTCGTCCTCGTCCTCGTCGTCCTCGTCCTCGTCCTCGTCGTCCTCGTCCTCGTCGTCCTCGTCCTCGTCGTCCTCGTCCTCGTCGTCCTCGTCCTCGTCCTCGTCGTCCTCGTCGTCCTCGTCCTCGTCGTCCTCGTCGTCCTCGTCGTCCTCGTCCTCGTCCTCGTCCTCGTCGCCCTCGTCGTCCTCGTCCTCGTCCTCGTCCTCGTCGTCCTCGTCGTCCTCGTCGTCCTCGTCGTCCTCGTCCTCGTCCTCGTCGTCCTCGTCGTCCTCGTCCGCGTCCTCGTCGTCCTCGTCGTCCTCGTCGTCCTCGTCCTCGTCGTCCTCGTCCTCGTCGTCCTCGTCCTCGTCGTCCTCGTCCTCGTCGTCCTCGTCGTCCTCGTCGTCCTCGTCCTCGTCCTCGTCGTCCTCGTCGTCCTCGTCCTCGTCGTCCTCGTCCTCGCCCTCGTCGTCCTCGTCGTCCTCGTCCTCGTCCTCGTCCTCGTCGTCCTCGTCGTCCTCGTCGTCCTCGTCGTCCTCGTCGTCCTCGTCCTCGTCCTCGTCGTCCTCGTCGTCCTCGTCCGCGTCCTCGTCGTCCTCGTCGTCCTCGTCGTCCTCGTCCTCGTCGTCCTCGTCCTCGTCGTCCTCGTTCTCGTCGTCCTCGTCCTCGTCGTCCTCGTCGTCCTCGTCGTCCTCGTCCTCGTCCTCGTCCTCGTCGTCCTCGTCGTCCTCGTCCTCGTCGTCCTCGTCCTCGTCCTCGTCGTCCTCGTCCTCGTCGTCCTCGTCCTCGTCGTCCTCGTCGTTCTCGTCCTCGTCGTCGTCGTCCTCGTCCTCGTCCTCGTCCTCGTCGTCCTCGTCCTCGTCCTCGTCGTCTTCGTCCTCGTCCTCGTCGTCCTCGTCCTCGTCCTCGTCGTCCTCGTCCTCGTCCTCGTCGTCCTCGTCCTCGTCGTCCTCGTCCTCGTCGTCCTCGTCCTCGTCCTCGTCGTCCTCGTCGTCCTCGTCCTCGTCGTCCTCGTCCTCGTCGTCCTCGTCCTCGTCCTCGTCGTCCTCGTCCTCGTCCTCGTCGTCCTCGTCCTCGTCGTCCTCGTCCTCGTCGTCCTCGTCCTCGTCGTCCTCGTCCTCGTCGTCCTCGTCCTCGTCGTCCTCGTCCTCGTCGTCCTCGTCCTCGTCGTCCTCGTCCTCGTCGTCCTCGTCCTCGTCGTCCTCGTCCTCGTTGTCCTCGTCCTCGTCGTCCTCGTCCTCGTCGTCCTCGTCCTCGTCGTCCTCGTCCTCGTCGTCCTCGTCCTCGTCGTCCTCGTCCTCGTCGTCCTCGTCCTCGTCGTCCTCGTCCTCGTCGTCCTCGTCCTCGTCGTCCTCGTCCTCGTCCTCGTCGTCCTCGTCCTCGTCGTCCTCGTCCTCGTCCTCGTCGTCCTCGTCGTCCTCGTCCTCGTCGTCCTCGTCCTCGTCGTCCTCGTCCTCGTCGTCCTCGTCGTTCTCGTCCTCGTCGTCGTCGTCCTCGTCCTCGTCCTCGTCCTCGTCGTCCTCGTCCTCGTCCTCGTCGTCCTCGTCCTCGTCCTCGTCGTCCTCGTCCTCGTCCTCGTCCTCGTCGTCCTCGTCCTCGTCCTCGTCGTCCTCGTCCTCGTCGTCCTCGTCCTCGTCGTCCTCGTCCTCGTCGTCCTCGTCCTCGTCCTCGTCGTCCTCGTCGTCCTCGTCCTCGTCGTCCTCGTCGTCCTCGTCGTCCTCGTCCTCGTCCTCGTCGTCCTCGTCCTCGTCCTCGTCGTCCTCGTCCTCGTCCTCGTCGTCCTCGTCCTCGTCGTCCTCGTCCTCGTCGTCCTCGTCCTCGTCGTCCTCGTCCTCGTCGTCCTCGTCCTCGTCGTCCTCGTCCTCGTCGTCCTCGTCCTCGTCGTCCTCGTCCTCGTCGTCCTCGTCCTCGTCGTCCTCGTCCTCGTCGTCCTCGTCCTCGTCGTCCTCGTCCTCGTCGTCCTCGTCCTCGTCGTCCTCGTCCTCGTCGTCCTCGTCCTCGTCGTCCTCGTCCTCGTCGTCCTCGTCCTCGTCGTCCTCGTCCTCGTCGTCCTCGTCCTCGTCGTCCTCGTCCTCGTCGTCCTCGTCCTCGTCGTCCTCGTCCTCGTCCTCGTCGTCCTCGTCCTCGTCCTCGTCGTCCTCGTCCTCGTCCTCGTCGTCCTCGTCGTCCTCGTCCTCGTCCTCGTCCTCGTCGTCCTCGTCGTCCTCGTCGTCCTCGTCGTCCTCGTCCTCGTCCTCGTCGTCCTCGTCCTCGTCCTCGTCGTCCTCGTCGTCCTCGTCCGCGTCCTCGTCGTCCTCGTCGTCCTCGTCCGCGTCCTCGTCGTCCTCGTCGTCCTCGTCGTCCTCGTCCTCGTCGTCCTCGTCCTCGTCGTCCTCGTCCTCTTCGTCCTCGTCCTCGTTCTCGTCGTCCTCGTCGTCCTCGTCCTCGTCGTCCTCGTCCTCGTCGTCCTCGTCGTCCTCGTCCTCGTCGTCCTCGTCCTCGTCGTCCTCGTCCTCGTCGTCCTCGTCGTTCTCGTCCTCGTCGTCGTCGTCCTCGTCCTCGTCCTCGTCCTCGTCGTCCTCGTCCTCGTCCTCGTCGTCTTCGTCCTCGTCCTCGTCGTCCTCGTCCTCGTCCTCGTCGTCCTCGTCCTCGTCCTCGTCGTCCTCGTCCTCGTCCTCGTCGTCCTCGTCCTCGTCCTCGTCGTCCTCGTCCTCGTCGTCCTCGTCGTCCTCGTCCTCGTCGTCCTCGTCGTCCTCGTCCTCGTCCTCGTCGTCCTCGTCCTCGTCGTCCTCGTCCTCGTCGTCCTCGTCCTCGTCGTCCTCGTCCTCGTCGTCCTCGTCCTCGTCGTCCTCGTCCTCGTCGTCCTCGTCCTCGTCGTCCTCGTCCTCGTCGTCCTCGTCCTCGTCGTCCTCGTCCTCGTCGTCCTCGTCCTCGTCGTCCTCGTCCTCGTCGTCCTCGTCCTCGTCGTCCTCGTCCGCGTCGTCCTCGTCCTCGTCGTCCTCGTCCTCGTCGTCCTCGTCCTCGTCGTCCTCGTCCTCGTCGTCCTCGCCCTCCACGTCCTCGTCCTCGTCGTCCTCGTCCTCGTCGTCCTCGTCCTCGTCGTCCTCGTCCTCGTCGTCCTCGTCGTCCTCGTCCTCGTCGTCCTCGTCCTCGTCGTCCTCGTCCTCGTCGTCCTCGTCCTCGTCGTCCTCGTCCTCGTCGTCCTCGTCCTCGTCGTCCTCGTCCTCGTCGTCCTCGTCCTCGTCGTCCTCGTCCTCGTCGTCCTCGTCCTCGTCGTCCTCGTCCTCGTCGTCCTCGTCCTCGTCGTCCTCGTCCTCGTCGTCCTCGTCCTCGTCGTCCTCGTCCTCGTCGTCCTCGTCCTCGTCGTCCTCGTCCTCGTCGTCCTCGTCCTCGTCGTCCTCGTCCTCGTCGTCCTCGTCCTCGTCGTCCTCGTCCTCGTCGTCCTCGTCCTCGTCGTCCTCGTCGTCCTCGTCCTCGTCGTCCTCGTCCTCGTCGTCCTCGTCGTCCTCGTCCTCGTCCTCGTCGTCCTCGTCGTCCTCGTCGTCCTCGTCGTCCTCGTCGTCCTCGTCGTCCTCGTCGTCCTCGTCGTCCTCGTCCTCGTCCTCGTCGTCCTCGTCGTCCTCGTCCGCGTCCTCGTCGTCTTCGTCGTCCTCGTCGTCCTCGTCCTCGTCCTCGTCGTCCTCGTCGTCCCCGTCCTCGTCGTCCTCGTCCTCGTCGTCCTCGTCGTCCTCGTCGTCCTCGTCCTCGTCCTCGTCCTCGTCGTCCTCGTCCTCGTCCTCGTCCTCGTCCTCGTCGTCCTCGTCCTCGTCGTCCTCGTCCTCGTCGTCCTCGTCGTCCTCGTCCTCGTCGTCCTCGTCCTCATCGTCCTCGTCCTCATCGTCCTCGTCCTCGTCGTCCTCGTCCTCGTCGTCCTCGTCGTCCTCGTCCTCGTCGTCCTCGTCCTCGTCGTCCTCGTCCTCGTCGTCCTCGTCGTCCTCGTCCTCGTCGTCCTCGTCCTCGTCGTCCTCGTCGTCCTCGTCCTCGTCGTCCTCGTCGTCCTCGTCCTCGTCCTCGTCGTCGTCGTCGTCCTCGTCCCCGTCGTCGTCGTCGTCCTCGTCCTCGTCGTCCTCGTCGTCCTCGTCCTCGTCGTCCTCGTCGTCCTCGTCCTCGTCCTCGTCGTCCTCGTCCTCGTCCTCGTCGTCCTCGTCCTCGTCGTCCTCGTCCTTGTCGTCCTCGTCCTCGTCGTCCTCGTCCTCGTCCTCGTCGTCCTCGTCCTCGTCGTCCTCGTCCTTGTCGTCCTCGTCCTCGTCGTCCTCGTCCTCGTCGTCCTCGTCCTCGTCGTCCTCGTCGTCCTCGTCCCCGTCGTCGTCGTCGTCCTCGTCCTCGTCGTCCTCGTCCTCGTCGTCCTCGTCGCCGTCGTCGTCGTCCTCGTCCTCGTCCTCGTCGTCCTCGTCCTCGTTCTCGTCGTCCTCGTCCTCGTCGTCCTCGTCCTCGTCGTCCTCGTCCTCGTCGTCCTCGTCGTCCTCGTCCTCGTCGTCCTCGTCGTCCTCGTCCTCGTCCTCGTCGTCCTCGTCGTCCTCGTCCTCGTCCTCGTCGTCCTCGTCGTCCTCGTCCTCGTCCTCGTCGTCCACGACGTCCCCGTCATCGTCGTCCTCGTCCTCGTCGTCCACGTCGTCCTCGTCCTCGTCGTCCTCGTCCTCGTCGTCCTCGTCCTCGTCGTCCCCGTCCTCGTCGTCCTCGTCCTCGTCGTCCTCGTCCTTGTCGTCCTCGTCCTCGTCGTCCTCGTCCTCGTCGTCCTCGTCCTCGTCGTCCTCGTCCTCGTCGTCCTCGTCGTCCTCGTCGTCCTCGTCCTCGTCGTCGTCGTCGTCCTCGTCCTCGTCGTCCTCGTCCTCGTCGTCCTCGTCCTCTCGTCCTCGTCGTCCTCGTCATCGTCGTCGTCGTCGTCCTCGTCCTCGTCGTCCTCGTCCTCGTCGTCCTCGTCCTCGTCGTCCTCGTCCTCGTCGTCCTCGTACTCGTCGTCCTCGTCCTCGTCCTCGTCGTCCTCGTCGTCCTCGTCCTCGTCATCCTCGTCGTCCTCGTCCTCGTCCTCGTCGTCCTCGTCCTCGTCCTCGTCGTCCTCGTCGTCCTCGTCCTCGTCGTCCTCGTCCTCATCGTCCTCGTCCTCGTCGTCCTCGTCCTCGTCGTCCTCGTCGTCCTCGTCCTCGTCGTCCTCGTCGTCCTCGTCCTCGTCCTCGTCGTCCTCGTCGTCCTCGTCCTCGTCGTCCACGACGTCCCCGTCATCGTCGTCCTCGTCCTCGTCGTCCACGTCGTCCTCGTCCTCGTCGTCCTCGTCCTCGTCGTCCTCGTCCTCGTCGTCCCCGTCCTCGTCGTCCTCGTCCTCGTCGTCCTCGTCCTCGTCCTCGTCGTCGTCGTCGTCCTCGTCCCCGTCGTCGTCATCGTCCTCGTCCTCGTCGTCCTCGTCGTCCTCGTCCTCGTCGTCCTCGTCGTCCTCGTCCTCGTCCTCGTCGTCCTCGTCCTCGTCCTCGTCGTCCTCGTCGTCCTCGTCCTCGTCCTCGTCCTCGTCGTCCTCGTCGTCCTCGTCGTCCTCGTCGTCCTCGTCCTCGTCCTCGTCGTCCTCGTCGTCCTCGTCCGCGTCCTCGTCGTCCTCGTCGTCCTCGTCGTCCTCGTCCTCGTCGTCCTCGTCCTCGTCGTCCTCGTCCTCGTCGTCCTCGTCCTCGTCGTCCTCGTCGTCCTCGTCGTCCTCGTCCTCGTCCTCGTCCTCGTCGTCCTCGTCGTCCTCGTCCTCGTCGTCCTCGTCGTCCTCGTCCTCGTCGTCCTCGTCCTCGTCCTCGTCGTCCTCGTCCTCGTCGTCCTCGTCGTCCTCGTTCTCGTCGTCGTCGTCGTCCTCGTCCTCGTCGTCCTCGTCCTCGTCGTCCTCGTCCTCGTCGTCCTCGTCCTGGTCGTCCTCGTCCTCGTCGTCCTCGTCGTCCTCGTCCTCGTCGTCGTCGTCGTCCTCGTCCTCGTCGTCCTCGTCCTCGTCGTCCTCGTCCTCGTCCTCGTCGTCCTCGTCCTCGTCGTCCTCGTCCTCGTCGTCCTCGTCCTCGTCCTCGTCGTCCTCGTCCTCGTCCTCGTCGTCCTCGTCGTCCTCGTCCTCGTCATCCTCGTCGTCCTCGTCCTCGTCCTCGTCGTCCTCGTCGTCCTCGTCCTCGTCGTCCTCGTCCTCGTCCTCGTCGTCCTCGTCCTCGTCGTCCTCGTCCTCATCGTCCTCGTCCTCGTCGTCCTCGTCCTCGTCGTCCTCGTCGTCCTCGTCCTCGTCGTCCTCGTCGTCCTCGTCCTCGTCGTCCTCGTCGTCCTCGTCCTCGTCCTCGTCGTCCTCGTCGTCCTCGTCCTCGTCCTCGTCGTCCTCGTCGTCCTCGTCCTCGTCCTCGTCGTCCACGACGTCCCCGTCATCGTCGTCCTCGTCCTCGTGGTCCACGTCGTCCTCGTCCTCGTCGTCCTCGTCCTCGTCGTCCTCGTCCTCGTCGTCCCCGTCCTCGTCGTCCTCGTCCTCGTCGTCCTCGTCCTCGTCGTCCTCGTCCTCGTCGTCCTCGTCCTCGTCGTCCTCGTCGTCCTCGTCGTCCTCGTCCTCGTCCTCGTCGTCGTCGTCGTCCTCGTCCCCGTCGTCGTCGTCGTCCTCGTCCTCGTCGTCCTCGTCGTCCCCGTCGTCGTCGTCGTCCTCGTCCTCGTCGTCCTCGTCGTCCTCGTCCTCGTCGTCCTCGTCCTCGTCGTCCTCGTCGTCCTCGTCCTCGTCCTCGTCGTCCTCGTCCTCGTCCTCGTCTTCCTCGTCCTCGTCGTCCTCGTCGTCCTCGTCCTCGTCCTCGTCCTCGTCGTCCTCGTCGTCCTCGTCGTCCTCGTCGTCCTCGTCGTCCTCGTCGTCCTCGTCCTCGTCCTCGTCGTCCTCGTCGTCCTCGTCCGCGTCCTCGTCGTCTTCGTCGTCCTCGTCGTCCTCGTCCTCGTCCTCGTCGTCCTCGTCGTCCTCGTCCTCGTCGTCCTCGTCCTCGTCGTCCTCGTCCTCGTCGTCCTCGTCGTCCTCGTCGTCCTCGTCCTCGTCCTCGTCCTCGTCGTCCTCGTCCTCGTCGTCCTCGTCGTCCTCGTCCTCGTCGTCCTCGTCGTCCTCGTCCTCGTCGTCCTCGTCGTCCTCGTCCTCGTCGTCCTCGTCCTCGTCGTCCTCGTCGTTCTCGTCCTCGTCGTCGTCGTCCTCGTCCTCGTCCTCGTCGTCCTCGTCCTCGTCCTCGTCGTCGTCGTCCTCGTCCTCGTCCTCGTCCTCGTCGTCCTCGTCCTCGTCCTCGTCGTCTTCGTCCTCGTCCTCGTCGTCCTCGTCCTCGTCCTCGTCGTCCTCGTCGTCCTCGTCCTCGTCCTCGTCGTCCTCGTCCTCGTCCTCGTCGTCCTCGTCCTCGTCGTCCTCGTCCTCGTCGTCCTCGTCCTCGTCCTCGTCGTCCTCGTCCTCGTCGTCCTCGTCCTCGTCCTCGTCGTCCTCGTCCTCATCGTCCTCGTCCTCGTCGTCCTCGTCCTCGTCGTCCTCGTCGTCCTCGTCCTCGTCGTCCTCGTCCTCGTCGTCCTCGTCCTCGTCGTCCTCGTCCTCGTCGTCCTCGTCCTCGTCGTCCTCGTCCTCGTCGTCCTCGTCGTCCTCGTCCTCGTCGTCCTCGTCCTCGTCGTCCTCGTCGTCCTCGTCCTCGTCGTCCTCGTCGTCCTCGTCCTCGTCCTCGTCGTCGTCGTCGTCCTCGTCCTCGTCGTCCTCGTCGTCCTCGTCCTCGTCGTCCTCGTCGTCCTCGTCCTCGTCGTCCTCGTCGTCCTCGTCCTCGTCCTCGTCGTCCTCGTCGTCCTCGTCCTCGTCCTCGTCGTCCCCGTCGTCGTCGTCGTCCTCGTCCTCGTCGTCCTCGTCCTCGTCGTCCTCGTCCCCGTCGTCGTCGTCCTCGTCCTCGTCGTCCTCGTCCTCGTCGTCCCCGTCCTCGTCGTCCTCGTCCTCGTCGTCCTCGTCCTTGTCGTCCTCGTCCTCGTCGTCCTCGTCCTCGTCGTCCTCGTCCTCGTCGTCCTCGTCCTCGTCGTCCTCGTCGTCCTCGTCGTCCTCGTCCTCGTCGTCGTCGTCGTCCTCGTCCTCGTCGTCCTCGTCCTCGTCGTCCTCGTCGTCCTCGTCGTCCTCGTCCTCGTCGTCGTCGTCGTCCTCGTCCTCGTCGTCCTCGTCCTCGTCGTCCTCGTCCTCGTCGTCCTCGTCGTCCTCGTCATCGTCGTCGTCGTCGTCCTCGTCCTCGTCGTCCTCGTCGTCCTCGTCCTCGTCCTCGTCGTCCTCGTCGTCCTCGTCCTCGTCGTCCACGACGTCCCCGTCATCGTCGTCCTCGTCCTCGTCGTCCACGTCGTCCTCGTCCTCGTCGTCCTCGTCCTCGTCGTCCTCGTCCTCGTCGTCCCCGTCCTCGTCGTCCTCGTCCTCGTCGTCCTCGTCCTCGTCCTCGTCGTCGTCGTCGTCCTCGTCCCCGTCGTCGTCGTCGTCCTCGTCCTCGTCGTCCTCGTCGTCCTCGTCCACGTCGTCCTCGTCGTCCTCGTCCTCGTCCTCGTCGTCCTCGTCGTCCTCGTCGTCCTCGTCCTCGTCGTCCTCGTCCTCGTCGTCCTCGTCCTCGTCGTCCTCGTCCTCGTCGTCCTCGTCGTCCTCGTCGTCCTCGTCCTCGTCCTCGTCCTCGTCGTCCTCGTCGTCCTCGTCCTCGTCGTCCTCGTCCTCGTCCTCGTCGTCCTCGTCCTCGTCGTCCTCGTCCTCGTCGTCCTCGTCCTCGTCGTCCTCGTCGTTCTCGTCCTCGTCGTCGTCGTCCTCGTCCTCGTCCTCGTCCTCGTCGTCCTCGTCCTCGTCCTCGTCGTCTTCGTCCTCGTCCTCGTCGTCCTCGTCCTCGTCCTCGTCGTCCTCGTCCTCGTCCTCGTCGTCCTCGTCCTCGTCGTCCTCGTCCTCGTCGTCCTCGTCCTCGTCGTCCTCGTCCTCGTCCTCGTCGTCCTCGTCGTCCTCGTCCTCGTCGTCCTCGTCGTCCTCGTCGTCCTCGTCCTCGTCCTCGTCCTCGTCGCCCTCGTCGTCCTCGTCCTCGTCCTCGTCCTCGTCGTCCTCGTCGTCCTCGTCGTCCTCGTCGTCCTCGTCCTCGTCCTCGTCGTCCTCGTCGTCCTCGTCCGCGTCCTCGTCGTCCTCGTCGTCCTCGTCGTCCTCGTCCTCGTCGTCCTCGTCCTCGTCGTCCTCGTCCTCGTCGTCCTCGTCCTCGTCGTCCTCGTCGTCCTCGTCGTCCTCGTCCTCGTCCTCGTCGTCCTCGTCGTCCTCGTCCTCGTCGTCCTCGTCCTCGCCCTCGTCGTCCTCGTCGTCCTCGTCCTCGTCCTCGTCCTCGTCGTCCTCGTCGTCCTCGTCGTCCTCGTCGTCCTCGTCGTCCTCGTCCTCGTCCTCGTCGTCCTCGTCGTCCTCGTCCGCGTCCTCGTCGTCCTCGTCGTCCTCGTCGTCCTCGTCCTCGTCGTCCTCGTCCTCGTCGTCCTCGTTCTCGTCGTCCTCGTCCTCGTCGTCCTCGTCGTCCTCGTCGTCCTCGTCCTCGTCCTCGTCCTCGTCGTCCTCGTCGTCCTCGTCCTCGTCGTCCTCGTCCTCGTCCTCGTCGTCCTCGTCCTCGTCGTCCTCGTCCTCGTCGTCCTCGTCGTTCTCGTCCTCGTCGTCGTCGTCCTCGTCCTCGTCCTCGTCCTCGTCGTCCTCGTCCTCGTCCTCGTCGTCTTCGTCCTCGTCCTCGTCGTCCTCGTCCTCGTCCTCGTCGTCCTCGTCCTCGTCCTCGTCGTCCTCGTCCTCGTCGTCCTCGTCCTCGTCGTCCTCGTCCTCGTCCTCGTCGTCCTCGTCGTCCTCGTCCTCGTCGTCCTCGTCCTCGTCGTCCTCGTCCTCGTCCTCGTCGTCCTCGTCCTCGTCCTCGTCGTCCTCGTCCTCGTCGTCCTCGTCCTCGTCGTCCTCGTCCTCGTCGTCCTCGTCCTCGTCGTCCTCGTCCTCGTCGTCCTCGTCCTCGTCGTCCTCGTCCTCGTCGTCCTCGTCCTCGTCGTCCTCGTCCTCGTCGTCCTCGTCCTCGTTGTCCTCGTCCTCGTCGTCCTCGTCCTCGTCGTCCTCGTCCTCGTCGTCCTCGTCCTCGTCGTCCTCGTCCTCGTCGTCCTCGTCCTCGTCGTCCTCGTCCTCGTCGTCCTCGTCCTCGTCGTCCTCGTCCTCGTCGTCCTCGTCCTCGTCCTCGTCGTCCTCGTCCTCGTCGTCCTCGTCCTCGTCCTCGTCGTCCTCGTCGTCCTCGTCCTCGTCGTCCTCGTCCTCGTCGTCCTCGTCCTCGTCGTCCTCGTCGTTCTCGTCCTCGTCGTCGTCGTCCTCGTCCTCGTCCTCGTCCTCGTCGTCCTCGTCCTCGTCCTCGTCGTCCTCGTCCTCGTCCTCGTCGTCCTCGTCCTCGTCCTCGTCCTCGTCGTCCTCGTCCTCGTCCTCGTCGTCCTCGTCCTCGTCGTCCTCGTCCTCGTCGTCCTCGTCCTCGTCGTCCTCGTCCTCGTCCTCGTCGTCCTCGTCGTCCTCGTCCTCGTCGTCCTCGTCGTCCTCGTCGTCCTCGTCCTCGTCCTCGTCGTCCTCGTCCTCGTCCTCGTCGTCCTCGTCCTCGTCCTCGTCGTCCTCGTCCTCGTCGTCCTCGTCCTCGTCGTCCTCGTCCTCGTCGTCCTCGTCCTCGTCGTCCTCGTCCTCGTCGTCCTCGTCCTCGTCGTCCTCGTCCTCGTCGTCCTCGTCCTCGTCGTCCTCGTCCTCGTCGTCCTCGTCCTCGTCGTCCTCGTCCTCGTCGTCCTCGTCCTCGTCGTCCTCGTCCTCGTCGTCCTCGTCCTCGTCGTCCTCGTCCTCGTCGTCCTCGTCCTCGTCGTCCTCGTCCTCGTCGTCCTCGTCCTCGTCGTCCTCGTCCTCGTCGTCCTCGTCCTCGTCGTCCTCGTCCTCGTCGTCCTCGTCCTCGTCCTCGTCGTCCTCGTCCTCGTCCTCGTCGTCCTCGTCCTCGTCCTCGTCGTCCTCGTCGTCCTCGTCCTCGTCCTCGTCCTCGTCGTCCTCGTCGTCCTCGTCGTCCTCGTCGTCCTCGTCCTCGTCCTCGTCGTCCTCGTCCTCGTCCTCGTCGTCCTCGTCGTCCTCGTCCGCGTCCTCGTCGTCCTCGTCGTCCTCGTCCGCGTCCTCGTCGTCCTCGTCGTCCTCGTCGTCCTCGTCCTCGTCGTCCTCGTCCTCGTCGTCCTCGTCCTCTTCGTCCTCGTCCTCGTTCTCGTCGTCCTCGTCGTCCTCGTCCTCGTCGTCCTCGTCCTCGTCGTCCTCGTCGTCCTCGTCCTCGTCGTCCTCGTCCTCGTCGTCCTCGTCCTCGTCGTCCTCGTCGTTCTCGTCCTCGTCGTCGTCGTCCTCGTCCTCGTCCTCGTCCTCGTCGTCCTCGTCCTCGTCCTCGTCGTCTTCGTCCTCGTCCTCGTCGTCCTCGTCCTCGTCCTCGTCGTCCTCGTCCTCGTCCTCGTCGTCCTCGTCCTCGTCCTCGTCGTCCTCGTCCTCGTCCTCGTCGTCCTCGTCCTCGTCGTCCTCGTCGTCCTCGTCCTCGTCGTCCTCGTCGTCCTCGTCCTCGTCCTCGTCGTCCTCGTCCTCGTCGTCCTCGTCCTCGTCGTCCTCGTCCTCGTCGTCCTCGTCCTCGTCGTCCTCGTCCTCGTCGTCCTCGTCCTCGTCGTCCTCGTCCTCGTCGTCCTCGTCCTCGTCGTCCTCGTCCTCGTCGTCCTCGTCCTCGTCGTCCTCGTCCTCGTCGTCCTCGTCCTCGTCGTCCTCGTCCTCGTCGTCCTCGTCCGCGTCGTCCTCGTCCTCGTCGTCCTCGTCCTCGTCGTCCTCGTCCTCGTCGTCCTCGTCCTCGTCGTCCTCGCCCTCCACGTCCTCGTCCTCGTCGTCCTCGTCCTCGTCGTCCTCGTCCTCGTCGTCCTCGTCCTCGTCGTCCTCGTCGTCCTCGTCCTCGTCGTCCTCGTCCTCGTCGTCCTCGTCCTCGTCGTCCTCGTCCTCGTCGTCCTCGTCCTCGTCGTCCTCGTCCTCGTCGTCCTCGTCCTCGTCGTCCTCGTCCTCGTCGTCCTCGTCCTCGTCGTCCTCGTCCTCGTCGTCCTCGTCCTCGTCGTCCTCGTCCTCGTCGTCCTCGTCCTCGTCGTCCTCGTCCTCGTCGTCCTCGTCCTCGTCGTCCTCGTCCTCGTCGTCCTCGTCCTCGTCGTCCTCGTCCTCGTCGTCCTCGTCCTCGTCGTCCTCGTCCTCGTCGTCCTCGTCCTCGTCGTCCTCGTCCTCGTCGTCCTCGTCCTCGTCGTCCTCGTCCTCGTCGTCCGCGTCCTCGTCGTCCCCGTCCTCGTCGTCCCCGTCCTCGTCTTCCCCGTCCTCGTCTTCCCCGTCCTCGTCGTCCCCGTCCTCGTCGTCCTCGTCGTCCTCGTCGTCCTCGTCGTCCTCGTCGTCCTCGTCCTCGTCGTCCTCGTCGTCCTCGTCGTCCTCGTCCTCGTCGTCCTCGTCGTCCTCGTCCTCGTCGTCCTCGTCCTCGTCGTCCTCGTCGTCCTCGTCCTCGTCGTCCTCGTCCTCGTCGTCCTCGTCCGCGTCCTCGTCGTCCTCGTCGTCCTCGTCGTCCTCGTCCTCGTCGTCCTCGTCCTCGTCGTCCTCGTCCTCGTCGTCCTCGTCCTCGTCGTCCTCGTCCTCGTCGTCCTCGTCCTCGTCGTCCTCGTCCTCGTCGTCCTCGTCCTCGTCGTCCTCGTCGTCCTCGTCCTCGTCCTCGTCCTCGTCGTCCTCGTCCTCGTCGTCCTCGTCGTCCTCGTCCTCGTCGTCCTCGTCCTCGTCGTCCTCGTCGTCCTCGTCCTCGTCCTCGTCGTCCTCGTCCTCGTCCTCGTCGTCCTCGTCGTCCTTGTCCTCATCCTCGTCCTCGTCGTCCTCGTCGTCCTCGTCGTCCTCGTCGTCCTCGTCCTCGTCCTCGTCGTCCTCGTCGTCCTCGTCCGCGTCCTCGTCGTCCTCGTCGTCCTCGTCGTCCTCGTCCTCGTCGTCCTCGTCCTCGTCGTCCTCGTCCTCGTCGTCCTCGTCCTCGTCGTCCTCGTCGTCCTCGTCGTCCTCGTCCTCGTCCTCGTCCTCGTCGTCCTCGTCGTCCTCGTCGTCCTCGTCGTCCTCGTCCTCGTCCTCGTCGTCCTCGTCGTCCTCGTCGTCCTCGTCGTCCTCGTCCTCGTCCTCGTCGTCCTCGTCGTCCTCGTCCGCGTCCTCGTCGTCCTCGTCGTCCTCGTCGTCCTCGTCCTCGTCGTCCTCGTCCTCGTCGTCCTCGTCCTCGTCGTCCTCGTCCTCGTCGTCCTCGTCGTCCTCGTCGTCCTAGTCCTCGTCCTCGTCCTCGTCGTCCTCGTCGTCCTCGTCCTCGTCGTCCTCGTCGTCCTCGTCCTCGTCGTCCTCGTCCTCGTCGTCCTCGTCCTCGTCGTCCTCGTCCTCGTCGTCCTCGTCGTTCTCGTCCTCGTCGTCGTCGTCCTCGTCCTCGTCCTCGTCCTCGTCGTCCTCGTCCTCGTCCTCGTCGTCTTCGTCCTCGTCCTCGTCGTCCTCGTCCTCGTCCTCGTCGTCCTCGTCCTCGTCCTCGTCGTCCTCGTCCTCGTCGTCCTCGTCCTCGTCCTCGTCGTCCTCGTCCTCGTCGTCCTCGTCGTCCTCGTCTTCGTCGTCCTCGTCCTCGTCGTCCTCGTCCTCGTCGTCCTCGTCCTCGTCGTCCTCGTCCTCGTCGTCCTCGTCCTCGTCGTCCTCCTCGTCGTCGTCCTCGTCCTCGTCGTCCTCGTCCTCGACGTCCTCGTCCTCGTCGTCCTCGTCCTCGTCGTCCTCGTCGTCCTCGTCCTCGTCCTCGTCCTCGTCGTCCTCGTCGTCCTCGTCCTCGTCGTCCTCGTCGTCCTCGTCCTCGTCGTCCTCGTCCTCGTCGTCCTCGTCGTCCTCGTCCTCGTCCTCGTCGTCCTCGTCCTCGTCCTCGTCGTCCTCGTCGTCCTCGTCCTCATCCTCGTCCTCGTCGTCCTCGTCGTCCTCGTCGTCCTCGTCGTCCTCGTCGTCCTCGTCCTCGTCCTCGTCGTCCTCGTCGTCCTCGTCCGCGTCCTCGTCGTCCTCGTCGTCCTCGTCGTCCTCGTCCTCGTCGTCCTCGTCCTCGTCGTCCTCGTCCTCGTCGTCCTCGTCCTCGTCGTCCTCGTCCTCGTCGTCCTCGTCGTCCTCGTCGTCCTCGTCCTCGTCCTCGTCCTCGTCGTCCTCGTCGTCCTCGTCCTCGTCGTCCTCGTCGTCCTCGTCCTCGTCGTCCTCGTCCTCGTCGTCCTCGTCCTCGTCGTCCTCGTCCGCGTCGTCCTCGTCCTCGTCGTCCTCGTCCGCGTCGTCCTCGTCCTCGTCGTCCTCGTCCTCGTCGTCCTCGTCCTCGTCGTCCTCGTCCGCGTCGTCCTCGTCCTCGTCGTCCTCGTCCTCGTCGTCCTCGTCCTCGTCGTCCTCGTCCTCGTCGTCCTCGCCCTCCACGTCCTCGTCCTCATCGTCCTCGTCCTCGTCGTCCTCGTCCTCGTCGTCCTCGTCCTCGTCGTCCTCGTCGTCCTCGTCCTCGTCGTCCTCGTCCTCGTCGTCCTCGTCCTCGTCGTCCTCGTCCTCGTCGTCCTCGTCCTCGTCGTCCTCGTCCTCGTCGTCCTCGTCCTCGTCGTCCTCGTCCTCGTCGTCCTCGTCCTCGTCGTCCTCGTCCTCGTCGTCCTCGTCCTCGTCGTCCTCGTCCTCGTCGTCCTCGTCCTCGTCGTCCTCGTCCTCGTCGTCCTCGTCCTCGTCGTCCTCGTCCTCGTCGTCCTCGTCCTCGTCGTCCTCGTCTTCGTCGTCCTCGTCCTCGTCGTCCTCGTCCTCGTCGTCCTCGTCCTCGTCGTCCTCGTCCTCGTCGTCCTCGTCCTCGTCGTCCGCGTCCTCGTCGTCCCCGTCCTCGTCGTCCCCGTCCTGGTCTTCCCCGTCCTCCTCGTCCCCGTCCTCGTCGTCCTCGTCGTCCTCGTCCTCCTCGTCGTCCTCGTCGTCCTCGTCGTCCTCGTCCTCGTCGTCCTCGTCGTCCTCGTCGTCCTCGTCGTCCTCGTCGTCCTCGTCCTCGTCGTCCTCGTCGTCCTCGTCCTCGTCGTCCTCGTCCTCGTCGTCCTCGTCCTCGTCGTCCTCGTCCGCGTCATCGTCGTCCTCGTCGTCCTCGTCGTCCTCGTCCTCGTCGTCCTCGTCCTCGTCGTCCTCGTCCTCGTCGTCCTCGTCCTCGTCGTCCTCGTCCTCGTCGTCCTCGTCCTCGTCGTCCTCGTCCTCGTCGTCCTCGTCCTCGTCGTCCTCGTCCTCGTCGTCCTCGTCCTCGTCGTCCTCGTCGTCCTCGTCCTCGTCCTCGTCCTCGTCGTCCTCGTCCTCGTCGTCCTCGTCGTCCTCGTCCTCGTCGTCCTCGTCCTCGTCGTCCTCGTCGTCCTCGTCCTCGTCCTCGTCGTCCTCGTCCTCGTCCTCGTCGTCCTCGTCGTCCTCGTCCTCATCCTCGTCCTCGTCGTCCTCGTCGTCCTCGTCGTCCTCGTCGTCCTCGTCCTCGTCCTCGTCGTCCTCGTCGTCCTCGTCCGCGTCCTCGTCGTCCTCGTCGTCCTCGTCGTCCTCGTCCTCGTCGTCCTCGTCCTCGTCGTCCTCGTCCTCGTCGTCCTCGTCCTCGTCGTCCTCGTCGTCCTCGTCGTCCTCGTCCTCGTCCTCGTCCTCGTCGTCCTCGTCGTCCTCGTCGTCCTCGTCGTCCTCGTCCTCGTCCTCGTCGTCCTCGTCGTCCTCGTCGTCCTCGTCGTCCTCGTCCTCGTCCTCGTCGTCCTCGTCGTCCTCGTCCGCGTCCTCGTCGTCCTCGTCGTCCTCGTCGTCCTCGTCCTCGTCGTCCTCGTCCTCGTCGTCCTCGTCCTCGTCGTCCTCGTCCTCGTCGTCCTCGTCCTCGTCGTCCTCGTCGTCCTCGTCGTCCTCGTCCTCGTCCTCGTCGTCCTCGTCGTCCTCGTCCTCGTCGTCCTCGTCCTCGTCGTCCTCGTCGTCCTCGTCCTCGTCCTCGTCGTCCTCGTCCTCGTCCTCGTCGTCCTCGTCGTCCTCGTCCTCATCCTCGTCCTCGTCGTCCTCGTCGTCCTCGTCGTCCTCGTCGTCCTCGTCCTCGTCCTCGTCGTCCTCGTCGTCCTCGTCCGCGTCCTCGTCGTCCTCGTCGTCCTCGTCGTCCTCGTCCTCGTCGTCCTCGTCCTCGTCGTCCTCGTCCTCGTCGTCCTCGTCCTCGTCGTCCTCGTCGTCCTCGTCGTCCTCGTCCTCGTCCTCGTCCTCGTTGTCCTCGTCGTCCTCGTCGTCCTCGTCGTCCTCGTCCTCGTCCTCGTCGTCCTCGTCGTCCTCGTCGTCCTCGTCGTCCTCGTCCTCGTCCTCGTCGTCCTCGTCGTCCTCGTCCGCGTCCTCGTCGTCCTCGTCGTCCTCGTCGTCCTCGTCCTCGTCGTCCTCGTCCTCGTCGTCCTCGTCCTCGTCGTCCTCGTCCTCGTCGTCCTCGTCGTCCTCGTCGTCCTCGTCCTCGTCCTCGTCCTCGTCGTCCTCGTCGTCCTCGTCCTCGTCGTCCTCGTCGTCCTCGTCCTCGTCGTCCTCGTCCTCGTCGTCCTCGTCCTCGTCGTCCTCGTCCTCGTCGTCCTCGTCGTTCTCGTCCTCGTCGTCGTCGTCCTCGTCCTCGTCCTCGTCCTCGTCGTCCTCGTCCTCGTCCTCGTCGTCTTCGTCCTCGTCCTCGTCGTCCTCGTCCTCGTCCTCGTCGTCCTCGTCCTCGTCCTCGTCGTCCTCGTCCTCGTCGTCCTCGTCCTCGTCGTCCTCGTCCTCGTCGTCCTCGTCCTCGTCGTCCTCGTCCTCGTCGTCCTCGTCCTCGTCGTCCTCGTCCTCGTCGTCCTCGTCCTCGTCGTCCTCGTCCTCGTCGTCCTCGTCCTCGTCGT
Source organism: Andrena hattorfiana (assembly GCA_944738655.2). Taxonomy (NCBI): domain Eukaryota; kingdom Metazoa; phylum Arthropoda; class Insecta; order Hymenoptera; family Andrenidae; genus Andrena; species Andrena hattorfiana. The sequence continues at coordinate 25,579,766 of OX122893.2, read as the reverse complement.
CCTCGTCCTCGTCGTCCTCGTCCTCGTCGTCCTCGTCCTCGTCGTCCTCGTCCTCGTCGTCCTCGTCCTCGTCGTCCTCGTCCTCGTCGTCCTCGTCCTCGTCGTCCTCGTCCTCGTCGTCCTCGTCCTCGTCCTCGTCCTCGTCGTCCTCGTCGTCCTCGTCCTCGTCGTCCTCGTCGTCCTCGTCCTCGTCCTCGTTGTCCTCGTCCTCGTCGTCCTCGTCGTCCTCGTCCTCGTCCTCGTCGTCCTCGTCGTCCTCGTCCTCGTCCTCGTCCTCGTCGTCCTCGTCGTCCTCGTCGTCCTCGTCGTCCTCGTCCTCGTCCTCGTCGTCCTCGTCGTCCTCGTCCGCGTCCTCGTCGTCCTCGTCGTCCTCGTCGTCCTCGTCGTCCTCGTCCTCGTCGTCCTCGTCCTCGTCGTCCTCGTCCTCGTCGTCCTCGTCCTCGTCGTCCTCGTCGTCCTCGTCGTCTTCGTCCTCGTCCTCGTCCTCGTCGTCCTCGTCGTCCTCGTCCTCGTCGTCCTCGTCGTCCTCGTCCTCGTCGTCCTCGTCCTCGTCGTCCTCGTCCTCGTCGTCCTCGTCCTCGTCGTCCTCGTCCTCGTCGTCCTCGTCCTCGTCGTCCTCGTCCTCGTCCTCGTCGTCCTCGTCGTCCTCGTCCTCGTCGTCCTCGTCCTCGTCGTCCTCGTCCTCGTCCTCGTCCTCGTCGTCCTCGTCGTCCTCGTCGTCCTCGTCGTCCTCGTCCTCGTCCTCGTCGTCCTCGTCGTCCTCGTCCGCGTCCTCGTCGTCCTCGTCGTCCTCGTCGTCCTCGTCCTCGTCCTCGTCGTCCTCGTCGTCCTCGTCCTCGTCGTCCTCGTCGTCCTCGTCCTCGTCGTCCTCGTCGTCCTCGTCGTCCTCGTCCTCGTCCTCGTCCTCGTCGTCCTCGTCCTCGTCGTCCTCGTCGTCCTCGTCCTCGTCGTCCTCGTCCTCGTCGTCCTCGTCCTCGTCGTCCTCGTCGTTCTCGTCCTCGTCGTCGTCGTCCTCGTCCTCGTCCTCGTCGTCCTCGTCCTCGTCGTCCTCGTCCTCGTCGTCCTCGTCCTCGTCGTCCTCGTCCTCGTCGTCCTCGTCGTTCTCGTCCTCGTCGTCGTCGTCCTCGTCCTCGTCCTCGTCGTCTTCGTCCTCGTCCTCGTCGTCCTCGTCCTCGTCCTCGTCGTCCTCGTCCTCGTCCTCGTCGTCCTCGTCCTCGTCGTCCTCGTCCTCGTCCTCGTCGTCCTCGTCCTCGTCGTCCTCGTCCTCGTCGTCCTCGTCCTCGTCGTCCTCGTCCTCGTCGTCCTCGTCCTCGTCGTCCTCGTCCTCGTCGTCCTCGTCCTCGTCGTCCTCGTCCTCGTCGTCCTCGTCCTCGTCGTCCTCGTCCACGTCGTCCTCGTCCTCGTCGTCCTCGTCCTCGTCGTCCTCGTCGTCCTCGTCCTCGTCGTCCTCGTCCTCGTCCTCGTCGTCCTCGTCCTCGTCGTCCTCGTCGTCCTCGTCCTCGTCGTCCTCGTCGTCCTCGTCCTCGTCCTCGTCGTCGTCGTCCTCCTCGTCCCCGTCGTCGTCGTCGTCCTCGTCCTCGTCGTCCTCGTCGTCCTCGTCGTCCTCGTCCTCGTCGTCCTCGTCCTCGTCGTCCTCGTCCTCGTCGTCCTCGTCGTCCTCGTCCTCGTCCTCGTCGTCCTCGTCCTCGTCCTCGTCGTCCTCGTCCTCATCGTCCTCGTCCTTGTCGTCCTCGTCCTCGTCGTCCTCGTCCTCGTCGTCCTCGTCCTCGTCGTCCTCGTCGTCCTCGTCCCCGTCGTCGTCGTCGTCCTCGTCCTCGTCGTCCTCGTCCCCGTCGTCGTCGTCCTCGTCCTCGTCGTCCTCGTCCTCGTCGTCCTCGTCGTTCTCGTCCTCGTCGTCGTCGTCCTCGTCCTCGTCGTCCTCGTCGTCCTCGTCCTCGTCTTCGTCGTCCTCGTCCTCGTCCTCGTCGTCCTCGTCGTCCTCGTCGTCCTCGTCGTCGTCGTCCTCGTCCTCGTCGTCCTCGTCCTCGTCGTCCTCGTCGTTCTCGTCCTCGTCGTCGTCGTCCTCGTCCTCGTCCTCGTCGTCTTCGTCCTCGTCCTCGTCGTCCTCGTCCTCGTCCTCGTCGTCCTCGTCGTCCTCGTCCTCGTCCTCGTCGTCCTCGTCCTCGTCGTCCTCGTCCTCGTCGTCCTCGTCCTCGTCGTCCTCGTCCTCGTCGTCCTCGTCCTCGTCGTCCTCGTCCTCGTCGTCCTCGTCCTCGTCGTCCTCGTCCTCGTCGTCCTCGTCCTCGTCGTCCTCGTCCACGTCGTCCTCGTCCTCGTCCTCCTCGTCCTCGTCGTCCTCGTCCTCGTCGTCCTCGTCCTCTTCGTCCTCGTCGTCCTCGTCCTCGTCGTCCTCGTGCTCATCGTCCTCGTCCTCGTCGTCCTCGTCCTCGTCGTCCTCGTCGTCCTCGTCCTCGTCGTCCTCGTCCTCGTCGTCCTCGTCCTCGTCGTCCTCGTCCTCGTCGTCCTCGTCCTCGTCGTCCTCGTCGTCCTCGTCCTCGTCGTCCTCGTCCTCGTCGTCCTCGTCCTCGTCGTCCTCGTCCTCGTCGTCCTCGTCGTCCTCGTCCTCGTCGTCCTCGTCGTCCTCGTCCTCGTCCTCGTCGTCGTCGTCCTCCTCGTCCCCGTCGTCGTCGTCGTCCTCGTCCTCGTCGTCCTCGTCGTCCTCGTCCTCGTCGTCCTCGTCCTCGTCGTCCTCGTCCTCGTCGTCCTCGTCGTCCTCGTCCTCGTCCTCGTCGTCCTCGTCCTCGTCCTCGTCGTCCTCGTCCTCATCGTCCTCGTCCTTGTCGTCCTCGTCCTCGTCGTCCTCGTCCTCGTCGTCCTCGTCCTCGTCGTCCTCGTCGTCCTCGTCCCCGTCGTCGTCGTCGTCCTCGTCCTCGTCGTCCTCGTCCCCGTCGTCGTCGTCCTCGTCCTCGTCGTCCTCGTCCTCGTCGTCCTCGTCGTTCTCGTCCTCGTCGTCGTCGTCCTCGTCCTCGTCCTCGTCGTCCTCGTCCTCGTCGTCCTCGTCGTCCTCGTCCTCGTCCTCGTCGTCCTCGTCGTCCTCGTCCTCGTCCTCGTCGTCCTCGTCGTCCTCGTCCTCGTCCTCGTCGTCCACGACGTCCCCGTCATCGTCGTCCTCGTCCTCGTCGTCCACGTCGTCCTCGTCCTCGTCCTCGTCGTCCACGTCGTCCTCGTCCTCGTCGTCCTCGTCCTCGTCGTCCTCGTCCTCGTCGTCCTCGTCCTCGTCGTCCTCGTCCTCGTCGTCCTCGTCCTCGTCGTCCTCGTCCTCGTCGTCCTCGTCCTCGTCGTCCTCGTCCTCGTCGTCCTCGTCCTCGTCGTCCTCGTCCTCGTCGTCCTCGTCCTCGTCGTCCTCGTCCTCGTCGTCCTCGTCCTCGTCGTCCTCGTCCTCGTCGTCCTCGTCCTCGTCGTCCTCGTCCTCGTCGTCCTCGTCCTCGTCGTCCTCGTCCTCGTCGTCCTCGTCCTCGTCGTCCTCGTCCTCGTCGTCCTCGTCCTCGTCGTCCTCGTCCTCGTCGTCCTCGTCGTCCTCGTCCTCGTCCTCGTCGTCCTCGTCCTCGTCCTCGTCGTCCTCGTCCTCGTCCTCGTCGTCCTCGTCGTCCTCGTCCTCGTCCTCGTCCTCGTCGTCCTCGTCGTCCTCGTCGTCCTCGTCGTCCTCGTCCTCGTCCTCGTCGTCCTCGTCCTCGTCCTCGTCGTCCTCGTCGTCCTCGTCCGCGTCCTCGTCGTCCTCGTCGTCCTCGTCGTCCTCGTCCTCGTCGTCCTCGTCCTCGTCGTCCTCGTCCTCTTCGTCCTCGTCCTCGTTCTCGTCGTCCTCGTCGTCCTCGTCCTCGTCGTCCTCGTCCTCGTCGTCCTCGTCGTCCTCGTCCTCGTCGTCCTCGTCCTCGTCGTCCTCGTCCTCGTCGTCCTCGTCGTTCTCGTCCTCGTCGTCGTCGTCCTCGTCCTCGTCCTCGTCCTCGTCGTCCTCGTCCTCGTCCTCGTCCTCGTCGTCTTCGTCCTCGTCCTCGTCGTCCTCGTCCTCGTCCTCGTCGTCCTCGTCCTCGTCCTCGTCGTCCTCGTCCTCGTCTTCCTCGTCCTCGTCTTCCTCGTCCTCGTCCTCGTCGTCCTCGTCGTCCTCGTCCTCGTCGTCCTCGTCGTCCTCGTCCTCGTCCTCGTCGTCCTCGTCCTCGTCCTCGTCGTCCTCGTCCTCGTCGTCCTCGTCCTCGTCGTCCTCGTCCTCGTCGTCCTCGTCCTCGTCGTCCTCGTCCTCGTCGTCCTCGTCCTCGTCGTCCTCGTCCTCGTCGTCCTCGTCCTCGTCGTCCTCGTCCTCGTCGTCCTCGTCCTCGTCGTCCTCGTCCTCGTCGTCCTCGTCCTCGTCGTCCTCGTCCTCGTCGTCCTCGTCCTCGTCGTCCTCGTCCGCGTCGTCCTCGTCCTCGTCGTCCTCGTCCTCGTCGTCCTCGTCCTCGTCGTCCTCGTCCTCGTCGTCCTCGCCCTCCACGTCCTCGTCCTCATCGTCCTCGTCCTCGTCGTCCTCGTCCTCGTCGTCCTCGTCCTCGTCGTCCTCGTCGTCCTCGTCCTCGTCGTCCTCGTCCTCGTCGTCCTCGTCCTCGTCGTCCTCGTCCTCGTCGTCCTCGTCCTCGTCGTCCTCGTCCTCGTCGTCCTCGTCCTCGTCCTCGTCGTCCTCGTCCTCGTCGTCCTCGTCCTCGTCGTCCTCGTCCTCGTCGTCCTCGTCCTCGTCGTCCTCGTCCTCGTCGTCCTCGTCCTCGTCGTCCTCGTCCTCGTCGTCCTCGTCCTCGTCGTCCTCGTCCTCGTCGTCCTCGTCCTCGTCGTCCTCGTCCTCGTCGTCCTCGTCTTCGTCGTCCTCGTCCTCGTCGTCCTCGTCCTCGTCGTCCTCGTCGTCCTCGTCGTCCTCGTCCTCGTCGTCCTCGTCGTCCTCGTCCTCGTCGTCCTCGTCCTCGTCGTCCTCGTCCGCGTCCTCGTCGTCCTCGTCGTCCTCGTCGTCCTCGTCGTCCTCGTCCTCGTCGTCCTCGTCCTCGTCGTCCTCGTCCTCGTCGTCCTCGGCCTCGTCGTCCTCGTCCTCGTCGTCCTCGTCCTCGTCGTCCTCGTCCTCGTCGTCCTCGTCCTCGTCGTCCTCGTCCTCGTCGTCCTCGTCGTCCTCGTCCTCGTCCTCGTCCTCGTCGTCCTCGTCCTCGTCGTCCTCGTCGTCCTCGTCCTCGTCGTCCTCGTCGTCCTCGTCCTCGTCGTCCTCGTCCTCGTCGTCCTCGTCGTCCTCGTCCTCGTCCTCGTCGTCCTCGTCCTCGTCCTCGTCGTCCTCGTCGTCCTCGTCCTCATCCTCGTCCTCGTCGTCCTCGTCGTCCTCGTCGTCCTCGTCGTCCTCGTCCTCGTCCTCGTCGTCCTCGTCGTCCTCGTCCGCGTCCTCGTCGTCCTCGTCGTCCTCGTCGTCCTCGTCCTCGTCGTCCTCGTCCTCGTCGTCCTCGTCCTCGTCGTCCTCGTCGTCCTCGTCGTCCTCGTCCTCGTCCTCGTCCTCGTCGTCCTCGTCGTCCTCGTCGTCCTCGTCGTCCTCGTCCTCGTCCTCGTCGTCCTCGTCCTCGTCGTCCTCGTCCTCGTCGTCCTCGTCGTTCTCGTCCTCGTCGTCGTCGTCCTCGTCCTCGTCCTCGTCCTCGTCGTCCTCGTCCTCGTCCTCGTCCTCGTCGTCTTCGTCCTCGTCCTCGTCGTCCTCGTCCTCGTCCTCGTCGTCCTCGTCCTCGTCCTCGTCGTCCTCGTCCTCGTCTTCCTCGTCCTCGTCTTCCTCGTCCTCGTCCTCGTCGTCCTCGTCGTCCTCGTCCTCGTCGTCCTCGTCGTCCTCGTCCTCGTCCTCGTCGTCCTCGTCCTCGTCCTCGTCGTCCTCGTCCTCGTCGTCCTCGTCCTCGTCGTCCTCGTCCTCGTCGTCCTCGTCCTCGTCGTCCTCGTCCTCGTCGTCCTCGTCCTCGTCGTCCTCGTCCTCGTCGTCCTCGTCCTCGTCGTCCTCGTCCTCGTCGTCCTCGTCCTCGTCGTCCTCGTCCTCGTCGTCCTCGTCCTCGTCGTCCTCGTCCTCGTCGTCCTCGTCCGCGTCGTCCTCGTCCTCGTCGTCCTCGTCCTCGTCGTCCTCGTCCTCGTCGTCCTCGTCCTCGTCGTCCTCGCCCTCCACGTCCTCGTCCTCATCGTCCTCGTCCTCGTCGTCCTCGTCCTCGTCGTCCTCGTCCTCGTCGTCCTCGTCGTCCTCGTCCTCGTCGTCCTCGTCCTCGTCGTCCTCGTCCTCGTCGTCCTCGTCCTCGTCGTCCTCGTCCTCGTCGTCCTCGTCCTCGTCGTCCTCGTCCTCGTCGTCCTCGTCCTCGTCGTCCTCGTCCTCGTCCTCGTCGTCCTCGTCCTCGTCGTCCTCGTCCTCGTCGTCCTCGTCCTCGTCGTCCTCGTCCTCGTCGTCCTCGTCCTCGTCGTCCTCGTCCTCGTCGTCCTCGTCCTCGTCGTCCTCGTCCTCGTCGTCCTCGTCCTCGTCGTCCTCGTCCTCGTCGTCCTCGTCTTCGTCGTCCTCGTCCTCGTCGTCCTCGTCCTCGTCGTCCTCGTCGTCCTCGTCGTCCTCGTCCTCGTCGTCCTCGTCGTCCTCGTCCTCGTCGTCCTCGTCCTCGTCGTCCTCGTCCGCGTCCTCGTCGTCCTCGTCGTCCTCGTCGTCCTCGTCGTCCTCGTCCTCGTCGTCCTCGTCCTCGTCGTCCTCGTCCTCGTCGTCCTCGGCCTCGTCGTCCTCGTCCTCGTCGTCCTCGTCCTCGTCGTCCTCGTCCTCGTCGTCCTCGTCCTCGTCGTCCTCGTCCTCGTCGTCCTCGTCGTCCTCGTCCTCGTCCTCGTCCTCGTCGTCCTCGTCCTCGTCGTCCTCGTCGTCCTCGTCCTCGTCGTCCTCGTCCTCGTCGTCCTCGTCGTCCTCGTCCTCGTCCTCGTCGTCCTCGTCCTCGTCCTCGTCGTCCTCGTCGTCCTCGTCCTCATCCTCGTCCTCGTCGTCCTCGTCGTCCTCGTCGTCCTCGTCGTCCTCGTCCTCGTCCTCGTCGTCCTCGTCGTCCTCGTCCGCGTCCTCGTCGTCCTCGTCGTCCTCGTCGTCCTCGTCCTCGTCGTCCTCGTCCTCGTCGTCCTCGTCCTCGTCGTCCTCGTCGTCCTCGTCGTCCTCGTCCTCGTCCTCGTCCTCGTCGTCCTCGTCGTCCTCGTCGTCCTCGTCGTCCTCGTCCTCGTCCTCGTCGTCCTCGTCGTCCTCGTCGTCCTCGTCGCCCTCGTCCTCGTCCTCGTCGTCCTCGTCGTCCTCGTCCGCGTCCTCGTCGTCCTCGTCGTCCTCGTCGTCCTCGTCCTCGTCGTCCTCGTCGTCCTCGTCCTCGTCCTCGTCGTCCTCGTCGTCCTCGTCCTCGTCCTCGTCCTCGTCGTCCTCGTCGTCCTCGTCGTCCTCGTCGTCCTCGTCCTCGTCCTCGTCGTCCTCGTCCTCGTCCTCGTCGTCCTCGTCGTCCTCGTCCGCGTCCTCGTCGTCCTCGTCGTCCTCGTCGTCCTCGTCGTCCTCGTCCGCGTCCTCGTCGTCCTCGTCGTCCTCGTCGTCCTCGTCCTCGTCGTCCTCGTCCTCGTCGTCCTCGTCCTCTTCGTCCTCGTCCTCGTTCTCGTCGTCCTCGTCGTCCTCGTCCTCGTCGTCCTCGTCCTCGTCGTCCTCGTCGTCCTCGTCCTCGTCGTCCTCGTCCTCGTCGTCCTCGTCCTCGTCGTCCTCGTCGTTCTCGTCCTCGTCGTCGTCGTCCTCGTCCTCGTTCTCGTCCTCGTCGTCGTCGTCCTCGTCCTCGTCCTCGTCCTCGTCGTCCTCGTCCTCGTCCTCGTCGTCTTCGTCCTCGTCCTCGTCGTCCTCGTCCTCGTCCTCGTCGTCCTCGTCCTCGTCCTCGTCGTCCTCGTCCTCGTCTTCCTCGTCCTCGTCTTCCTCGTCCTCGTCCTCGTCGTCCTCGTCCTCGTCGTCCTCGTCCTCGTCGTCCTCGTCGTCCTCGTCCTCGTCGTCCTCGTCCTCGTCGTCCTCGTCCTCGTCGTCCTCGTCCTCGTCGTCCTCGTCCTCGTCGTCCTCGTCCTCGTCGTCCTCGTCCTCGTCGTCCTCGTCCTCGTCGTCCTCGTCCTCGTCGTCCTCGTCCGCGTCGTCCTCGTCCTCGTCGTCCTCGTCCTCGTCGTCCTCGTCCTCGTCGTCCTCGTCCTCGTCGTCCTCGCCCTCCACGTCCTCGTCCTCGTCGTCCTCGTCCTCGTCGTCCTCGTCCTCGTCGTCCTCGTCCTCGTCGTCCTCGTCGTCCTCGTCCTCGTCGTCCTCGTCCTCGTCGTCCTCGTCCTCGTCGTCCTCGTCCTCGTCGTCCTCGTCCTCGTCGTCCTCGTCCTCGTCGTCCTCGTCCTCGTCGTCCTCGTCCTCGTCGTCCTCGTCCTCGTCGTCCTCGTCCTCGTCGTCCTCGTCCTCGTCGTCCTCGTCCTCGTCGTCCTCGTCCTCGTCGTCCTCGTCCTCGTCGTCCTCGTCCTCGTCGTCCTCGTCCTCGTCGTCCTCGTCCTCGTCGTCCTCGTCCTCGTCGTCCTCGTCCTCGTCGTCCTCGTCTTCGTCGTCCTCGTCCTCGTCGTCCTCGTCCTCGTCGTCCTCGTCCTCGTCGTCCTCGTCGTCCTCGTCCTCGTCCTCGTCCTCGTCGTCCTCGTCGTCCTCGTCGTCCTCGTCGTCCTCGTCCTCGTCCTCGTCGTCCCCGTCCTCGTCGTCCCCGTCCTCGTCTTCCCCGTCCTCGTCGTCCCCGTCCTCGTCGTCCTCGTCGTCCTCGTCGTCCTCGTCGTCCTCGTCGTCCTCGTCGTCCTCGTCCTCGTCGTCCTCGTCGTCCTCGTCGTCCTCGTCCTCGTCGTCCTCGTCGTCCTCGTCCTCGTCGTCCTCGTCCTCGTCGTCCTTGTCGTCCTCGTCCTCGTCGTCCTCGTCCTCGTCGTCCTCGTCCGCGTCCTCGTCGTCCTCGTCGTCCTCGTCGTCCTCGTCCTCGTCGTCCTCGTCCTCGTCGTCCTCGTCCTCGTCGTCCTCGGCCTCGTCGTCCTCGTCCTCGTCGTCCTCGTCCTCGTCGTCCTCGTCCTCGTCGTCCTCGTCCTCGTCGTCCTCGTCCTCGTCGTCCTCGTCCTCGTCGTCCTCGTCGTCCTCGTCCTCGTCCTCGTCCTCGTCGTCCTCGTCCTCGTCGTCCTCGTCGTCCTCGTCCTCGTCGTCCTCGTCCTCGTCGTCCTCGTCGTCCTCGTCCTCGTCCTCGTCGTCCTCGTCCTCGTCCTCGTCGTCCTCGTCGTCCTCGTCCTCATCCTCGTCCTCGTCGTCCTCGTCGTCCTCGTCGTCCTCGTCGTCCTCGTCCTCGTCCTCGTCGTCCTCGTCGTCCTCGTCCGCGTCCTCGTCGTCCTCGTCGTCCTCGTCGTCCTCGTCCTCGTCGTCCTCGTCCTCGTCGTCCTCGTCCTCGTCGTCCTCGTCGTCCTCGTCGTCCTCGTCCTCGTCCTCGTCCTCGTCGTCCTCGTCGTCCTCGTCGTCCTCGTCGTCCTCGTCCTCGTCCTCGTCGTCCTCGTCGTCCTCGTCGTCCTCGTCGCCCTCGTCCTCGTCCTCGTCGTCCTCGTCGTCCTCGTCCGCGTCCTCGTCGTCCTCGTCGTCCTCGTCGTCCTCGTCCTCGTCGTCCTCGTCCTCGTCGTCCTCGTCCTCGTCGTCCTCGTCCTCGTCGTCCTCGTCCTCGTCGTCCTCGTCGTCCTCGTCGTCCTCGTCCTCGTCCTCGTCCTCGTCGTCCTCGTCGTCCTCGTCCTCGTCGTCCTCGTCGTCCTCGTCCTCGTCGTCCTCGTCCTCGTCGTCCTCGTCCTCGTCGTCCTCGTCGTCCTCGTCCTCGTCCTCGTCGTCTTCGTCGTCCTCGTCCGCGTCCTCGTCGTCCTCGTCGTCCTCGTCCTCGTCGTCCTCGTCGTTCTCGTCCTCGTCGTCGTCGTCCTCGTCCTCGTCCTCGTCCTCGTCGCCCTCGTCCTCGTCCTCGTCGTCTTCGTCCTCGTCCTCGTCGTCCTCGTCCTCGTCCTCGTCGTCCTCGTCCTCGTCCTCGTCGTCCTCGTCCTCGTCGTCCTCGTCCTCGTCCTCGTCGTCCTCGTCCTCGTCGTCCTCGTCGTCCTCGTCTTCGTCGTCCTCGTCCTCGTCGTCCTCGTCCTCGTCCTCGTCGTCCTCGTCCTCGTCGTCCTCGTCCTCGTCGTCCTCCTCGTCGTCGTCCTCGTCCTCGTCGTCCTCGTCCTCGACGTCCTCGTCCTCGTCGTCCTCGTCCTCGTCGTCCTCGTCGTCCTCGTCCTCGTCCTCGTCCTCGTCGTCCTCGTCGTCCTCGTCCTCGTCGTCCTCGTCGTCCTCGTCCTCGTCGTCCTCGTCCTCGTCGTCCTCGTCGTCCTCGTCCTCGTCCTCGTCGTCCTCGTCCTCGTCCTCGTCGTCCTCGTCGTCCTCGTCCTCATCCTCGTCCTCGTCGTCCTCGTCGTCCTCGTCGTCCTCGTCGTCCTCGTCCTCGTCCTCGTCGTCCTCGTCGTCCTCGTCCGCGTCGTCCTCGTCCTCGTCGTCCTCGTCCTCGTCGTCCTCGTCCTCGTCGTCCTCGTCCTCGTCGTCCTCGCCCTCCACGTCCTCGTCCTCATCGTCCTCGTCCTCGTCGTCCTCGTCCTCGTCGTCCTCGTCCTCGTCGTCCTCGTCGTCCTTGTCCTCGTCGTCCTCGTCCTCGTCGTCCTCGTCCTCGTCGTCCTCGTCCTCGTCGTCCTCGTCCTCGTCGTCCTCGTCCTCGTCGTCCTCGTCCTCGTCGTCCTCGTCCTCGTCGTCCTCGTCCTCGTCGTCCTCGTCCTCGTCGTCCTCGTCCTCGTCGTCCTCGTCCTCGTCGTCCTCGTCCTCGTCGTCCTCGTCCTCGTCGTCCTCGTCCTCGTCGTCCTCGTCCTCGTCGTCCTCGTCTTCGTCGTCCTCGTCCTCGTCGTCCTCGTCCTCGTCGTCCTCGTCCTCGTCGTCCTCGTCCTCGTCGTCCTCGTCCTCGTCGTCCGCGTCCTCGTCGTCCCCGTCCTCGTCGTCCCCGTCCTGGTCTTCCCCGTCCTCGTCGTCCCCGTCCTCGTCGTCCTCGTCGTCCTCGTCGTCCTCGTCGTCCTCGTCGTCCTCGTCGTCCTCGTCGTTCCTCGTCCTCGTCGTCCTCGTCGTCCTCGTCGTCCTCGTCCTCGTCGTCCTCGTCGTCCTCGTCCTCGTCGTCCTCGTCCTCGTCGTCCTCGTCCTCGTCGTCCTCGTCCTCGTCGTCCTCGTCCTCGTCGTCCTCGTCCGCGTCATCGTCGTCCTCGTCGTCCTCGTCGTCCTCGTCCTCGTCGTCCTCGTCCTCGTCGTCCTCGTCCTCGTCGTCCTCGTCCTCGTCGTCCTCGTCCTCGTCGTCCTCGTCCTCGTCGTCCTCGTCCTCGTCGTCCTCGTCCTCGTCGTCCTCCTCCTCGTCGTCCTCGTCGTCCTCGTCCTCGTCCTCGTCCTCGTCGTCCTCGTCCTCGTCGTCCTCGTCGTCCTCGTCCTCGTCGTCCTCGTCCTCGTCGTCCTCGTCGTCCTCGTCCTCGTCCTCGTCGTCCTCGTCCTCGTCCTCGTCGTCCTCGTCGTCCTCGTCCTCATCCTCGTCCTCGTCGTCCTCGTCGTCCTCGTCGTCCTCGTCGTCCTCGTCCTCATCCTCGTCCTCGTCGTCCTCGTCGTCCTCGTCGTCCTCGTCGTCCTCGTCCTCGTCCTCGTCGTCCTCGTCGTCCTCGTCCGCGTCCTCGTCGTCCTCGTCGTCCTCGTCGTCCTCGTCCTCGTCGTCCTCGTCCTCGTCGTCCTCGTCCTCGTCGTCCTCGTCCTCGTCGTCCTCGTCGTCCTCGTCGTCCTCGTCCTCGTCCTCGTCCTCGTCGTCCTCGTCGTCCTCGTCGTCCTCGTCGTCCTCGTCCTCGTCCTCGTCGTCCTCGTCGTCCTCGTCGTCCTCGTCGTCCTCGTCGTCCTCGTCCTCGTCCTCGTCGTCCTCGTCGTCCTCGTCCTCGTCCTCGTCGTCCTCGTCCTCGTCCTCGTCGTCCTCGTCCTCGTCCTCGTCGTCCTCGTCGTCCTCGTCCTCGTCGTCCTCGTCCTCGTCGTCCTCGTCCTCGTCGTCCTCGTCCTCGTCGTCCTCGTCCTCGTCGTCCTCGTCCTCGTCGTCCTCGTCCTCGTCGTCCTCGTCCTCGTCGTCCTCGTCCTCGTCGTCCTCGTCCTCGTCGTCCTCGTCCTCGTCGTCCTCGTCCTCGTCGTCCTCGTCCTCGTCGTCCTCGTCCTCGTCGTCCTCGTCCTCGTCGTCCTCGTCCTCGTCGTCCTCGTCCTCGTCGTCCTCGTCCTCGTCGTCCTCGTCCTCGTCGTCCTCGTCCTCGTCGTCCTCGTCCTCGTCGTCCTCGTCCTCGTCGTCCTCGTCCTCGTCGTCCTCGTCCTCGTCGTCCTCGTCCTCGTCGTCCTCGTCCTCGTCCTCGTCCTCGTCGTCCTCGTCGTCCTCGTCCTCGTCGTCCTCGTCGTCCTCGTCCTCGTCGTCCTCGTCCTCGTCGTCCTCGTCCTCGTCGTCCTCGTCGTCCTCGTCCTCGTCCTCGTCGTCCTCGTCCTCGTCCTCGTCGTCCTCGTCGTCCTCGTCCTCGTCCTCGTCCTCGTCGTCCTCGTCGTCCTCGTCGTCCTCGTCGTCCTCGTCCTCGTCCTCGTCGTCCTCGTCGTCCTCGTCCGCGTCCTCGTCGTCCTCGTCGTCCTCGTCGTCCTCGTCGTCCTCGTCGTCCTCGTCCTCGTCGTCCTCGTCCTCGTCGTCCTCGTCCTCGTCGTCCTCGTCCTCGTCGTCCTCGTCGTCCTCGTCGTCCTCGTCCTCGTCCTCGTCCTCGTCGTCCTCGTCGTCCTCGTCCTCGTCGTCCTCGTCGTCCTCGTCCTCGTCGTCCTCGTCCTCGTCGTCCTCGTCCTCGTCGTCCTCGTCCTCGTCGTCCTCGTCCTCGTCGTCCTCGTCCTCGTCGTCCTCGTCCTCGTCCTCGTCGTCCTCGTCGTCCTCGTCCTCGTCGTCCTCGTCCTCGTCGTCCTCGTCCTCGTCGTCCTCGTCGTCCTCGTCCTCGTCTTCGTCGTCCTCGTCCTCGTCCTCGTCGTCCTCGTCCTCGTCCTCGTCCTCGTCGTCCTCGTCGTCCTCGTCGTCCTCGTCGTCCTCGTCCTCGTCCTCGTCGTCCTCGTCGTCCTCGTCCGCGTCCTCGTCGTCCTCGTCGTCCTCGTCGTCCTCGTCCTCGTCCTCGTCGTCCTCGTCGTCCTCGTCCTCGTCGTCCTCGTCGTCCTCGTCGTCCTCGTCCTCGTCCTCGTCCTCGTCGTCCTCGTCCTCGTCGTCCTCGTCGTCCTCGTCCTCGTCGTCCTCGTCCTCGTCCTCGTCGTCCTCGTCCTCGTCGTCCTCGTCGTTCTCGTCCTCGTTGTCGTCGTCCTCGTCCTCGTCCTCGTCCTCGTCGTCTTCGTCCTCGTCCTCGTCGTCCTCGTCCTCGTCCTCGTCGTCCTCGTCCTCGTCCTCGTCGTCCTCGTCCTCGTCGTCCTCGTCCTCGTCGTCCTCGTCCTCGTCGTCCTCGTCCTCGTCGTCCTCGTCCTCGTCGTCCTCGTCCTCGTCGTCCTCGTCCTCGTCGTCCTCGTCCTCGTCGTCCTCGTCCTCGTCGTCCTCGTCCTCGTCGTCCTCGTCCTCGTCGTCCTCGTCCACGTCGTCCTCGTCCTCGTCGTCCTCGTCCTCGTCGTCCTCGTCGTCCTCGTCCTCGTCGTCCTCGTCCTCGTCCTCGTCGTCCTCGTCCTCGTCGTCCTCGTCGTCCTCGTCCTCGTCGTCCTCGTCGTCCTCGTCCTCGTCCTCGTCGTCGTCGTCCTCCTCGTCCCCGTCGTCGTCGTCGTCCTCGTCCTCGTCGTCCTCGTCGTCCTCGTCCTCGTCGTCCTCGTCCTCGTCGTCCTCGTCCTCGTCGTCCTCGTCGTCCTCGTCCTCGTCCTCGTCGTCCTCGTCCTCGTCCTCGTCGTCCTCGTCCTCATCGTCCTCGTCCTTGTCGTCCTCGTCCTCGTCGTCCTCGTCCTCGTCGTCCTCGTCCTCGTCGTCCTCGTCGTCCTCGTCCCCGTCGTCGTCGTCGTCCTCGTCCTCGTCGTCCTCGTCCCCGTCGTCGTCGTCCTCGTCCTCGTCCTCCTCGTCCTCGTGGTCCTCGTCGTTCTCGTCCTCGTCGTCGTCGTCCTCGTCCTCGTCGTCCTCGTCGTCCTCGTCCTCGTCTTCGTCGTCCTCGTCCTCGTCCTCGTCGTCCTCGTCGTCCTCGTCGTCCTCGTCCTCGTCGTCCTCGTCCTCGTCGTCCTCGTCCTCGTCGTCCTCGTCGTTCTCGTCCTCGTCGTCGTCGTCCTCGTCCTCGTCCTCGTCGTCCTCGTCCTCGTCCTCGTCGTCCTCGTCCTCGTCCTCGTCGTCCTCGTCCTCGTCCTCGTCGTCCTCGTCCTCGTCGTCCTCGTCCTCGTCGTCCTCGTCCTCGTCGTCCTCGTCCTCGTCGTCCTCGTCCTCGTCGTCCTCGTCCTCGTCGTCCTCGTCCTCGTCGTCCTCGTCCTCGTCGTCCTCGTCCTCGTCGTCCTCGTCCTCGTCGTCCTCGTCCTCGTCGTCCTCGTCCACGTCGTCCTCGTCCTCGTCGTCCTCGTCCTCGTCGTCCTCGTCCTCGTCGTCCTCGTCCTCGTCGTCCTCGTCGTCCTCGTCCTCGTCGTCCTCGTGCTCATCGTCCTCGTCCTCGTCGTCCTCGTCCTCGTCGTCCTCGTCGTCCTCGTCCTCGTCGTCCTCGTCCTCGTCGTCCTCGTCCTCGTCGTCCTCGTCCTCGTCGTCCTCGTCGTCCTCGTCCTCGTCGTCCTCGTCCTCGTCGTCCTCGTCCTCGTCGTCCTCGTCGTCCTCGTCCTCGTCGTCCTCGTCGTCCTCGTCCTCGTCCTCGTCGTCGTCGTCCTCCTCGTCCCCGTCGTCGTCGTCGTCCTCGTCCTCGTCGTCCTCGTCGTCCTCGTCCTCGTCCTCGTCGTCCTCGTCCTCGTCCTCGTCGTCCTCGTCCTCATCGTCCTCGTCCTTGTCGTCCTCGTCCTCGTCGTCCTCGTCCTCGTCGTCCTCGTCCTCGTCGTCCTCGTCGTCCTCGTCCCCGTCGTCGTCGTCGTCCTCGTCCTCGTCGTCCTCGTCCCCGTCGTCGTCGTCCTCGTCCTCGTCGTCCTCGTCCTCGTCGTCCTCGTCGTTCTCGTCCTCGTCGTCGTCGTCCTCGTCCTCGTCCTCGTCGTCCTCGTCCTCGTCGTCCTCGTCGTCCTCGTCCTCGTCCTCGTCGTCCTCGTCGTCCTCGTCCTCGTCCTCGTCGTCCTCGTCGTCCTCGTCCTCGTCCTCGTCGTCCACGACGTCCCCGTCATCGTCGTCCTCGTCCTCGTCGTCCACGTCGTCCTCGTCCTCGTCCTCGTCGTCCACGTCGTCCTCGTCCTCGTCGTCCTCGTCGTCCACGTCGTCCTCGTCCTCGTCGTCCTCGTCCTCGTCGTCCTCGTCCTCGTCGTCCTCGTCCTCGTCGTCCTCGTCCTCGTCGTCCTCGTCCTCGTCGTCCTCGTCCTCGTCGTCCTCGTCCTCGTCGTCCTCGTCCTCGTCGTCCTCGTCCTCGTCGTCCTCGTCCTCGTCGTCCTCGTCCTCGTCGTCCTCGTCCTCGTCGTCCTCGTCCTCGTCCTCGTCGTCCTCGTCCTCGTCGTCCTCGTCCTCGTCGTCCTCGTCCTCGTCGTCCTCGTCCTCGTCGTCCTCGTCCTCGTCGTCCTCGTCCTCGTCGTCCTCGTCCTCGTCGTCCTCGTCCTCGTCGTCCTCGTCCTCGTCGTCCTCGTCCTCGTCGTCCTCGTCCTCGTCGTCCTCGTCCTCGTCGTCCTCGTCCTCGTCGTCCTCGTCCTCGTCGTCCTCGTCCTCGTCGTCCTCGTCCTCGTCGTCCTCGTCCTCGTCGTCCTCGTCCTCGTCGTCCTCGTCCTCGTCGTCCTCGTCCTCGTCCTCGTCGTCCTCGTCGTCCTCGTCCTCGTCCTCGTCGTCCTCGTCGTCCTCGTCCTCGTCCTCGTCGTCCACGACGTCCCCGTCATCGTCGTCCTCGTCCTCGTCGTCCACGTCGTCCTCGTCCTCGTCCTCGTCGTCCACGTCGTCCTCGTCCTCGTCGTCCTCGTCCTCGTCGTCCTCGTCCTCGTCGTCCTCGTCCTCGTCGTCCTCGTCCTCGTCGTCCTCGTCCTCGTCGTCCTCGTCCTCGTCGTCCTCGTCCTCGTCGTCCTCGTCCTCGTCGTCCTCGTCCTCGTCGTCCTCGTCCTCGTCGTCCTCGTCCTCGTCGTCCTCGTCCTCGTCGTCCTCGTCCTCGTCGTCCTCGTCCTCGTCGTCCTCGTCCTCGTCGTCCTCGTCCTCGTCGTCCTCGTCCTCGTCGTCCTCGTCCTCGTCGTCCTCGTCCTCGTCGTCCTCGTCCTCGTCGTCCTCGTCTTCGTCGTCCTCGTCCTCGTCGTCCTCGTCCTCGTCGTCCTCGTCCTCGTCGTCCTCGTCCTCGTCGTCCGCGTCCTCGTCGTCCCCGTCCTCGTCGTCCCCGTCCTCGTCTTCCCCGTCCTCGTCGTCCCCGTCCTCGTCGTCCTCGTCGTCCTCGTCGTCCTCGTCGTCCTCGTCGTCCTCGTCGTCCTCGTCGTCCTCGTCCTCGTC
Organism: Andrena hattorfiana; assembly: GCA_944738655.2. Classification (NCBI taxonomy): domain Eukaryota; kingdom Metazoa; phylum Arthropoda; class Insecta; order Hymenoptera; family Andrenidae; genus Andrena; species Andrena hattorfiana. The sequence continues at coordinate 25,563,099 of OX122893.2, read as the reverse complement.
GTCCTCGTCGTCCTCGTCGTCCTCGTCCTCGTCGTCCTCGTCCTCGTCGTCCTCGTCGTCCTCGTCCTCGTCGTCCTCGTCCTCGTCGTCCTCGTCCGCGTCCTCGTCGTCCTCGTCGTCCTCGTCGTCCTCGTCCTCGTCGTCCTCGTCCTCGTCGTCCTCGTCCTCGTCGTCCTCGTCCTCGTCGTCCTCGTCCTCGTCGTCCTCGTCCTCGTCGTCCTCGTCCTCGTCGTCCTCGTCCTCGTCGTCCTCGTCCTCGTCGTCCTCGTCCTCGTCGTCCTCGTCGTCCTCGTCCTCGTCCTCGTCCTCGTCGTCCTCGTCGTCCTCGTCCTCGTCGTCCTCGTCGTCCTCGTCCTCGTCGTCCTCGTCCTCGTCGTCCTCGTCGTCCTCGTCCTCGTCCTCGTCGTCCTCGTCCTCGTCCTCGTCGTCCTCGTCCTCGTCCTCGTCGTCCTCGTCCTCATCCTCGTCCTCGTCGTCCTCGTCGTCCTCGTCGTCCTCGTCGTCCTCGTCCTCGTCCTCGTCGTCCTCGTCGTCCTCGTCCGCGTCCTCGTCGTCCTCGTCGTCCTCGTCCTCGTCGTCCTCGTCCTCGTCGTCCTCGTCCTCGTCGTCCTCGTCCTCGTCGTCCTCGTCGTCCTCGTCGTCCTCGTCCTCGTCCTCGTCCTCGTCGTCCTCGTCGTCCTCGTCGTCCTCGTCGTCCTCGTCCTCGTCCTCGTCGTCCTCGTCGTCCTCGTCCTCGTCCTCGTCCTCGTCGTCCTCGTCCTCGTCGTCCTCGTCGTCCTCGTCCTCGTCGTCCTCGTCCTCGTCGTCCTCGTCCTCGTCGTCCTCGTCCTCGTCGTCCTCGTCCTCGTCGTCCTCGTCGTTCTCGTCCTCGTCGTCGTCGTCCTCGTCCTCGTCCTCGTCCTCGTCGTCCTCGTCCTCGTCCTCGTCGTCTTCGTCCTCGTCCTCGTCGTCCTCGTCCTCGTCCTCGTCGTCCTCGTCCTCGTCCTCGTCGTCCTCGTCCTCGTCGTCCTCGTCCTCGTCGTCGTCGTCCTCGTCCTCGTCGTCCTCGTCGTCCTCGTCTTCGTCGTCCTCGTCCTCGTCGTCCTCGTCCTCGTCGTCCTCGTCCTCGTCGTCCTCGTCCTCGTCGTCCTCGTCGTCCTCGTCCTCGTCGTCCTCGTCCTCGTCGTCCTCGTCCTCGTCCTCGTCGTCCTCGTCCTCGTCGTCCTCGTCGTCCTCGTCCTCGTCCTCGTCGTCCTCGTCGTCCTCGTCCTCGTCCTCGTCGTCCTCGTCGTCCTCGTCCTCGTCCTCGTCGTCCACGACGTCCCCGTCATCGTCGTCCTCGTCCTCGTCGTCCACGTCGTCCTCGTCCTCGTCCTCGTCGTCCACGTCGTCCTCGTCCTCGTCGTCCTCGTCCTCGTCGTCCTCGTCCTCGTCGTCCTCGTCCTCGTCGTCCTCGTCCTCGTCGTCCTCGTCCTCGTCGTCCTCGTCCTCGTCGTCCTCGTCCTCGTCGTCCTCGTCCTCGTCGTCCTCGTCCTCGTCGTCCTCGTCCTCGTCGTCCTCGTCCTCGTCGTCCTCGTCCTCGTCGTCCTCGTCCTCGTCGTCCTCGTCCTCGTCGTCCTCGCCCTCCACGTCCTCGCCCTCCACGTCCTCGTCCTCGTCGTCCTCGTCCTCGTCGTCCTCGTCCTCGTCGTCCTCGTCCTCGTCGTCCTCGTCCTCGTCCTCGTCGTCCTCGTCCTCGTCGTCCTCGTCCTCGTCGTCCTCGTCCTCGTCGTCCTCGTCCTCGTCGTCCTCGTCCTCGTCGTCCTCGTCCTCGTCGTCCTCGTCCTCGTCGTCCTCGTCCTCGTCGTCCTCGTCGTCCTCGTCCTCGTCGTCCTCGTCCTCGTCGTCCTCGTCCTCGTCCTCGTCGTCCTCGTCCTCGTCGTCCTCGTCCTCGTCGTCCTCGTCCTCGTCGTCCTCGTCCTCGTCGTCCTCGTCCTCGTCGTCCTCGTCGTCCTCGTCCTCGTCCTCGTCCTCGTCGTCCTCGTCGTCCTCGTCTTCGTCGTCCTCGTCCTCGTCGTCCTCGTCCTCGTCGTCCTCGTCCTCGTCGTCCTCGTCCTCGTCGTCCGCGTCCTCGTCGTCCCCGTCCTCGTCGTCCCCGTCCTCGTCGTCCCCGTCCTCGTCGTCCCCGTCCTCGTCTTCCCCGTCCTCGTCGTCCCCGTCCTCGTCGTCCTCGTCGTCCTCGTCGTCCTCGTCGTCCTCGTCGTCCTCGTCGTCCTCGTCGTCCTCGTCGTCCTCGTCGTCCTCGTCCTCGTCGTCCTCGTCGTCCTCGTCGTCCTCGTCCTCGTCGTCCTCGTCCTCGTCGTCCTCGTCGTCCTCGTCCTCGTCGTCCTCGTCCTCGTCGTCCTCGTCCGCGTCCTCGTCGTCCTCGTCGTCCTCGTCGTCCTCGTCCTCGTCGTCCTCGTCCTCGTCGTCCTCGTCCTCGTCGTCCTCGTCCTCGTCGTCCTCGTCCTCGTCGTCCTCGTCCTCGTCGTCCTCGTCCTCGTCGTCCTCGTCCTCGTCGTCCTCGTCCTCGTCGTCCTCGTCCTCGTCGTCCTCGTCGTCCTCGTCCTCGTCCTCGTCCTCGTCGTCCTCGTCGTCCTCGTCCTCGTCGTCCTCGTCGTCCTCGTCCTCGTCGTCCTCGTCCTCGTCGGCCTCGTCGTCCTCGTCCTCGTCCTCGTCGTCCTCGTCCTCGTCCTCGTCGTCCTCGTCCTCATCCTCGTCCTCGTCGTCCTCGTCGTCCTCGTCGTCCTCGTCGTCCTCGTCCTCGTCCTCGTCGTCCTCGTCCTCGTCGTCCTCGTCGTTCTCGTCCTCGTCGTCGTCGTCCTCGTCCTCGTCCTCGTCCTCGTCCTCGTCGTCCTCGTCCTCGTCCTCGTCGTCTTCGTCCTCGTCCTCGTCGTCCTCGTCCTCGTCCTCGTCGTCCTCGTCGTCCTCGTCCTCGTCGTCCTCGTCCTCGTCGTCCTCGTCCGCGTCCTCGTCGTCCTCGTCGTCCTCGTCGTCCTCGTCCTCGTCGTCCTCGTCCTCGTCGTCCTCGTCCTCGTCGTCCTCGTCCTCGTCGTCCTCGTCGTCCTCGTCGTCCTCGTCCTCGTCCTCGTCCTCGTCGTCCTCGTCGTCCTCGTCGTCCTCGTCGTCCTCGTCCTCGTCCTCGTCGTCCTCGTCGTCCTCGTCCGCGTCCTCGTCGTCCTCGTCGTCCTCGTCGTCCTCGTCCTCGTCGTCCTCGTCCTCGTCGTCCTCGTCCTCGTCGTCCTCGTCGTCCTCGTCGTCCTCGTCCTCGTCCTCGTCCTCGTCGTCCTCGTCCTCGTCGTCCTCGTCGTCCTCGTCCTCGTCGTCCTCGTCCTCGTCGTCCTCGTCCTCGTCGTCCTCGTCCTCGTCGTCCTCGTCGTTCTCGTCCTCGTCGTCGTCGTCCTCGTCCTCGTCCTCGTCCTCGTCCTCGTCGTCCTCGTCCTCGTCCTCGTCGTCTTCGTCCTCGTCCTCGTCGTCCTCGTCCTCGTCCTCGTCGTCCTCGTCCTCGTCCTCGTCGTCCTCGTCCTCGTCGTCCTCGTCCTCGTCGTCCTCGTCCTCGTCGTCCTCGTCCTCGTCGTCCTCGTCCTCGTCGTCCTCGTCCTCGTCGTCCTCGTCCTCGTCGTCCTCGTCCTCGTCGTCCTCGTCCTCGTCGTCCTCGTCCTCGTCGTCCTCGTCCTCGTCGTCCTCGTCCTCGTCGTCCTCGTCCTCGTCGTCCTCGTCCTCGTCGTCCTCGTCCTCGTCGTCCTCGTCCTCGTCGTCCTCGTCCTCGTCGTCCTCGTCGTCCTCGTCCTCGTCGTCCTCGTCCTCGTCGTCCTCGTCCTCGTCCTCGTCGTCCTCGTCCTCGTCGTCCTCGTCCTCGTCGTCCTCGTCCTCGTCGTCCTCGTCCTCGTCGTCCTCGTCCTCGTCGTCCTCGTCCTCGTCGTCCTCGTCGTCCTCGTCCTCGTCCTCGTCCTCGTCGTCCTCGTCGTCCTCGTCTTCGTCGTCCTCGTCCTCGTCGTCCTCGTCCTCGTCGTCCTCGTCCTCGTCGTCCTCGTCCTCGTCGTCCGCGTCCTCGTCGTCCCCGTCCTCGTCGTCCCCGTCCTCGTCGTCCCCGTCCTCGTCGTCCCCGTCCTCGTCTTCCCCGTCCTCGTCGTCCCCGTCCTCGTCGTCCTCGTCGTCCTCGTCGTCCTCGTCGTCCTCGTCGTCCTCGTCGTCCTCGTCGTCCTCGTCCTCGTCGTCCTCGTCGTCCTCGTCGTCCTCGTCCTCGTCGTCCTCGTCCTCGTCGTCCTCGTCCTCGTCGTCCTCGTCCTCGTCGTCCTCGTCCTCGTCGTCCTCGTCCTCGTCGTCCTCGTCCTCGTCGTCCTCGTCCTCGTCGTCCTCGTCCTCGTCGTCCTCGTCCTCGTCGTCCTCGTCCTCGTCGTCCTCGTCCTCGTCGTCCTCGTCCTCGTCGTCCTCGTCCTCGTCGTCCTCGTCCTCGTCGTCCTCGTCCTCGTCGTCCTCGTCCTCGTCGTCCTCGTCGTCCTCGTCCTCGTCCTCGTCCTCGTCGTCCTCGTCGTCCTCGTCCTCGTCGTCCTCGTCGTCCTCGTCCTCGTCGTCCTCGTCCTCGTCGTCCTCGTCGTCCTCGTCCTCGTCCTCGTCGTCCTCGTCCTCGTCCTCGTCGTCCTCGTCCTCGTCCTCGTCGTCCTCGTCCTCATCCTCGTCCTCGTCGTCCTCGTCGTCCTCGTCGTCCTCGTCGTCCTCGTCCTCGTCCTCGTCGTCCTCGTCGTCCTCGTCCGCGTCCTCGTCGTCCTCGTCGTCCTCGTCGTCCTCGTCCTCGTCGTCCTCGTCCTCGTCGTCCTCGTCCTCGTCGTCCTCGTCCTCGTCGTCCTCGTCGTCCTCGTCGTCCTCGTCGTCCTCGTCCTCGTCCTCGTCGTCCTCGTCGTCCTCGTCCGCGTCCTCGTCGTCCTCGTCGTCCTCGTCGTCCTCGTCCTCGTCGTCCTCGTCCTCGTCGTCCTCGTCCTCGTCGTCCTCGTCGTCCTCGTCGTCCTCGTCCTCGTCCTCGTCCTCGTCGTCCTCGTCCTCGTCGTCCTCGTCGTCCTCGTCCTCGTCGTCCTCGTCCTCGTCGTCCTCGTCCTCGTCGTCCTCGTCCTCGTCGTCCTCGTCGTTCTCGTCCTCGTCGTCGTCGTCCTCGTCCTCGTCCTCGTCCTCGTCGTCCTCGTCCTCGTCCTCGTCGTCTTCGTCCTCGTCCTCGTCGTCCTCGTCCTCGTCCTCGTCGTCCTCGTCCTCGTCGTCCTCGTCCTCGTCGTCGTCGTCCTCGTCCTCGTCGTCCTCGTCCTCGTCGTCCTCGTCCTCGTCCTCGTCGTCCTCGTCCTCGTCGTCCTCGTCCTCGTCGTCCTCGTCCTCGTCGTCCTCGTCCTCGTCGTCCTCGTCCTCGTCGTCCTCGTCCTCGTCGTCCTCGTCGTCCTCGTCCTCGTCCTCGTCCTCGTCGTCCTCGTCGTCCTCGTCTTCGTCGTCCTCGTCCTCGTCGTCCTCGTCCTCGTCGTCCTCGTCCTCGTCGTCCTCGTCCTCGTCGTCCGCGTCCTCGTCGTCCCCGTCCTCGTCGTCCCCGTCCTCGTCGTCCCCGTCCTCGTCGTCCCCGTCCTCGTCTTCCCCGTCCTCGTCGTCCCCGTCCTCGTCGTCCTCGTCGTCCTCGTCGTCCTCGTCGTCCTCGTCGTCCTCGTCGTCCTCGTCGTCCTCGTCCTCGTCGTCCTCGTCGTCCTCGTCGTCCTCGTCCTCGTCGTCCTCGTCCTCGTCGTCCTCGTCGTCCTCGTCCTCGTCCTCGTCGTCCTCGTCCTCGTCGTCCTCGTCCTCGTCGTCCTCGTCCTCGTCGTCCTCGTCCTCGTCGTCCTCGTCGTCCTCGTCCTCGTCGTCCTCGTCCTCGTCGTCCTCGTCCTCGTCCTCGTCGTCCTCGTCCTCGTCGTCCTCGTCCTCGTCGTCCTCGTCCTCGTCGTCCTCGTCCTCGTCGTCCTCGTCCTCGTCGTCCTCGTCCTCGTCGTCCTCGTCGTCCTCGTCCTCGTCCTCGTCCTCGTCGTCCTCGTCGTCCTCGTCTTCGTCGTCCTCGTCCTCGTCGTCCTCGTCCTCGTCGTCCTCGTCCTCGTCGTCCTCGTCCTCGTCGTCCGCGTCCTCGTCGTCCCCGTCCTCGTCGTCCCCGTCCTCGTCGTCCCCGTCCTCGTCGTCCCCGTCCTCGTCTTCCCCGTCCTCGTCGTCCCCGTCCTCGTCGTCCTCGTCGTCCTCGTCGTCCTCGTCGTCCTCGTCGTCCTCGTCGTCCTCGTCGTCCTCGTCCTCGTCGTCCTCGTCGTCCTCGTCGTCCTCGTCCTCGTCGTCCTCGTCCTCGTCGTCCTCGTCCTCGTCGTCCTCGTCCTCGTCGTCCTCGTCCTCGTCGTCCTCGTCCTCGTCGTCCTCGTCCTCGTCGTCCTCGTCCTCGTCGTCCTCGTCCTCGTCGTCCTCGTCCTCGTCGTCCTCGTCCTCGTCGTCCTCGTCCTCGTCGTCCTCGTCCTCGTCGTCCTCGTCCTCGTCGTCCTCGTCCTCGTCGTCCTCGTCCTCGTCGTCCTCGTCCTCGTCGTCCTCGTCGTCCTCGTCCTCGTCCTCGTCCTCGTCGTCCTCGTCGTCCTCGTCCTCGTCGTCCTCGTCGTCCTCGTCCTCGTCGTCCTCGTCCTCGTCGTCCTCGTCGTCCTCGTCCTCGTCCTCGTCGTCCTCGTCCTCGTCCTCGTCGTCCTCGTCCTCGTCCTCGTCGTCCTCGTCCTCATCCTCGTCCTCGTCGTCCTCGTCGTCCTCGTCGTCCTCGTCGTCCTCGTCCTCGTCCTCGTCGTCCTCGTCGTCCTCGTCCGCGTCCTCGTCGTCCTCGTCGTCCTCGTCGTCCTCGTCCTCGTCGTCCTCGTCCTCGTCGTCCTCGTCCTCGTCGTCCTCGTCCTCGTCGTCCTCGTCGTCCTCGTCGTCCTCGTCGTCCTCGTCCTCGTCCTCGTCGTCCTCGTCGTCCTCGTCCGCGTCCTCGTCGTCCTCGTCGTCCTCGTCGTCCTCGTCCTCGTCGTCCTCGTCCTCGTCGTCCTCGTCCTCGTCGTCCTCGTCCTCGTCGTCCTCGTCCTCGTCGTCCTCGTCCTCGTCGTCCTCGTCGTCCTCGTCCTCGTCCTCGTCCTCGTCGTCCTCGTCGTCCTCGTCTTCGTCGTCCTCGTCCTCGTCGTCCTCGTCCTCGTCGTCCTCGTCCTCGTCGTCCTCGTCCTCGTCGTCCGCGTCCTCGTCGTCCCCGTCCTCGTCGTCCCCGTCCTCGTCGTCCCCGTCCTCGTCGTCCCCGTCCTCGTCTTCCCCGTCCTCGTCGTCCCCGTCCTCGTCGTCCTCGTCGTCCTCGTCGTCCTCGTCGTCCTCGTCGTCCTCGTCGTCCTCGTCCTCGTCGTCCTCGTCCTCGTCGTCCTCGTCCTCGTCGTCCTCGTCCTCGTCGTCCTCGTCGTCCTCGTCGTCCTCGTCGTCCTCGTCCTCGTCCTCGTCGTCCTCGTCGTCCTCGTCCGCGTCCTCGTCGTCCTCGTCGTCCTCGTCGTCCTCGTCCTCGTCGTCCTCGTCCTCGTCGTCCTCGTCCTCGTCGTCCTCGTCGTCCTCGTCGTCCTCGTCCTCGTCCTCGTCCTCGTCGTCCTCGTCCTCGTCGTCCTCGTCGTCCTCGTCCTCGTCGTCCTCGTCCTCGTCGTCCTCGTCCTCGTCGTCCTCGTCCTCGTCGTCCTCGTCCTCGTCGTCCTCGTCCTCGTCGTCCTCGTCCTCGTCGTCCTCGTCCTCGTCGTCCTCGTCCTCGTCGTCCTCGTCGTCCTCGTCCTCGTCCTCGTCCTCGTCGTCCTCGTCGTCCTCGTCCTCGTCGTCCTCGTCGTCCTCGTCCTCGTCGTCCTCGTCCTCGTCGTCCTCGTCGTCCTCGTCCTCGTCCTCGTCGTCCTCGTCCTCGTCCTCGTCGTCCTCGTCCTCGTCCTCGTCGTCCTCGTCCTCATCCTCGTCCTCGTCGTCCTCGTCGTCCTCGTCGTCCTCGTCGTCCTCGTCCTCGTCCTCGTCGTCCTCGTCGTCCTCGTCCGCGTCCTCGTCGTCCTCGTCGTCCTCGTCGTCCTCGTCCTCGTCGTCCTCGTCCTCGTCGTCCTCGTCCTCGTCGTCCTCGTCCTCGTCGTCCTCGTCGTCCTCGTCGTCCTCGTCGTCCTCGTCCTCGTCCTCGTCGTCCTCGTCGTCCTCGTCCGCGTCCTCGTCGTCCTCGTCGTCCTCGTCGTCCTCGTCCTCGTCGTCCTCGTCCTCGTCGTCCTCGTCCTCGTCGTCCTCGTCGTCCTCGTCGTCCTCGTCCTCGTCCTCGTCCTCGTCGTCCTCGTCCTCGTCGTCCTCGTCGTCCTCGTCCTCGTCGTCCTCGTCCTCGTCGTCCTCGTCCTCGTCGTCCTCGTCCTCGTCGTCCTCGTCGTTCTCGTCCTCGTCGTCGTCGTCCTCGTCCTCGTCCTCGTCCTCGTCGTCCTCGTCCTCGTCCTCGTCGTCTTCGTCCTCGTCCTCGTCGTCCTCGTCCTCGTCCTCGTCGTCCTCGTCCTCGTCCTCGTCGTCCTCGTCCTCGTCGTCCTCGTCCTCGTCGTCGTCGTCCTCGTCCTCGTCGTCCTCGTCGTCCTCGTCTTCGTCGTCCTCGTCCTCGTCGTCCTCGTCCTCGTCGTCCTCGTCCTCGTCGTCCTCGTCCTCGTCGTCCTCGTCGTCCTCGTCCTCGTCGTCCTCGTCCTCGTCGTCCTCGTCCTCGTCCTCGTCGTCCTCGTCCTCGTCGTCCTCGTCCTCGTCGTCCTCGTCCTCGTCGTCCTCGTCCTCGTCGTCCTCGTCCTCGTCGTCCTCGTCGTCCTCGTCCTCGTCCTCGTCCTCGTCGTCCTCGTCGTCCTCGTCCTCGTCGTCCTCGTCGTCCTCGTCCTCGTCGTCCTCGTCCTCGTCGTCCTCGTCGTCCACGTCCTCGTCCTCGTCGTCCTCGTCCTCGTCCTCGTCGTCCTCGTCGTCCTCGTCCTCATCCTCGTCCTCGTCGTCCTCGTCGTCCTCGTCGTCCTCGTCGTCCTCGTCCTCGTCCTCGTCGTCCTCGTCGTCCTCGTCCGCGTCCTCGTCGTCCTCGTCGTCCTTGTCGTCCTCGTCCTCGTCGTCCTCGTCCTCGTCCTCGTCGTCCTCGTCCTCGTCGTCCTCGTCCTCGTCGTCCTCGTCCTCGTCGTCCTCGTCGTCCTCGTCGTCCTCGTCCTCGTCCTCGTCCTCGTCGTCCTCGTCGTCCTCGTCCTCGTCGTCCTCGTCGTCCTCGTCCTCGTCGTCCTCGTCCTCGTCGTCCTCGTCCTCGTCGTCCTCGTCCTCGTCGTCCTCGTCGTTCTCGTCCTCGTCGTCGTCGTCCTCGTCCTCGTCCTCGTCCTCGTCGTCCTCGTCCTCGTCCTCGTCCTCGTCCTCGTCGTCCTCGTCCTCGTCCTCGTCGTCTTCGTCCTCGTCCTCGTCGTCCTCGTCCTCGTCCTCGTCGTCCTCGTCCTCGTCCTCGTCGTCCTCGTCCTCGTCGTCCTCGTCGTCCTCGTCCTCGTCCTCGTCGTCCTCGTCCTCGTCCTCGTCGTCCTCGTCCTCGTCCTCGTCGTCCTCGTCCTCGTCCTCGTCGTCCTCGTCCTCGTCGTCCTCGTCCTCGTCCTCGTCGTCCTCGTCCTCGTCGTCCTCGTCCTCGTCGTCCTCGTCCTCGTCGTCCTCGTCCTCGTCGTCCTCGTCCTCGTCGTCCTCGTCCTCGTCGTCCTCGTCCTCGTCGTCCTCGTCCTCGTCGTCCTCGTCCTCGTCGTCCTCGTCCTCGTCCTCGTCCTCGTCGTCCTCGTCGTCCTCGTCCTCGTCGTCCTCGTCGTCCTCGTCCTCGTCGTCCTCGTCCTCGTCGTCCTCGTCGTCCTCGTCCTCGTCCTCGTCGTCCTCGTCGTCCTCGTCCTCGTCCTCGTCCTCGTCGTCCTCGTCGTCCTCGTCGTCCTCGTCGTCCTCGTCCTCGTCCTCGTCGTCCTCGTCGTCCTCGTCCGCGTCCTCGTCGTCCTCGTCGTCCTCGTCGTCCTCGTCCTCGTCGTCCTCGTCCTCGTCGTCCTCGTCCTCGTCGTCCTCGTCCTCGTCGTCCTCGTCCTCGTCGTCCTCGTCCTCGTCGTCCTCGTCCTCGTCGTCCTCGTCATCGTCGTCCTCGTCCTCGTCGTCCTCGTCGTCCTCGTCCTCGTCCTCGTCGTCCTCGTCCTCGTCCTCGTCGTCCTCGTCCTCGTCCTCGTCGTCCTCGTCGTCCTCGTCCTCGTACTCGTCCTCGTCGTCCTCGTCGTCCTCGTCGTCCTCGTCGTCCTCGTCCTCGTCCTCGTCGTCCTCGTCGTCCTCGTCCGCGTCCTCGTCGTCCTCGTCGTCCTCGTCGTCCTCGTCCTCGTCGTCCTCGTCCTCGTCGTCCTCGTCCTCGTCGTCCTCGTCCTCGTCGTCCTCGTCCTCGTCGTCCTCGTCCTCGTCGTCCTCGTCGTTCTCGTCCTCGTCGTCGTCGTCCTCGTCCTCGTCCTCGTCCTCGTCGTCCTCGTCCTCGTCCTCGTCGTCTTCATCCTCGTCCTCGTCGTCATCGTCCTCGTCCTCGTCGTCCTCGTCCTCGTCCTCGTCGTCCTCGTCCTCGTCGTCCTCGTCCTCGTCCTCGTCGTCCTCGTCCTCGTCGTCCTCGTACTCGTCGTCCTCGTCGTCCTCGTCCTCGTCGTCCTCGTCGTCCTCGTCCTCGTCCTCGTCGTCCTCGTCCTCGTCCTCGTCCTCGTCGTCCTCGTCCTCGTCGTCCTCGTCCTCGTCCTCGTCGTCCTCGTCCTCGTCGTCCTCGTCCTCGTCGTCCTCGTCCTCGTCGTCCTCGTCCTCGTCGTCCTCGTCCTCGTCGTCCTCGTCCTCGTCGTCCTCGTCCTCGTCGTCCTCGTCCTCGTCGTCCTCGTCCGCGTCGTCCTCGTCCTCGTCGTCCTCGTCCTCGTCGTCCTCGCCCTCCACGTCCTCGTCCTCCACGTCCTCGTCCTCCACGTCCTCGTCCTCGTCGTCCTCGTCCTCGTCGTCCTCGTCCTCGTCGTCCTCGTCCTCGTCGTCCTCGTCGTCCTCGTCCTCGTCGTCCTCGTCCTCGTCGTCCTCGTCCTCGTCGTCCTCGTCCTCGTCGTCCTCGTCCTCGTCGTCCTCGTCCTCGTCGTCCTCGTCCTCGTCGTCCTCGTCCTCGTCGTCCTCGTCCTCGTCGTCCTCGTCCTCGTCGTCCTCGTCCTCGTCGTCCTCGTCCTCGTCGTCCTCGTCCTCGTCGTCCGCGTCCTCGTCGTCCCCGTCCTCGTCGTCCCCGTCCTCGTCTTCCCCGTCCTCGTCGTCCCCGTCCTCGTCGTCCTCGTCGTCCTCGTCGTCCTCGTCGTCCTCGTCGTCCTCGTCGTCCTCGTCGTCCTCGTCCTCGTCGTCCTCGTCGTCCTCGTCGTCCTCGTCCTCGTCGTCCTCGTCCTCGTCGTCCTCGTCCTCGTCGTCCTCGTCGTCCTCGTCCTCGTCGTCCTCGTCCTCGTCGTCCTCGCCCTCCACGTCCTCGTCCTCCACGTCCTCGTCCTCCACGTCCTCGTCCTCGTCGTCCTCGTCCTCGTCGTCCTCGTCCTCGTCGTCCTCGTCCTCGTCGTCCTCGTCCTCGTCGTCCTCGTCGTCCTCGTCGTCCTCGTCGTCCTCGTCCTCGTCCTCGTCCTCGTCGTCCTCGTCGTCCTCGTCCTCGTCGTCCTCGTCCTCGTCGTCCTCGTCCTCGTCGTCCTCGTCGTCCTCGTCGTCCTCGTCCTCGTCCTCGTCCTCGTCGTCCTCGTCGTCCTCGTCCTCGTCGTCCTCGTCGTCCTCGTCCTCGTCGTCCTCGTCCTCGTCGTCCTCGTCCTCGTCGTCCTCGTCCTCGTCGTCCTCGTCGTTCTCGTCCTCGTCGTCGTCGTCCTCGTCCTCGTCCTCGTCCTCGTCGTCGTCGTCCTCGTCCTCGTCCTCGTCCTCGTCGTCCTCGTCCTCGTCCCCGTCGTTTTCGTCCTCGTCCTCGTCGTCCTCGTCCTCGTCCTCGTCGTCCTCGTCCTCGTCCTCGTCGTCCTCGTCCTCGTCCTCGTCGTCCTCGTCCTCGTCGTCCTCGTCCTCGTCGTCGTCGTCCTCGTCCTCGTCGTCCTCGTCGTCCTCGTCTTCGTCGTCCTCGTCCTCGTCGTCCTCGTCCTCGTCGTCCTCGTCCTCGTCGTCCTCGTCCTCGTCGTCCTCGTCCTCGTCGTCCTCGTCCTCGTCGTCCTCGTCCTCGTCGTCCTCGTCCTCGTCGTCCTCGTCCTCGTCGTCCTCGTCCTCGTCGTCCTCGTCGTCCTCGTCCTCGTCCTCGTCCTCGTCGTCCTCGTCGTCCTCGTCCTCATCCTCGTCCTCGTCGTCCTCGTCGTCCTCGTCGTCCTCGTCGTCCTCGTCGTCCTCGTCGTCCTCGTCCTCGTCCTCGTCGTCCTCGTCGTCCTCGTCCGCGTCCTCGTCGTCCTCGTCGTCCTCGTCGTCCTCGTCCTCGTCGTCCTCGTCCTCGTCGTCCTCGTCCTCGTCGTCCTCGTCCTCGTCGTCCTCGTCGTCCTCGTCGTCCTCGTCCTCGTCCTCGTCCTCGTCGTCCTCGTCGTCCTCGTCCTCGTCGTCCTCGTCGTCCTCGTCCTCGTCGTCCTCGTCCTCGTCGTCCTCGTCCTCGTCGTCCTCGTCCTCGTCGTCCTCGTCCTCGTCGTCCTCGTCGTTCTCGTCCTCGTCGTCGTCGTGCTCGTCCTCGTCCTCGTCCTCGTCGTCCTCGTCCTCGTCCTCGTCGTCTTCGTCCTCGTCCTCGTCGTCCTCGTCCTCGTCCTCGTCCTCGTCCTCGTCGTCCTCGTCCTCGTCGTCCTCGTCGTCCTCGTCGTCCTCGTCCTCGTCCTCGTCGTCCTCGTCCTCGTCCTCGTCGTCCTCGTCCTCGTCCTCGTCGTCCTCGTCCTCGTCCTCGTCGTCCTCGTCCTCGTCGTCCTCGTCCTCGTCGTCCTCGTCCTCGTCGTCCTCGTCCTCGTCGTCCTCGTCCTCGTCGTCCTCGTCCTCGTCGTCCTCGTCCTCGTCGTCCTCGTCCTCGTCGTCCTCGTCCTCGTCGTCCTCGTCCTCGTCGTCCTCGTCCTCGTCGTCCTCGTCCTCGTCGTCCTCGTCCTCGTCGTCCTCGTCCTCGTCGTCCTCGTCCTCGTCGTCCTCGTCCTCGTCGTCCTCGTCGTCCTCGTCCTCGTCGTCCTCGTCGTCCTCGTCGTCCTCGTCGTCCTCGTCCTCGTCCTCGTCGTCCTCGTCGTCCTCGTCCGCGTCCTCGTCGTCCTCGTCGTCCTCGTCGTCCTCGTCCTCGTCGTCCTCGTCCTCGTCGTCCTCGTCCTCGTCGTCCTCGTCCTCGTCGTCCTCGTCGTCCTCGTCGTCCTCGTCCTCGTCCTCGTCCTCGTCGTCCTCGTCGTCCTCGTCCTCGTCGTCCTCGTCGTCCTCGTCCTCGTCGTCCTCGTCCTCGTCGTCCTCGTCCTCGTCGTCCTCGTCCTCGTCGTCCTCGTCCTCGTCGTCCTCGTCCTCGTCGTCCTCGTCCTCGTCGTCCTCGTCCTCGTCGTCCTCGTCCTCGTCGTCCTCGTCCTCGTCCTCGTCGTCCTCGTCGTCCTCGTCCTCGTCGTCCTCGTCCTCGTCGTCCTCGTCCTCGTCGTCCTCGTCGTCCTCGTCCTCGTCTTCGTCGTCCTCGTCGTCCTCGTCGTCCTCGTCGTCCTCGTCGTCCTCGTCCTCGTCCTCGTCGTCCTCGTCGTCCTCGTCCGCGTCCTCGTCGTCCTCGTCCGCGTCCTCGTCGTCCTCGTCGTCCTCGTCGTCCTCGTCCTCGTCCTCGTCGTCCTCGTCGTCCTCGTCCTCGTCGTCCTCGTCCTCGTCGTCCTCGTCGTCCTCGTCGTCCTCGTCGTCCTCGTCCTCGTCCTCGTCCTCGTCGTCCTCGTCCTCGTCGTCCTCGTCCTCGTCGTCCTCGTCGTCCTCGTCCTCGTCGTCCTCGTCCTCGTCGTCCTCGTCCTCGTCGTCCTCGTCCTCGTCGTCCTCGTCGTCCTCGTCGTCCTCGTCCTCGTCGTCCTCGTCCTCATCGTCCTCGTCCTCGTCGTCCTCGTCCTCGTCGTCCTCGTCGTCCTCGTCCTCGTCGTCCTCGTCCTCGTCGTCCTCGTCCTCGTCGTCCTCGTCCTCGTCGTCCTCGTCCTCGTCGTCCTCGTCGTCCTCGTCCTCGTCGTCCTCGTCCTCGTCGTCCTCGTCCTCGTCGTCCTCGTCGTCCTCGTCCTCGTCGTCCTCGTCGTCCTCGTCCTCGTCCTCGTCGTCGTCGTCCTCCTCGTCCCCGTCGTCGTCGTCGTCCTCGTCCTCGTCGTCCTCGTCGTCCTCGTCCTCGTCGTCCTCGTCGTTCTCGTCCTCGTCGTCGTCGTCCTCGTCCTCGTCCTCGTCGTCCTCGTCCTCGTCGTCCTCGTCGTCCTCGTCCTCGTCCTCGTCGTCCTCGTCGTCCTCGTCCTCGTCCTCGTCGTCCTCGTCGTCCTCGTCCTCGTCCTCGTCGTCCACGACGTCCCCGTCATCGTCGTCCTCGTCCTCGTCGTCCACGTCGTCCTCGTCCTCGTCCTCGTCGTCCACGTCGTCCTCGTCCTCGTCGTCCTCGTCCTCGTCGTCCTCGTCGTTCTCGTCCTCGTCGTCGTCGTCCTCGTCCTCGTCCTCGTCGTCCTCGTCCTCGTCGTCCTCGTCCTCGTCGTCCTCGTCGTCCTCGTCCTCGTCCTCGTCGTCCTCGTCGTCCTCGTCCTCGTCCTCGTCGTCCTCGTCGTCCTCGTCCTCGTCCTCGTCGTCCACGACGTCCCCGTCATCGTCGTCCTCGTCCTCGTCGTCCACGTCGTCCTCGTCCTCGTCCTCGTCGTCCACGTCGTCCTCGTCCTCGTCGTCCTCGTCCTCGTCGTCCTCGTCCTCGTCGTCCTCGTCCTCGTCGTCCTCGTCCTCGTCGTCCTCGTCCTCGTCGTCCTCGTCCTCGTCGTCCTCGTCCTCGTCGTCCTCGTCCTCGTCGTCCTCGTCCTCGTCGTCCTCGTCCTCGTCGTCCTCGTCCTCGTCGTCCTCGTACTCGTCGTCCTCGTCCTCGTCGTCCTCGTCCTCGTCGTCCTCGTCCTCGTCGTCCTCGTCCTCGTCGTCCTCGTCCTCGTCGTCCTCGTCCTCGTCGTCCTCGTCCTCGTCGTCCTCGTCCTCGTCGTCCTCGTCCTCGTCGTCCTCGTCCTCGTCGTCCTCGTCCTCGTCGTCCTCGTCCTCGTCGTCCTCGTCCTCGTCGTCCTCGTCCTCGTCGTCCTCGTCCTCGTCGTCCTCGTCCTCGTCGCCCTCGTCCTCGTCGTCCTCGTCGTCCTCGTCCTCGTCCTCGTCGTCCTCGTCGTCCTCGTCCTCGTCCTCGTCGTCCTCGTCGTCCTCGTCCTCGTCCTCGTCGTCCACGACGTCCCCGTCATCGTCGTCCTCGTCGTCCACGACGTCCCCGTCATCGTCGTCCTCGTCCTCGTCGTCCACGTCGTCCTCGTCCTCGTCCTCGTCGTCCACGTCGTCCTCGTCCTCGTCGTCCTCGTCCTCGTCGTCCTCGTCCTCGTCGTCCTCGTCCTCGTCGTCCTCGTCCTCGTCGTCCTCGTCCTCGTCGTCCTCGTCCTCGTCGTCCTCGTCCTCGTCGTCCTCGTCCTCGTCGTCCTCGTCCTCGTCGTCCTCGTCCTCGTCGTCCTCGTCCTCGTCGTCCTCGTCGTCCTCGTCGTCCTCGTCCTCGTCCTCGTCCTCGTCGTCCTCGTCGTCCTCGTCCTCGTCGTCCTCGTCGTCCTCGTCCTCGTCGTCCTCGTCCTCGTCCTCGTCGTCCTCGTCCTCGTCGTCCTCGTCCTCGTCGTCCTCGTCGTTCTCGTCCTCGTCGTCGTCGTCCTCGTCCTCGTCCTCGTCCTCGTCGTCCTCGTCCTCGTCCTCGTCGTCTTCGTCCTCGTCCTCGTCGTCCTCGTCCTCGTCCTCGTCGTCCTCGTCCTCGTCCTCGTCGTCCTCGTCCTCGTCGTCCTCGTCCTCGTCGTCCTCGTCCTCGTCGTCCTCGTCCTCGTCGTCCTCGTCCTCGTCGTCCTCGTCCTCGTCGTCCTCGTCCTCGTCGTCCTCGTCCTCGTCGTCCTCGTCCTCGTCGTCCTCGTCCTCGTCGTCCTCGTCCTCGTCGTCCTCGTCCTCGTCGTCCTCGTCGTCCTCGTCCTCGTCCTCGTCGTCCTCGTCCTCGTCCTCGTCGTCCTCGTCCTCGTCCTCGTCGTCCTCGTCCTCGTCCTCGTCGTCCTCGTCGTCCTCGTCCTCGTCCTCGTCCTCGTCGTCCTCGTCGTCCTCGTCGTCCTCGTCGTCCTCGTCCTCGTCCTCGTCGTCCTCGTCGTCCTCGTCCGCGTCCTCGTCGTCCTCGTCGTCCTCGTCCGCGTCCTCGTCGTCCTCGTCGTCCTCGTCGTCCTCGTCCTCGTCGTCCTCGTCCTCGTCGTCCTCGTCCTCGTCGTCCTCGTCCTCGTCGTCCTCGTCCTCGTCGTCCTCGTCGTCCTCGTCGTCCTCGTCCTCGTCCTCGTCCTCGTCGTCCTCGTCGTCCTCGTCCTCGTCGTCCTCGTCGTCCTCGTCCTCGTCGTCCTCGTCCTCGTCGTCCTCGTCCTCGTCGTCCTCGTCGTTCTCGTCCTCGTCGTCGTCGTCCTCGTCCTCGTCCTCGTCCTCGTCGTCCTCGTCCTCGTCCTCGTCGTCTTCGTCCTCGTCCTCGTCGTCCTCGTCCTCGTCCTCGTCGTCCTCGTCCTCGTCCTCGTCGTCCTCGTCCGCGTCCTCGTCGTCCTCGTCGTCCTCGTCGTCCTCGTCCTCGTCGTCCTCGTCCTCGTCGTCCTCGTCCTCGTCGTCCTCGTCCTCGTCGTCCTCGTCGTCCTCGTCGTCCTCGTCCTCGTCCTCGTCCTCGTCGTCCTCGTCGTCCTCGTCCTCGTCGTCCTCGTCGTCCTCGTCCTCGTCGTCCTCGTCCTCGTCGTCCTCGTCCTCGTCGTCCTCGTCCTCGTCGTCCTCGTCGTTCTCGTCCTCGTCGTCGTCGTCCTCGTCCTCGTCCTCGTCCTCGTCGTCCTCGTCCTCGTCCTCGTCGTCTTCGTCCTCGTCCTCGTCGTCCTCGTCCTCGTCCTCGTCCTCGTCCTCGTCGTCCTCGTCCTCGTCCTCGTCGTCCTCGTCCTCGTCGTCCTCGTCGTCCTCGTCGTCCTCGTCCTCGTCCTCGTCGTCCTCGTCCTCGTCCTCGTCGTCCTCGTCCTCGTCCTCGTCGTCCTCGTCCTCGTCCTCGTCGTCCTCGTCCTCGTCGTCCTCGTCCTCGTCGTCCTCGTCCTCGTCGTCCTCGTCCTCGTCGTCCTCGTCCTCGTCGTCCTCGTCCTCGTCGTCCTCGTCCTCGTCGTCCTCGTCCTCGTCGTCCTCGTCCTCGTCGTCCTCGTCCTCGTCGTCCTCGTCCTCGTCGTCCTCGTCCTCGTCGTCCTCGTCCTCGTCGTCCTCGTCCTCGTCGTCCTCGTCCTCGTCGTCCTCGTCCTCGTCGTCCTCGTCCTCGTCGTCCTCGTCCTCGTCGTCCTCGTCCTCGTCGTCCTCGTCCTCGTCGTCCTCGTCCTCGTCGTCCTCGTCCTCGTCGTCCTCGTCCTCGTCCTCGTCCTCGTCGTCCTCGTCGTCCTCGTCCTCGTCGTCCTCGTCGTCCTCGTCCTCGTCGTCCTCGTCCTCGTCGTCCTCGTCGTCCTCGTCCTCGTCCTCGTCGTCCTCGTCGTCCTCGTCCTCGTCCTCGTCCTCGTCGTCCTCGTCGTCCTCGTCGTCCTCGCCGTCCTCGTCCTCGTCCTCGTCGTCCTCGTCGTCCTCGTCCGCGTCCTCGTCGTCCTCGTCGTCCTCGTCGTCCTCGTCCTCGTCGTCCTCGTCGTCCTCGTCCTCGTCGTCCTCGTCCTCGTCGTCCTCGTCCTCGTCGTCCTCGTCGTCCTCGTCGTCCTCGTTCTCGTCCTCGTCCTCGTCGTCCTCGTCGTCCTCGTCCTCGTCGTCCTCGTCGTCCTCGTCCTCGTCGTCCTCGTCCTCGTCGTCCTCGTCCTCGTCGTCCTCGTCCTCGTCGTCCTCGTCCTCGTCGTCCTCGTCCTCGTCGTCCTCGTCCTCGTCCTCGTCGTCCTCGTCGTCCTCGTCCTCGTCGTCCTCGTCCTCGTCGTCCTCGTCCTCGTCGTCCTCGTCGTCCTCGTCCTCGTCTTCGTCGTCCTCGTCCTCGTCCTCGTCGTCCTCGTCCTCGTCCTCGTCCTCGTCGTCCTCGTCGTCCTCGTCGTCCTCGTCGTCCTCGTCCTCGTCCTCGTCGTCCTCGTCGTCCTCGTCCGCGTCCTCGTCGTCCTCGTCGTCCTCGTCGTCCTCGTCCTCGTCCTCGTCGTCCTCGTCGTCCTCGTCCTCGTCGTCCTCGTCCTCGTCGTCCTCGTCGTCCTCGTCGTCCTCGTCCTCGTCCTCGTCCTCGTCGTCCTCGTCCTCGTCGTCCTCGTCGTCCTCGTCCTCGTCGTCCTCGTCCTCGTCGTCCTCGTCCTCGTCGTCCTCGTCGTTCTCGTCCTCGTCGTCGTCGTCCTCGTCCTCGTCCTCGTCGTCTTCGTCCTCGTCCTCGTCGTCCTCGTCCTCGTCCTCGTCGTCCTCGTCCTCGTCGTCCTCGTCCTCGTCGTCCTCGTCCTCGTCGTCCTCGTCCTCGTCGTCCTCGTCCTCGTCGTCCTCGTCCTCGTCGTCCTCGTCCTCGTCGTCCTCGTCCACGTCGTCCTCGTCCTCGTCGTCCTCGTCCTCGTCGTCCTCGTCCTCGTCGTCCTCGTCCTCGTCGTCCTCGTCCTCATCGTCCTCGTCCTCGTCGTCCTCGTCCTCGTCGTCCTCGTCGTCCTCGTCCTCGTCGTCCTCGTCCTCGTCGTCCTCGTCCTCGTCGTCCTCGTCCTCGTCGTCCTCGTCCTCGTCGTCCTCGTCCTCGTCGTCCTCGTCCTCGTCGTCCTCGTCCTCGTCGTCCTCGTCCTCGTCGTCCTCGTCCTCGTCGTCCTCGTCCTCGTCGTCCTCGTCCTCGTCGTCCTCGTCGTCCTCGTCCTCGTCGTCCTCGTCCTCGTCGTCCTCGTCGTCCTCGTCGTCCTCGTCCTCGTCGTCCTCGTCGTCCTCGTCCTCGTCGTCCTCGTCGTCCTCGTCCTCGTCCTCGTCGTCGTCGTCCTCCTCGTCCCCGTCGTCGTCGTCGTCCTCGTCCTCGTCGTCCTCGTCGTCCTCGTCCTCGTCCTCGTCGTCCTCGTCCTCGTCGTCCTCGTCGTTCTCGTCCTCGTCGTCGTCGTCCTCGTCCTCGTCCTCGTCGTCCTCGTCCTCGACGTCCCCGTCATCGTCGTCCTCGTCCTCGTCGTCCACGTCGTCCTCGTCCTCGTCCTCGTCGTCCACGTCGTCCTCGTCCTCGTCGTCCTCGTCCTCGTCGTCCTCGGCCTCGTCGTCCTCGTCCTCGTCGTCCTCGTCCTCGTCGTCCTCGTCCTCGTCGTCCTCGTCCTCGTCGTCCTCGTCCTCGTCGTCCTCGTCCTCGTCGTCCTCGTCCTCGTCGTCCTCGTCCTCGTCGTCCTCGTCCTCGTCGTCCTCGTCCTCGTCGTCCTCGTCCTCGTCGTCCTCGTCCTCGTCGTCCTCGTCCTCGTCGTCCTCGTCCTCGTCGTCCTCGTCCTCGTCGTCCTCGTCCTCGTCGCCCTCGTCCTCGTCGTCCTCGTCGTCCTCGTCCTCGTCCTCGTCGTCCTCGTCGTCCTCGTCCTCGTCCTCGTCGTCCTCGTCGTCCTCGTCCTCGTCCTCGTCGTCCACGACGTCCCCGTCATCGTCGTCCTCGTCGTCCACGACGTCCCCGTCATCGTCGTCCTCGTCCTCGTCGTCCACGTCGTCCTCGTCCTCGTCCTCGTCGTCCACGTCGTCCTCGTCCTCGTCGTCCTCGTCCTCGTCGTCCTCGTCCTCGTCGTCCTCGTCCTCGTCGTCCTCGTCCTCGTCGTCCTCGTCCTCGTCGTCCTCGTCCTCGTCGTCCTCGTCCTCGTCGTCCTCGTCCTCGTCGTCCTCGTCCTCGTCGTCCTCGTCCTCGTCGTCCTCGTCCTCGTCGTCCTCGTCGTCCTCGTCGTCCTCGTCCTCGTCCTCGTCCTCGTCGTCCTCGTCGTCCTCGTCCTCGTCGTCCTCGTCGTCCTCGTCCTCGTCGTCCTCGTCCTCGTCCTCGTCGTCCTCGTCCTCGTCGTCCTCGTCCTCGTCGTCCTCGTCCTCGTCGTCCTCGTCGTTCTCGTCCTCGTCGTCGTCGTCCTCGTCCTCGTCCTCGTCCTCGTCGTCCTCGTCCTCGTCCTCGTCGTCTTCGTCCTCGTCCTCGTCGTCCTCGTCCTCGTCCTCGTCGTCCTCGTCCTCGTCCTCGTCGTCCTCGTCCTCGTCGTCCTCGTCCTCGTCGTCCTCGTCCTCGTCGTCCTCGTCCTCGTCGTCCTCGTCCTCGTCGTCCTCGTCCTCGTCGTCCTCGTCCTCGTCGTCCTCGTCCTCGTCGTCCTCGTCCTCGTCGTCCTCGTCGTCCTCGTCCTCGTCCTCGTCGTCCTCGTCCTCGTCCTCGTCGTCCTCGTCCTCGTCCTCGTCGTCCTCGTCGTCCTCGTCCTCGTCCTCGTCCTCGTCGTCCTCGTCGTCCTCGTCGTCCTCGTCGTCCTCGTCCTCGTCCTCGTCGTCCTCGTCGTCCTCGTCCGCGTCCTCGTCGTCCTCGTCGTCCTCGTCCGCGTCCTCGTCGTCCTCGTCGTCCTCGTCGTCCTCGTCCTCGTCGTCCTCGTCCTCGTCGTCCTCGTCCTCGTCGTCCTCGTCCTCGTCGTCCTCGTCCTCGTCGTCCTCGTCCTCGTCGTCCTCGTCCTCGTCGTCCTCGTCCTCGACGTCCTCGTCCTCGTCGTCCTCGTCGTCCTCGTCGTCCTCGTCCTCGTCCTCGTCCTCGTCGTCCTCGTCGTCCTCGTCCTCGTCGTCCTCGTCGTCCTCGTCCTCGTCGTCCTCGTCCTCGTCGTCCTCGTCCTCGTCGTCCTCGTCGTTCTCGTCCTCGTCGTCGTCGTCCTCGTCCTCGTCCTCGTCCTCGTCGTCCTCGTCCTCGTCCTCGTCGTCTTCGTCCTCGTCCTCGTCGTCCTCGTCCTCGTCCTCGTCGTCCTCGTCCTCGTCCTCGTCGTCCTCGTCCGCGTCCTCGTCGTCCTCGTCGTCCTCGTCGTCCTCGTCCTCGTCGTCCTCGTCCTCGTCGTCCTCGTCCTCGTCGTCCTCGTCCTCGTCGTCCTCGTCGTCCTCGTCGTCCTCGTCCTCGTCCTCGTCCTCGTCGTCCTCGTCGTCCTCGTCCTCGTCGTCCTCGTCGTCCTCGTCCTCGTCGTCCTCGTCCTCGTCGTCCTCGTCCTCGTCGTCCTCGTCCTCGTCGTCCTCGTCGTTCTCGTCCTCGTCGTCGTCGTCCTCGTCCTCGTCCTCGTCCTCGTCGTCCTCGTCCTCGTCCTCGTCGTCTTCGTCCTCGTCCTCGTCGTCCTCGTCCTCGTCCTCGTCCTCGTCCTCGTCGTCCTCGTCCTCGTCGTCCTCGTCGTCCTCGTCCTCGTCCTCGTCGTCCTCGTCCTCGTCCTCGTCGTCCTCGTCCTCGTCCTCGTCGTCCTCGTCCTCGTCCTCGTCGTCCTCGTCCTCGTCCTCGTCGTCCTCGTCCTCGTCGTCCTCGTCCTCGTCGTCCTCGTCCTCGTCGTCCTCGTCCTCGTCGTCCTCGTCCTCGTCGTCCTCGTCCTCGTCGTCCTCGTCCTCGTCGTCCTCGTCCTCGTCGTCCTCGTCCTCGTCGTCCTCGTCCTCGTCGTCCTCGTCCTCGTCGTCCTCGTCCTCGTCGTCCTCGTCCTCGTCGTCCTCGTCCTCGTCGTCCTCGTCCTCGTCGTCCTCGTCCTCGTCGTCCTCGTCCTCGTCGTCCTCGTCCTCGTCGTCCTCGTCCTCGTCGTCCTCGTCCTCGTCGTCCTCGTCCTCGTCGTCCTCGTCCTCGTCGTCCTCGTCCTCGTCGTCCTCGTCCTCGTCGTCCTCGTCCTCGTCGTCCTCGTCCTCGTCCTCGTCCTCGTCGTCCTCGTCGTCCTCGTCCTCGTCGTCCTCGTCGTCCTCGTCCTCGTCGTCCTCGTCGTCCTCGTCCTCGTCCTCGTCGTCCTCGTCGTCCTCGTCCTCGTCCTCGTCCTCGTCGTCCTCGTCGTCCTCGTCGTCCTCGTCGTCCTCGTCCTCGTCCTCGTCGTCCTCGTCGTCCTCGTCCGCGTCCTCGTCGTCCTCGTCGTCCTCGTCGTCCTCGTCCTCGTCGTCCTCGTCCTCGTCGTCCTCGTCCTCGTCGTCCTCGTCCTCGTCGTCCTCGTCGTCCTCGTCGTCCTCGTTCTCGTCCTCGTCCTCGTCGTCCTCGTCGTCCTCGTCCTCGTCGTCCTCGTCGTCCTCGTCCTCGTCGTCCTCGTCCTCGTCGTCCTCGTCCTCGTCGTCCTCGTCCTCGTCGTCCTCGTCCTCGTCGTCCTCGTCCTCGTCGTCCTCGTCCTCGTCCTCGTCGTCCTCGTCGTCCTCGTCCTCGTCGTCCTCGTCCTCGTCGTCCTCGTCCTCGTCGTCCTCGTCGTCCTCGTCCTCGTCTTCGTCGTCCTCGTCCTCGTCCTCGTCGTCCTCGTCCTCGTCCTCGTCCTCGTCGTCCTCGTCGTCCTCGTCGTCCTCGTCGTCCTCGTCCTCGTCCTCGTCGTCCTCGTCGTCCTCGTCCGCGTCCTCGTCGTCCTCGTCGTCCTCGTCGTCCTCGTCCTCGTCCTCGTCGTCCTCGTCGTCCTCGTCCTCGTCGTCCTCGTCCTCGTCGTCCTCGTCGTCCTCGTCGTCCTCGTCCTCGTCCTCGTCCTCGTCGTCCTCGTCCTCGTCGTCCTCGTCGTCCTCGTCCTCGTCGTCCTCGTCCTCGTCGTCCTCGTCCTCGTCGTCCTCGTCGTTCTCGTCCTCGTCGTCGTCGTCCTCGTCCTCGTCCTCGTCGTCTTCGTCCTCGTCCTCGTCGTCCTCGTCCTCGTCCTCGTCGTCCTCGTCCTCGTCGTCCTCGTCCTCGTCGTCCTCGTCCTCGTCGTCCTCGTCCTCGTCGTCCTCGTCCTCGTCGTCCTCGTCCTCGTCGTCCTCGTCCTCGTCGTCCTCGTCCACGTCGTCCTCGTCCTCGTCGTCCTCGTCCTCGTCGTCCTCGTCCTCGTCGTCCTCGTCCTCGTCGTCCTCGTCCTCGTCGTCCTCGTCCTCGTCGTCCTCGTCCTCGTCGTCCTCGTCGTCCTCGTCCTCGTCGTCCTCGTCCTCGTCGTCCTCGTCCTCGTCGTCCTCGTCCTCGTCGTCCTCGTCCTCGTCGTCCTCGTCCTCGTCGTCCTCGTCCTCGTCGTCCTCGTCCTCGTCGTCCTCGTCCTCGTCGTCCTCGTCCTCGTCGTCCTCGTCCTCGTCGTCCTCGTCCTCGTCGTCCTCGTCCTCGTCGTCCTCGTCCTCGTCGTCCTCGTCGTCCTCGTCCTCGTCGTCCTCGTCCTCGTCGTCCTCGTCGTCCTCGTCCTCGTCGTCCTCGTCGTCCTCGTCCTCGTCCTCGTCGTCGTCGTCCTCCTCGTCCCCGTCGTCGTCGTCGTCCTCGTCCTCGTCGTCCTCGTCGTCCTCGTCCTCGTCCTCGTCGTCCTCGTCCTCGTCGTCCTCGTCGTTCTCGTCCTCGTCGTCGTCGTCCTCGTCCTCGTCCTCGTCGTCCTCGTCCTCGTCGTCCTCGTCGTCCTCGTCCTCGTCCTCGTCGTCCTCGTCGTCCTCGTCCTCGTCCTCGTCGTCCTCGTCGTCCTCGTCCTCGTCCTCGTCGTCCACGACGTCCCCGTCATCGTCGTCCTCGTCCTCGTCGTCCACGTCGTCCTCGTCCTCGTCCTCGTCGTCCACGTCGTCCTCGTCCTCGTCGTCCTCGTCCTCGTCGTCCTCGGCCTCGTCGTCCTCGTCCTCGTCGTCCTCGTCCTCGTCGTCCTCGTCCTCGTCGTCCTCGTCCTCGTCGTCCTCGTCCTCGTCGACCTCGTCCTCGTCGTCCTCGTCCTCGTCGTCCTCGTCCTCGTCGTCCTCGTACTCGTCGTCCTCGTCCTCGTCGTCCTCGTCCTCGTCGTCCTCGTCCTCGTCGTCCTCGTCCTCGTCGTCCTCGTCCTCGTCGTCCTCGTCCTCGTCGTCCTCGTCCTCGTCGTCCTCGTCCTCGTCGTCCTCGTCCTCGTCGTCCTCGTCCTCGTCGTCCTCGTCCTCGTCGTCCTCGTCCTCGTCGTCCTCGTCCTCGTGGTCCTCGTCCTCGTCGTCCTCGTCCTCGTCGTCCTCGTCGTTCTCGTCCTCGTCGTCGTCGTCCTCGTCCTCGTCCTCGTCCTCGTCGTCCTCGTCCTCGTCCTCGTCGTCTTCGTCCTCGTCCTCGTCGTCCTCGTCCTCGTCCTCGTCGTCCTCGTCCTTGTCCTCGTCGTCCTCGTCCTCGTCGTCCTCGTCCTCGTCGTCCTCGTCCTCGTCGTCCTCGTCCTCGTCGTCCTCGTCCTCGTCGTCCTCGTCCTCGTCGTCCTCGTCCTCGTCGTCCTCGTCCTCGTCGTCCTCGTCCTCGTCGTCCTCGTCCTCGTCGTCCTCGTCCTCGTCGTCCTCGTCCTCGTCGTCCTCGTCCTCGTCGTCCTCGTCCTCGTCGTCCTCGTCCTCGTCGTCCTCGTCCTCGTCGTCCTCGTCGTCCTCGTCCTCGTCCTCGTCGTCCTCGTCCTCGTCCTCGTCGTCCTCGTCCTCGTCCTCGTCGTCCTCGTCGTCCTCGTCCTCGTCCTCGTCGTCCTCGTCGTCCTCGTCCTCGTCCTCGTCGTCCACGACGTCCCCGTCATCGTCGTCCTCGTCCTCGTCGTCCACGTCGTCCTCGTCCTCGTCCTCGTCGTCCACGTCGTCCTCGTCCTCGTCGTCCTCGTCCTCGTCGTCCTCGTCCTCGTCGTCCTCGTCCTCGTCGTCCTCGTCCTCGTCGTCCTCGTCCTCGTCGTCCTCGTCCTCGTCGTCCTCGTCCTCGTCGTCCTCGTCCTCGTCGTCCTCGTCCTCGTCGTCCTCGTCCTCGTCGTCCTCGTCGTCCTCGTCGTCCTCGTCCTCGTCCTCGTCCTCGTCGTCCTCGTCGTCCTCGTCCTCGTCGTCCTCGTCGTCCTCGTCCTCGTCGTCCTCGTCCTCGTCCTCGTCGTCCTCGTCCTCGTCGTCCTCGTCCTCGTCGTCCTCGTCCTCGTCGTCCTCGTCGTTCTCGTCCTCGTCGTCGTCGTCCTCGTCCTCGTCCTCGTCCTCGTCGTCCTCGCCCTCGTCCTCGTCGTCTTCGTCCTCGTCCTCGTCGTCCTCGTCCTCGTCCTCGTCGTCCTCGTCCTTGTCCTCGTCGTCCTCGTCCTCGTCGTCCTCGTCCTCGTCGTCCTCGTCCTCGTCGTCCTCGTCCTCGTCGTCCTCGTCCTCGTCGTCCTCGTCCTCGTCGTCCTCGTCCTCGTCGTCCTCGTCCTCGTCGTCCTCGTCCTCGTCGTCCTCGTCCTCGTCGTCCTCGTCCTCGTCGTCCTCGTCCTCGTCGTCCTCGTCCTCGTCGTCCTCGTCCTCGTCGTCCTCGTCCTCGTCGTCCTCGTCCTCGTCGTCCTCGTCGTCCTCGTCCTCGTCCTCGTCGTCCTCGTCCTCGTCCTCGTCGTCCTCGTCCTCGTCCTCGTCGTCCTCGTCGTCCTCGTCCTCGTCCTCGTCGTCCTCGTCGTCCTCGTCGTCCTCGTCGTCCTCGTCCTCGTCCTCGTCGTCCTCGTCGTCCTCGTCCGCGTCCTCGTCGTCCTCGTCGTCCTCGTCGTCCTCGTCCTCGTCGTCCTCGTCCTCGTCGTCCTCGTCCTCGTCGTCCTCGTCCTCGTCGTCCTCGTCCTCGTCGTCCTCGTCCTCGTCGTCCTCGTCGTCCTCGTCGTCCTCGTCCTCGTCCTCGTCCTCGTCGTCCTCGTCCTCGTCGTCCTCGTCGTCCTCGTCCTCGTCGTCCTCGTCCTCGTCGTCCTCGTCCTCGTCGTCCTCGTCGTTCTCGTCCTCGTCGTCGTCGTCCTCGTCCTCGTCCTCGTCCTCGTCGTCCTCGTCCTCGTCCTCGTCGTCTTCGTCCTCGTCCTCGTCGTCCTCGTCCTCGTCCTCGTCGTCCTCGTCCTCGTCCTCGTCGTCCTCGTCCTCGTCGTCCTCGTCCTCGTCCTCGTCGTCCTCGTCCTCGTCGTCCTCGTCGTCCTCGTCCTCGTCCTCGTCGTCCTCGTCCTCGTCGTCCTCGTCCTCGTCCTCGTCGTCCTCGTCCTCGTCCTCGTCATCCTCGTCCTCGTCCTCGTCGTCCTCGTCGTCCTCGTCCTCGTCGTCCTCGTCCTCGTCGTCCTCGTCCTCGTCGTCCTCGTCCTCGTCGTCCTCGTCCTCGTCGTCCTCGTCCTCGTCGTCCTCGTCCTCGTCGTCCTCGTCCTCGTCGTCCTCGTCGTCCTCGTCCGCGTCGTCCTCGTCCTCGTCGTCCTCGTCCTCGTCGTCGTCGTCCTCGTCGTCGTCGTCCTCGTCGTCCTCGTCCCCGTCGTCCTCGTCCTCGTCTTCCTCGTCCTCGTCGTCCTCGTCCTCGTCGTCCTCGTCCTCGTCGTCCTCGTCCTCGTCTTCCTCGTCCTCGTCGTCCTCGTCCTCGTCGTCCTCGTCCTCGTCGTCCTCGTCCTCGTCGTCCTCGTCCTCGTCGTCCTCGTCCTCGTCGTCCTCGTCCTCGTCGTCCTCGTCCTCGTCGTCCTCGTCCTCGTCGTCCTCGTCCTCGTCGTCCTCGTCCTCGTCGTCCTCGTCCTCGTCGTCCTCGTCCTCGTCGTCCTCGTCCTCGTCGTCCTCGTCCTCGTCGTCCTCGTCCTCGTCGTCCTCGTCCTCGTCGTCCGCGTCCTCGTCGTCCCCGTCCTCGTCGTCCCCGTCCTCGTCTTCCCCGTCCTCGTCGTCCCCGTCCTCGTCGTCCTCGTCGTCCTCGTCGTCCTCGTCGTCCTCGTCGTCCTCGTCGTCCTCGTCGTCCTCGTCCTCGTCGTCCTCGTCGTCCTCGTCGTCCTCGTCCTCGTCGTCCTCGTCCTCGTCGTCCTCGTCGTCCTCGTCCTCGTCGTCCTCGTCCTCGTCGTCCTCGTCCGCGTCCTCGTCGTCCTCGTCGTCCTCGTCGTCCTCGTCCTCGTCGTCCTCGTCCTCGTCGTCCTCGTCCTCGTCGTCCTCGTCCTCGTCGTCCTCGTCCTCGTCGTCCTCGTCCTCGTCGTCCTCGTCCTCGTCGTCCTCGTCCTCGTCGTCCTCGTCCTCGTCGTCCTCGTCCTCGTCCTCGTCCTCGTCGTCCTCGTCGTCCTCGTCCTCGTCGTCCTCGTCGTCCTCGTCCTCGTCGTCCTCGTCGTCCTCGTCCTCGCCGTCCTCGTCCTCGTCGTCCTCGTCGTCCTCGTCCTCGTCGTCCTCGTCGTCCTCGTCCTCGTCCTCGTCGTCCTCGTCCTCGTCCTCGTCGTCCTCGTCGTCCTCGTCCTCATCCTCGTCCTCGTCGTCCTCGTCGTCCTCGTCGTCCTCGTCGTCCTCGTCCTCGTCCTCGTCGTCCTCGTCGTCCTCGTCCGCGTCCTCGTCGTCCTCGTCGTCCTCGTCGTCCTCGTCCTCGTCGTCCTCGTCCTCGTCGTCCTCGTCCTCGTCGTCCTCGTCCTCGTCGTCCTCGTCCTCGTCGTCCTCGTCCGTCGTCGTCCTCGTCCTCGTCGTCCTCGTCCTCGTCCTCGTCCTCGTCGTCCTCGTCGTCCTCGTCGTCCTCGTCGTCCTCGTCCTCGTCCTCGTCGTCCTCGTCGTCCTCGTCCGCGTCCTCGTCGTCCTCGTCGTCCTCGTCGTCCTCGTCCTCGTCGTCCTCGTCCTCGTCGTCCTCGTCCTCGTCGTCCTCGTCCTCGTCGTCCTCGTCCTCGTCGTCCTCGTCCTCGTCGTCCTCGTCCTCGTCGTCCTCGTCGTCCTCGTCGTCCTCGTCCTCGTCCTCGTCCTCGTCGTCCTCGTCGTCCTCGTCCTCGTCGTCCTCGTCGTCCTCGTCCTCGTCGTCCTCGTCCTCGTCGTCCTCGTCCTCGTCGTCCTCGTCGTTCTCGTCCTCGTCGTCGTCGTCCTCGTCCTCGTCCTCGTCCTCGTCGTCTTCGTCCTCGTCCTCGTCGTCCTCGTCCTCGTCCTCGTCGTCCTCGTCCTCGTCCTCGTCGTCCTCGTCCTCGTCGTCCTCGTCCTCGTCCTCGTCGTCCTCGTCCTCGTCGTCCTCGTCGTCCTCGTCCTCGTCGTCCTCGTCCTCGTCGTCCTCGTCCTCGTCGTCCTCGTCCTCGTCGTCCTCGTCCTCGTCGTCCTCGTCCTCGTCGTCCTCGTCCTCGTCGTCCTCGTCCTCGTCGTCCTCGTCCTCGTCGTCCTCGTCCTCGTCGTCCTCGTCCTCGTCGTCCTCGTCCTCGTCGTCCTCGTCCTCGTCCTCGTCCTCGTCGTCCTCGTCGTCCTCGTCCTCGTCGTCCTCGTCGTCCTCGTCCTCGTCGTCCTCGTCCTCGTCGTCCTCGTCGTCCTCGTCCTCGTCCTCGTCGTCCTCGTCCTCGTCCTCGTCCTCGTCGTCCTCGTCGTCCTCGTCCTCAGCCTCGTCCTCGTCGTCCTCGTCGTCCTCGTCGTCCTCGTCGTCCTCGTCCTCGTCCTCGTCGTCCTCGTCGTCCTCGTCCGCGTCCTCGTCGTCCTCGTCGTCCTCGTCGTCCTCGTCCTCGTCGTCCTCGTCCTCGTCGTCCTCGTCCTCGTCGTCCTCGTCCTCGTCGTCCTCGTCGTCCTCGTCGTCCTCGTCCTCGTCCTCGTCCTCGTCGTCCTCGTCGTCCTCGACCTCGTCGTCCTCGTCGTCCTCGTCCTCGTCGTCCTCATACTCGTCGTCCTCGTCCTCGTCGTCCTCGTCGTTCTCGTCCTCGTCGTCGTCGTCCTCGTCCTCGTCCTCGTCCTCGTCGTCCTCGTCCTCGTCCTCGTCGTCTTCGTCCTCGTCCTCTTCGTCCTCGTCCTCGTCCTCGTCGTCCTCGTCCTCGTCCTCGTCGTCCTCGTTCCCGTCCTCGTCGTCCTCGTCCTCGTCGTCCTCGTCCTCGTCGTCCTCGTCGTCCTCGTCCTCGTCCTCGTCGTCCTCGTCCTCGTCCTCGTCGTCCTCGTCCTCGTCCTCGTCGTCCTCGTCCTCGTCGTCCTCGTCCTCGTCGTCCTCGTCCTCGTCGTCCTCGTCCTCGTCGTCCTCGTCCTCGTCGTCCTCGTCCTCGTCGTCCTCGTCCTCGTCGTCCTCGTCCTCGTCGTCCTCGTCCTCGTCGTCCTCGTCCTCGTCGTCCTCGTCCTCGTCGTCCTCGTCCTCGTCGTCCTCGTCCTCGTCGTCCTCGTCCTCGTCGTCCTCGTCCTCGTCCTCGTCCTCGTCGTCCTCGTCGTCCTCGTCCTCGTCGTCCTCGTCGTCCTCGTCCTCGTCGTCCTCGTCGTCCTCGTCCTCGTCGTCCTCGTCCTCGTCGTCCTCGTCGTCCTCGTCCTCGTCCTCGTCGTCCTCGTCGTCCTCGTCCTCGTCCTCGTCCTCGTCGTCCTCGTCGTCCTCGTCGTCCTCGTCGTCCTCGTGCTCGTCCTCGTCGTCCTCGTCGTCCTCGTCCGCGTCCTCGTCGTCCTCGTCGTCCTCGTCGTCCTCGTCCTCGTCGTCCTCGTCCTCGTCGTCCTCGTCCTCGTCGTCCTCGTCCTCGTCGTCCTCGTCGTCCTCGTCGTCCTCGTCCTCGTCCTCGTCCTCGTCGTCCTCGTCGTCCTCGTCCTCGTCGTCCTCGTCGTCCTCGTCCTCGTCGTCCTCGTCCTCGTCGTCCTCGTCCTCGTCGTCCTCGTCCTCGTCGTCCTCGTCCTCGTCGTCCTCGTCCTCGTCCTCGTCGTCCTCGTCGTCCTCGTCCTCGTCGTCCTCGTCCTCGTCCTCGTCGTCCTCGTCGTCCTCGTCCTCGTCCTCGTCGTCCACAACGTCCCCGTCCTCCACGACGTCCCCGTCATCGTCGTCCTCGTCCTCGTCGTCCACGTCGTCCTCGTCCTCGTCCTCGTCGTCCACGTCGTCCTCGTCCTCGTCGTCCTCGTCCTCGTCCTCGTCGTCCTCGTCCTCGTCGTCCTCGTCCTCGTCGTCCTCGTCCTCGTCGTCCTCGTCCTCGTCGTCCTCGTCCTCGTCGTCCTCGTCCTCGTCGTCCTCGTCCTCGTCGTCCTCGTCCTCGTCGTCCTCGTCCTCGTCGTCCTCGTCCTCGTCGTCCTCGTCCTCGTCGTCCTCGTCCTCGTCGTCCTCGTCCTCGTCGTCCTCGTCCTCGTCGTCCTCGTCCTCGTCGTCCTCGTCCTCGTCGTCCTCGTCCTCGCCGTCCTCGTCCTCGCCGTCCTCGTCCTCGCCGTCCTCGTCCTCGTCGTCCTCGTCCTCGTCGTCCTCGTCCTCGTCGTCCTCGTCCTCGTCGTCCTCGTCCTCGTCGTCCTCGTCCTCGTCGTCCTCGTCCTCGTCGTCCTCGTCCTCGTCGTCCTCGTCCTCGTCGTCCTCGTCCTCGTCGTCCTCGTCCTCGCCGTCCTCGTCCTCGCCGTCCTCGTCCTTGCCGTCCTCGTCCTCGTCGTCCTCGTCCTCGTCGTCCTCGTCCTCGTCGTCCTCGTCCTCGTCGTCCTCGTCGTCCTCGTCCTCGTCGTCCTCGTCCTCGTCGTCCTCGTCCTCGGCGTCCTCGTCGTCCTCGTCCTCGTCGTCCTCGTCCTCGTCGTCCTCGTCCTCGTCGTCCTCGTCGTCCTCGTCCTCGTCGTCCTCGTCGTCCTCGTCCTCGTCCTCGTCGTCGTCGTCGTCCTCGTCCCCGTCGTCGTCGTCGTCCTCGTCCTCGTCGTCCTCGTCGTCCTCGTCCTCGTCGTCCTCGTCCTCGTCGTCCTCGTCGTCCTCGTCCTCGTCCTCGTCGTCCTCGTCCTCGTCGTCCTCGTCCTCGTCCTCGTCGTCCTCGTCCTCGTCGTCCTCGTCGTCCTCGTCCCCGTCGTCGTCGTCGTCCTCGTCCTCGTCGTCCTCGTCCTCGTCGTCCTCGTCCCCGTCGTCGTCGTCCTCGTCCTCGTCGTCCTCGTCCTCGTCCTCGTCGTCCTCGTCCTCGTCGTCCTCGCCCTCGTCGTCCTCGTCGTCCTCGTCCTCGTCGTCCTCGTCGTCCTCGTCCTCGTCCTCGTCGTCCTCGTCGTCCTCGTCCTCGTCCTCGTCGTCCTCGTCGTCCTCGTCCTCGTCCTCGTCGTCCACGACGTCCCCGTCATCGTCGTCCTCGTCCTCGTCGTCCACGTCGTCCTCGTCCTCGTCGTCCTCGTCCTCGTCGTCCTCGTCCTCGTCGTCCCCGTCCTCGTCGTCCTCGTCCTCGTCGTCCTCGTCCTTGTCGTCCTCGTCCTCGTCGTCCTCGTCCTCGTCGTCCTCGTCCTCGTCGTCCTCGTCGTCCTCGTCGTCCTCGTCCTCGTCGTCGTCGTCGTCCTCGTCCTCGTCGTCCTCGTCCTCGTCGTCCTCGTCCTCGTCGTCCTCGTCCTCGTCGTCCTCGTCGTCCTCGTCCTCGTCGTCGTCGTCGTCCTCGTCCTCGTCGTCCTCGTCCTCGTCGTCCTCGTCCTCGTCCTCGTCGTCCTCGTCCTCGTCGTCCTCGTCCTCGTCGTCCTCGTCCTCGTCCTCGTCGTCCTCGTCGTCCTCGTCCTCGTCATCCTCGTCGTCCTCGTCCTCGTCCTCGTCGTCCTCGTCCTCGTCGTCCTCGTCCTCGTCGTCCTCGTCCTCGTCCTCGTCGTCCTCGTCGTCCTCGTCCTCGTCGTCCTCGTCCTCATCGTCCTCGTCCTCGTCGTCCTCGTCGTCCTCGTCCTCGTCGTCCTCGTCGTCCTCGTCCTCGTCGTCCTCGTCGTCCTCGTCCTCGTCCTCGTCGTCCTCGTCGTCCTCGTCCTCGTCCTCGTCGTCCTCGTCGTCCTCGTCCTCGTCCTCGTCGTCCACGACGTCCCCGTCATCGTCGTCCTCGTCCTCGTCGTCCACGTCGTCCTCGTCCTCGTCGTCCTCGTCCTCGTCGTCCTCGTCCTCGTCGTCCTCGTCCTCGTCGTCCTCGTCCTCGTCGTCCCCGTCCTCGTCGTCCTCGTCCTCGTCGTCCTCGTCCTCGTCGTCCTCGTCCTCGTCGTCCTCGTCGTCCTCGTCCTCGTCGTCCTCGTCGTCCTCGTCCTCGTCCTCGTCGTCCTCGTCCTCGTCCTCGTCGTCCTCGTCCTCATCGTCCTCGTCCTTGTCGTCCTCGTCCTCGTCGTCCTCGTCCTCGTCGTCCTCGTCCTCGTCGTCCTCGTCGTCCTCGTCCCCGTCGTCGTCGTCGTCCTCGTCCTCGTCGTCCTCGTCCTCGTCGTCCTCGTCCCCGTCGTCGTCGTCCTCGTCCTCGTCGTCCTCGTCCTCGTCGTCCTCGTCGTTCTCGTCCTCGTCGTCGTCGTCCTCGTCCTCGTCCTCGTCGTCCTCGTCCTCGTCGTCCTCGTCGTCCTCGTCCTCGTCCTCGTCGTCCTCGTCGTCCTCGTCCTCGTCCTCGCCGTCCTCGTCGTCCTCGTCCTCGTCCTCGTCGTCCACGACGTCCCCGTCATCGTCGTCCTCGTCCTCGTCGTCCACGTCGTCCTCGTCCTCGTCCTCGTCGTCCACGTCGTCCTCGTCCTCGTCCTCGTCGTCCACGTCGTCCTCGTCCTCGTCCTCGTCGTCCACGTCGTCCTCGTCCTCGTCGTCCTCGTCCTCGTCCTCGTCGTCCTCGTCCTCGTCGTCCTCGTCGTCCTCGTCCTCGTCGTCCTCGTCCTCGTCGTCCTCGTCCTCGTCGTCCTCGTCCACGTCGTCCTCGTCCTCGTCGTCCTCGTCCTCGTCCTCGTCGTCCTCGTCCTCGTCGTCCTCGTCGTCCTCGTCCTCGTCGTCCTCGTCCTCGTCGTCCTCGTCCTCGTCGTCCTCGTCCTCGTCGTCCTCGTCCTCGTCGTCCTCGTCCTCGTCGTCCTCGTCCTCGTCGTCCTCGTCCTCGTCGTCCTCGTCCTCGTCGTCCTCGTCCTCGTCGTCCTCGTCCTCGTCGTCCTCGTCCTCGTCGTCCTCGTCCTCGTCGTCCTCGTCCTCGTCGTCCTCGTCCTCGTCGTCCTCGTCCTCGTCGTCCTCGTCCTCGTCGTCCTCGTCCTCGTCGTCCTCGTCCTCGTCGTCCTCGTCCTCGTCGTCCTCGTCCTCGTCGTCCTCGTCCTCGTCGTCCTCGTCCTCGCCGTCCTCGTCCTCGCCGTCCTCGTCCTCGCCGTCCTCGTCCTCGTCGTCCTCGTCCTCGTCGTCCTCGTCCTCGTCGTCCTCGTCCTCGTCGTCCTCGTCCTCGTCGTCCTCGTCCTCGTCGTCCTCGTCCTCGTCGTCCTCGTCCTCGTCGTCCTCGTCCTCGTCGTCCTCGTCCTCGTCGTCCTCGTCCTCGTCGTCCTCGTCCTCGTCGTCCTCGTCGTCCTCGTCCTCGTCGTCCTCGTCGTCCTCGTCCTCGTCCTCGTCGTCGTCGTCGTCCTCGTCCCCGTCGTCGTCGTCGTCCTCGTCCTCGTCGTCCTCGTCGTCCTCGTCCTCGTCGTCCTCGTCCTCGTCGTCCTCGTCGTCCTCGTCGTCCTCGTCCTCGTCCTCGTCGTCCTCGTCCTCGTCGTCCTCGTCCTCGTCCTCGTCGTCCTCGTCCTCGTCGTCCTCGTCGTCCTCGTCCCCGTCGTCGTCGTCGTCCTCGTCCTCGTCGTCCTCGTCCTCGTCGTCCTCGTCCCCGTCGTCGTCGTCCTCGTCCTCGTCGTCCTCGTCCTCGTCCTCGTCGTCCTCGTCCTCGTCCTCGTCCTCGTCGTCCTCGTCGTCCTCGTCCTCGTCGTCCTCGTCGTCCTCGTCCTCGTCCTCGTCGTCCTCGTCGTCCTCGTCCTCGTCCTCGTCGTCCTCGTCGTCCTCGTCCTCGTCCTCGTCGTCCACGACGTCCCCGTCATCGTCGTCCTCGTCCTCGTCGTCCACGTCGTCCTCGTCCTCGTCGTCCTCGTCCTCGTCGTCCTCGTCCTCGTCGTCCCCGTCCTCGTCGTCCTCGTCCTCGTCCTCGTCGTCCTCGTCCTCGTCGTCCTCGTCCTCGTCGTCCTCGTCGTCCTCGTCCTCGTCGTCCTCGTCGTCCTCGTCCTCGTCCTCGTCGTCCTCGTCCTCGTCCTCGTCGTCCTCGTCCTCATCGTCCTCGTCCTTGTCGTCCTCGTCCTCGTCGTCCTCGTCCTCGTCGTCCTCGTCCTCGTCGTCCTCGTCGTCCTCGTCCCCGTCGTCGTCGTCGTCCTCGTCCTCGTCGTCCTCGTCCTCGTCGTCCTCGTCCCCGTCGTCGTCGTCCTCGTCCTCGTCGTCCTCGTCCTCGTCGTCCTCGTCGTTCTCGTCCTCGTCGTCGTCGTCCTCGTCCTCGTCCTCGTCGTCCTCGTCCTCGTCTTCCTCGTCGTCCTCGTCCTCGTCCTCGTCGTCCTCGTCGTCCTCGTCCTCGTCCTCGTCGTCCTCGTCGTCCTCGTCCTCGTCCTCGTCGTCCACGACGTCCCCGTCATCGTCGTCCTCGTCCTCGTCGTCCACGTCGTCCTCGTCCTCGTCCTCGTCGTCCACGTCGTCCTCGTCGTCCTCGTCCTCGTCGTCCTCGTCCTCGTCGTCCTCGTCCTCGTCGTCCTCGTCCTCGTCGTCCTCGTCCTCGTCCTCGTCGTCCTCGTCCTCGTCGTCCTCGTCGTCCTCGTCCTCGTCGTCCTCGTCCTCGTCGTCCTCGTCCTCGTCGTCCTCGTCCTCGTCGTCCTCGTCCTCGTCGTCCTCGTCCTCGTCGTCCTCGTCCTCGTCGTCCTCGTCCTCGTCGTCCTCGTCCTCGTCGTCCTCGTCCTCGTCGTCCTCGTCCTCGTCGTCCTCGTCCTCGTCGTCCTCGTCGTCCTCGTCCTCGTCCTCGTCGTCCTCGTCCTCGTCGTCCTCGTCCTCGTCCTCGTCGTCCTCGTCCTCGTCGTCCTCGTCGTCCTCGTCCCCGTCGTCGTCGTCGTCCTCGTCCTCGTCGTCCTCGTCCTCGTCGTCCTCGTCCCCGTCGTCGTCGTCCTCGTCCTCGTCGTCCTCGTCCTCGTCCTCGTCGTCCTCGTCCTCGTCGTCCTCGTCCTCGTCGTCCTCGTCGTCCTCGTCCTCGTCGTCCTCGTCGTCCTCGTCCTCGTCCTCGTCGTCCTCGTCGTCCTCGTCCTCGTCCTCGTCGTCCTCGTCGTCCTCGTCCTCGTCCTCGTCGTCCACGACGTCCCCGTCATCGTCGTCCTCGTCCTCGTCGTCCACGTCGTCCTCGTCCTCGTCGTCCTCGTCCTCGTCGTCCTCGTCCTCGTCGTCCCCGTCCTCGTCGTCCTCGTCCTCGTCGTCCTCGTCCTTGTCGTCCTCGTCCTCGTCGTCCTCGTCCTCGTCGTCCTCGTCCTCGTCGTCCTCGTCGTCCTCGTCGTCCTCGTCCTCGTCGTCGTCGTCGTCCTCGTCCTCGTCGTCCTCGTCCTCGTCGTCCTCGTCCTCGTCGTCCTCGTCCTCGTCGTCCTCGTCCTCGTCGTCCTCGTCGTCCTCGTCCTCGTCGTCGTCGTCGTCCTCGTCCTCGTCGTCCTCGTCCTCGTCGTCCTCGTCCTCGTCCTCGTCGTCCTCGTCCTCGTCGTCCTCGTCCTCGTCGTCCTCGTCCTCGTCCTCGTCGTCCTCGTCGTCCTCGTCCTCGTCATCCTCGTCGTCCTCGTCCTCGTCCTCGTCGTCCTCGTCCTCGTCGTCCTCGTCCTCGTCGTCCTCGTCCTCGTCCTCGTCGTCCTCGTCCTCGTCCTCGTCGTCCTCGTCGTCCTCGTCCTCGTCGTCCTCGTCCTCATCGTCCTCGTCCTCGTCGTCCTCGTCCTCGTCGTCCTCGTCGTCCTCGTCCTCGTCGTCCTCGTCGTCCTCGTCCTCGTCCTCGTCGTCCTCGTCGTCCTCGTCCTCGTCCTCGTCGTCCTCGTCGTCCTCGTCCTCGTCCTCGTCGTCCACGACGTCCCCGTCATCGTCGTCCTCGTCCTCGTCTTCCACGTCGTCCTCGTCCTCGTCGTCCTCG
This sequence comes from Andrena hattorfiana, assembly GCA_944738655.2. Taxonomy (NCBI): domain Eukaryota; kingdom Metazoa; phylum Arthropoda; class Insecta; order Hymenoptera; family Andrenidae; genus Andrena; species Andrena hattorfiana. The sequence goes on along the minus strand of OX122893.2, from coordinate 25,527,196 downwards.
TCCTCGTCGTCCTCGTCCTCGTCGTCCTCGTCCTCGTCGTCCTCGTCCTCGTCGTCCCCGTCCTCGTCGTCCTCGTCCTCGTCGTCCTCGTCCTCGTCGTCCTCGTCCTCGTCGTCCTCGTCGTCCTCGTCCTCGTCGTCCTCGTCGTCCTCGTCCTCGTCCTCGTCGTCCTCGTCCTCGTCCTCGTCGTCCTCGTCCTCATCGTCCTCGTCCTTGTCGTCCTCGTCCTCGTCGTCCTCGTCCTCGTCGTCCTCGTCCTCGTCGTCCTCGTCCTCGTCGTCCTCGTCGTCCTCGTCCCCGTCGTCGTCGTCGTCCTCGTCCTCGTCGTCCTCGTCCTCGTCGTCCTCGTCCCCGTCGTCGTCGTCCTCGTCCTCGTCGTCCTCGTCCTCGTCGTCCTCGTCGTTCTCGTCCTCGTCGTCGTCGTCCTCGTCCTCGTCCTCGTCGTCCTCGTCCTCGTCGTCCTCGTCGTCCTCGTCCTCGTCCTCGTCGTCCTCGTCGTCCTCGTCCTCGTCCTCGTCGTCCTCGTCGTCCTCGTCCTCGTCCTCGTCGTCCACGACGTCCCCGTCATCGTCGTCCTCGTCCTCGTCGTCCACGTCGTCCTCGTCCTCGTCCTCGTCGTCCACGTCGTCCTCGTCCTCGTCGTCCTCGTCCTCGTCGTCCTCGTCCTCGTCGTCCTCGTCCTCGTCGTCCTCGTCCTCGTCGTCCTCGTCCTCGTCGTCCTCGTCCTCGTCGTCCTCGTCCTCGTCGTCCTCGTCCTCGTCGTCCTCGTCCTCGTCGTCCTCGTCCTCGTCGTCCTCGTCCTCGTCGTCCTCGTCCTCGTCGTCCTCGTCCTCGTCGTCCTCGTCCTCGTCGTCCTCGTCCTCGTCGTCCTCGTCCTCGTCGTCCTCGTCCTCGTCGTCCTCGTCCTCGTCGTCCTCGTCCTCGTCGTCCTCGTCCTCGTCCTCGTCCTCGTCGTCCTCGTCGTCCTCGTCCTCGTCGTCCTCGTCGTCCTCGTCCTCGTCGTCCTCGTCCTCGTCGTCCTCGTCGTCCTCGTCCTCGTCCTCGTCGTCCTCGTCGTCCTCGTCCTCGTCCTCGTCCTCGTCGTCCTCGTCGTCCTCGTCGTCCTCGTCCTCGTCCTCGTCGTCCTCGTCGTCCTCGTCCGCGTCCTCGTCGTCCTCGTCGTCCTCGTCGTCCTCGTCCTCGTCGTCCTCGTCCTCGTCGTCCGCGTCCTCGTCGTCCTCGTCCTCGTCGTCCTCGTCGTCCTCGTCGTCCTCGTCCTCGTCCTCGTCCTCGTCGTCCTCGTCGTCCTCGTCGTCCTCGTCCTCGTCGTCCTCGTCCTCGTCGTCCTCGTCCTCGTCGTCCTCGTCGTCCTCGTCCTCGTCTTCGTCGTCCTCGTCCTCGTCCTCGTCGTCCTCGTCCTCGTCCTCGTCCTCGTCGTCCTCGTCGTCCTCGTCGTCCTCGTCGTCCTCGTCCTCGTCCTCGTCGTCCTCGTCGTCCTCGTCCGCGTCCTCGTCGTCCTCGTCGTCCTCGTCGTCCTCGTCCTCGTCCTCGTCGTCCTCGTCGTCCTCGTCCTCGTCGTCCTCGTCCTCGTCGTCCTCGTCGTCCTCGTCGTCCTCGTCCTCGTCCTCGTCCTCGTCGTCCTCGTCGTCCTCGTCGTCCTCGTCCTCGTCCTCGTCCTCGTCGTCCTCGTCCTCGTCGTCCTCGTCGTCCTCGTCCTCGTCGTCCTCGTCCTCGTCGTCCTCGTCCTCGTCGTCCTCGTCGTTCTCGTCCTCGTCGTCGTCGTCCTCGTCCTCGTCCTCGTCGTCTTCGTCCTCGTCCTCGTCGTCCTCGTCCTCGTCCTCGTCGTCCTCGTCCTCGTCCTCGTCGTCCTCGTCCTCGTCCTCGTCGTCCTCGTCGTCCTCGTCCTCGTCCTCGTCGTCCTCGTCGTCCTCGTCCTCGTCCTCGTCGTCCACAACGTCCCCGTCCTCCACGACGTCCCCGTCATCGTCGTCCTCGTCCTCGTCGTCCACGTCGTCCTCGTCCTCGTCCTCGTCGTCCACGTCGTCCTCGTCCTCGTCGTCCTCGTCCTCGTCCTCGTCGTCCTCGTCCTCGTCGTCCTCGTCCTCGTCGTCCTCGTCCTCGTCGTCCTCGTCCTCGTCGTCCTCGTCCTCGTCGTCCTCGTCCTCGTCGTCCTCGTCCTCGTCGTCCTCGTCCTCGTCGTCCTCGTCCTCGTCGTCCTCGTCCTCGTCGTCCTCGTCCTCGTCGTCCTCGTCCTCGTCGTCCTCGTCCTCGTCGTCCTCGTCCTCGTCGTCCTCGTCCTCGTCGTCCTCGTCCTCGTCGTCCTCGTCCTCGTCGTCCTCGTCCTCGTCGTCCTCGTCCTCGTCGTCCTCGTCCTCGTCGTCCTCGTCCTCGTCGTCCTCGTCCTCGCCGTCCTCGTCCTCGCCGTCCTCGTCCTCGCCGTCCTCGTCCTCGTCGTCCTCGTCCTCGTCGTCCTCGTCCTCGTCGTCCTCGTCCTCGTCGTCCTCGTCCTCGTCGTCCTCGTCCTCGTCGTCCTCGTCCTCGTCGTCCTCGTCCTCGTCGTCCTCGTCCTCGTCGTCCTCGTCCTCGTCGTCCTCGTCCTCGTCGTCCTCGTCCTCGTCGTCCTCGTCCTCGTCGTCCTCGTCCTCGTCGTCCTCGTCCTCGTCGTCCTCGTCCTCGTCGTCCTCGTCCTCGTCGTCCTCGTCCTCGTCGTCCTCGTCCTCGTCGTCCTCGTCCTCGTCGTCCTCGTCCTCGTCGTCCTCGTCCTCGTCGTCCTCGTCCTCGTCGTCCTCGTCCTCGTCGTCCTCGTCCTCGTCGTCCTCGTCCTCGTCGTCCTCGTCCTCGGCGTCCTCGTCGTCCTCGTCCTCGTCGTCCTCGTCCTCGTCGTCCTCGTCCTCGTCGTCCTCGTCGTCCTCGTCCTCGTCGTCCTCGTCGTCCTCGTCCTCGTCCTCGTCGTCGTCGTCGTCCTCGTCCCCGTCGTCGTCGTCGTCCTCGTCCTCGTCGTCCTCGTCGTCCTCGTCCTCGTCGTCCTCGTCCTCGTCGTCCTCGTCGTCCTCGTCCTCGTCCTCGTCGTCCTCGTCCTCGTCGTCCTCGTCCTCGTCCTCGTCGTCCTCGTCCTCGTCGTCCTCGTCGTCCTCGTCCCCGTCGTCGTCGTCGTCCTCGTCCTCGTCGTCCTCGTCCTCGTCGTCCTCGTCCCCGTCGTCGTCGTCCTCGTCCTCGTCGTCCTCGTCCTCGTCCTCGTCGTCCTCGTCCTCGTCGTCCTCGTCCTCGTCGTCCTCGTCGTCCTCGTCCTCGTCGTCCTCGTCGTCCTCGTCCTCGTCCTCGTCGTCCTCGTCGTCCTCGTCCTCGTCCTCGTCGTCCTCGTCGTCCTCGTCCTCGTCCTCGTCGTCCACGACGTCCCCGTCATCGTCGTCCTCGTCCTCGTCGTCCACGTCGTCCTCGTCATCGTCGTCCTCGTCCTCGTCGTCCTCGTCCTCGTCGTCCCCGTCCTCGTCGTCCTCGTCCTCGTCGTCCTCGTCCTTGTCGTCCTCGTCCTCGTCGTCCTCGTCCTCGTCGTCCTCGTCCTCGTCGTCCTCGTCCTCGTCGTCCTCGTCGTCCTCGTCGTCCTCGTCCTCGTCGTCGTCGTCGTCCTCGTCCTCGTCGTCCTCGTCCTCGTCGTCCTCGTCCTCGTCGTCCTCGTCGTCCTCGTCCTCGTCGTCGTCGTCGTCCTCGTCCTCGTCGTCCTCGTCCTCGTCGTCCTCGTCCTCGTCCTCGTCGTCCTCGTCCTCGTCGTCCTCGTCCTCGTCGTCCTCGTCCTCGTCCTCGTCGTCCTCGTCGTCCTCGTCCTCGTCATCCTCGTCGTCCTCGTCCTCGTCCTCGTCGTCCTCGTCCTCGTCGTCCTCGTCCTCGTCGTCCTCGTCCTCGTCCTCGTCGTCCTCGTCGTCCTCGTCGTCCTCGTCCTCGTCGTCCTCGTCGTCCTCGTCCTCGTCCTCGTCGTCCTCGTCGTCCTCGTCCTCGTCCTCGTCGTCCTCGTCGTCCTCGTCCTCGTCCTCGTCGTCCACGACGTCCCCGTCATCGTCGTCCTCGTCCTCGTCGTCCACGTCGTCCTCGTCCTCGTCGTCCTCGTCCTCGTCGTCCTCGTCCTCGTCGTCCTCGTCCTCGTCGTCCTCGTCCTCGTCGTCCCCGTCCTCGTCGTCCTCGTCCTCGTCGTCCTCGTCCTCGTCGTCCTCGTCCTCGTCGTCCTCGTCGTCCTCGTCCTCGTCGTCCTCGTCGTCCTCGTCCTCGTCCTCGTCGTCCTCGTCCTCGTCCTCGTCGTCCTCGTCCTCGTCCTCGTCGTCCTCGTCCTCATCGTCCTCGTCCTTGTCGTCCTCGTCCTCGTCGTCCTCGTCCTCGTCGTCCTCGTCCTCGTCGTCCTCGTCGTCCTCGTCCCCGTCGTCGTCGTCGTCCTCGTCCTCGTCGTCCTCGTCCTCGTCGTCCTCGTCCCCGTCGTCGTCGTCCTCGTCCTCGTCGTCCTCGTCCCCGTCGTCCTCGTCGTTCTCGTCCTCGTCGTCGTCGTCCTCGTCCTCGTCCTCGTCGTCCTCGTCCTCGTCGTCCTCGTCGTCCTCGTCCTCGTCCTCGTCGTCCTCGTCGTCCTCGTCCTCGTCCTCGTCGTCCTCGTCGTCCTCGTCCTCGTCCTCGTCGTCCACGACGTCCCCGTCATCGTCGTCCTCGTCCTCGTCGTCCACGTCGTCCTCGTCCTCGTCCTCGTCCTCCACGTCGTCCTCGTCCTCGTCGTCCTCGTCCTCGTCGTCCTCGTCCTCGTCGTCCTCGTCCTCGTCGTCCTCGTCCTCGTCGTCCTCGTCCTCGTCCTCGTCGTCCTCGTCCTCGTCGTCCTCGTCCTCGTCGTCCTCGTCCTCGTCCTCGTCGTCCTCGTCCTCGTCGTCCTCGTCCTCGTCGTCCTCGTCCTCGTCGTCCTCGTCCTCGTCGTCCTCGTCCTCGTCGTCCTCGTCCTCGTCGTCCTCGTCCTCGTCGTCCTCGTCCTCGTCGTCCTCGTCCTCGTCGTCCTCGTCCTCGTCGTCCTCGTCGTCCTCGTCCTCGTCCTCGTCGTCCTCGTCGTCCTCGTCCTCGTCCTCGTCGTCCTCGTCGTCCTCGTCCTCGTCCTCGTCGTCCACGACGTCCCCGTCATCGTCGTCCTCGTCCTCGTCGTCCACGTCGTCCTCGTCCTCGTCCTCGTCCTCCACGTCGTCCTCGTCCTCGTCGTCCTCGTCCTCGTCGTCCTCGTCCTCGTCGTCCTCGTCCTCGTCGTCCTCGTCCTCGTCCTCGTCGTCCTCGTCCTCGTCGTCCTCGTCCTCGTCGTCCTCGTCCTCGTCCTCGTCGTCCTCGTCCTCGTCCTCGTCGTCCTCGTCCTCGTCGTCCTCGTCCTCGTCGTCCTCGTCCTCGTCGTCCTCGTCCTCGTCGTCCTCGTCCTCGTCGTCCTCGTCCTCGTCGTCCTCGTCCTCGTCGTCCTCGTCCTCGTCGTCCTCGTCCTCGTCGTCCTCGTCCTCGTCGTCCTCGTCCTCGTCGTCCTCGTCCTCGTCGTCCTCGTCCTCGTCGTCCTCGTCCTCGTCGTCCTCGTCCTCGTCGTCCTCGTCCTCGTCGTCCTCGTCCTCGTCGTCCTCGTCCTCGTCGTCCTCGTCCTCGTCGTCCTCGTCCTCGTCGTCCTCGTCCTCGTCGTCCTCGTCCTCGTCGTCCTCGTCCTCGTCGTCCTCGTCCTCGTCGTCCTCGTCCTCGTCGTCCTCGTCCTCGTCGTCCTCGTCCTCGTCGTCCTCGTCCTCGTCGTCCTCGTCCTCGTCGTCCTCGTCCTCGTCGTCCTCGTCCTCGTCGTCCTCGTCCTCGTCGTCCTCGTCCTCGTCGTCCTCGTCCTCGTCGTCCTCGTCCTCGTCGTCCTCGTCCTCGTCGTCCTCGTCCTCGTCGTCCTCGTCCTCGTCGTCCTCGTCCTCGTCGTCCTCGTCCTCGTCCTCGTCCTCGTCGTCCTCGTCGTCCTCGTCCTCGTCGTCCTCGTCCTCGTCGTCCTCGTCGTCCTCGTCCTCGTCCTCGTCGTCCTCGTCGTCCTCGTCCTCGTCCTCGTCCTCGTCGTCCTCGTCGTCCTCGTCGTCCTCGTCGTCCTCGTCCTCGTCCTCGTCGTCCTCGTCGTCCTCGTCCGCGTCCTCGTCGTCCTCGTCGTCCTCGTCGTCCTCGTCCTCGTCGTCCTCGTCCTCGTCGTCCGCGTCCTCGTCGTCCTCGTCCTCGTCGTCCTCGTCGTCCTCGTCGTCCTCGTCCTCGTCCTCGTCCTCGTCGTCCTCGTCGTCCTCGTCGTCCTCGTCCTCGTCGTCCTCGTCCTCGTCGTCCTCGTCCTCGTCGTCCTCGTCGTCCTCGTCCTCGTCTTCGTCGTCCTCGTCCTCGTCCTCGTCGTCCTCGTCCTCGTCCTCGTCCTCGTCGTCCTCGTCGTCCTCGTCGTCCTCGTCGTCCTCGTCCTCGTCCTCGTCGTCCTCGTCGTCCTCGTCCGCGTCCTCGTCGTCCTCGTCGTCCTCGTCGTCCTCGTCCTCGTCCTCGTCGTCCTCGTCGTCCTCGTCCTCGTCGTCCTCGTCCTCGTCGTCCTCGTCGTCCTCGTCGTCCTCGTCCTCGTCCTCGTCCTCGTCGTCCTCGTCGTCCTCGTCGTCCTCGTCCTCGTCCTCGTCCTCGTCGTCCTCGTCCTCGTCGTCCTCGTCGTCCTCGTCCTCGTCGTCCTCGTCCTCGTCGTCCTCGTCCTCGTCGTCCTCGTCGTTCTCGTCCTCGTCGTCGTCGTCCTCGTCCTCGTCCTCGTCGTCTTCGTCCTCGTCCTCGTCGTCCTCGTCCTCGTCCTCGTCGTCCTCGTCCTCGTCCTCGTCGTCCTCGTCCTCGTCCTCGTCGTCCTCGTCGTCCTCGTCCTCGTCCTCGTCGTCCTCGTCGTCCTCGTCCTCGTCCTCGTCGTCCACAACGTCCCCGTCCTCCACGACGTCCCCGTCATCGTCGTCCTCGTCCTCGTCGTCCACGTCGTCCTCGTCCTCGTCCTCGTCGTCCACGTCGTCCTCGTCCTCGTCGTCCTCGTCCTCGTCCTCGTCGTCCTCGTCCTCGTCGTCCTCGTCCTCGTCGTCCTCGTCCTCGTCGTCCTCGTCCTCGTCGTCCTCGTCCTCGTCGTCCTCGTCCTCGTCGTCCTCGTCCTCGTCGTCCTCGTCCTCGTCGTCCTCGTCCTCGTCGTCCTCGTCCTCGTCGTCCTCGTCCTCGTCGTCCTCGTCCTCGTCGTCCTCGTCCTCGTCGTCCTCGTCCTCGTCGTCCTCGTCCTCGTCGTCCTCGTCCTCGTCGTCCTCGTCCTCGTCGTCCTCGTCCTCGTCGTCCTCGTCCTCGTCGTCCTCGTCCTCGTCGTCCTCGTCCTCGTCGTCCTCGTCCTCGTCGTCCTCGTCCTCGCCGTCCTCGTCCTCGCCGTCCTCGTCCTCGTCGTCCTCGTCCTCGTCGTCCTCGTCCTCGTCGTCCTCGTCCTCGTCGTCCTCGTCCTCGTCGTCCTCGTCCTCGTCGTCCTCGTCCTCGTCGTCCTCGTCCTCGTCGTCCTCGTCCTCGTCGTCCTCGTCCTCGTCGTCCTCGTCCTCGTCGTCCTCGTCCTCGTCGTCCTCGTCCTCGTCGTCCTCGTCCTCGTCGTCCTCGTCCTCGCCGTCCTCGTCCTCGTCGTCCTCGTCCTCGTCGTCCTCGTCCTCGTCGTCCTCGTCCTCGTCGTCCTCGTCCTCGTCGTCCTCGTCCTCGTCGTCCTCGTCCTCGTCGTCCTCGTCCTCGTCGTCCTCGTCCTCGTCGTCCTCGTCCTCGGCGTCCTCGTCGTCCTCGTCCTCGTCGTCCTCGTCCTCGTCGTCCTCGTCCTCGTCGTCCTCGTCCTCGTCGTCCTCGTCGTCCTCGTCCTCGTCGTCCTCGTCGTCCTCGTCCTCGTCCTCGTCGTCGTCGTCGTCCTCGTCCCCGTCGTCGTCGTCGTCCTCGTCCTCGTCGTCCTCGTCGTCCTCGTCGTCCTCGTCGTCCTCGTCCTCGTCGTCCTCGTCGTCCTCGTCGTCCTCGTCCTCGTCCTCGTCCTCGTCGTCCTCGTCCTCGTCCTCGTCGTCCTCGTCCTCGTCGTCCTCGTCGTCCTCGTCCCCGTCGTCGTCGTCGTCCTCGTCCTCGTCGTCCTCGTCCTCGTCGTCCTCGTCCTCGTCGTCGTCGTCCTCGTCCTCGTCGTCCTCGTCCTCGTCCTCGTCCTCGTCCTCGTCCTCGTCGTCCTCGTCCTCGTCGTCCTCGTCCTCGTCGTCCTCGTCGTCCTCGTCCTCGTCCTCGTCGTCCTCGTCCTCGTCCTCGTCGTCCTCGTCCTCGTCGTCCTCGTCCTCGTCGTCCTCGTCCTCGTCATCCTCGTCGTCCTCGTCCTCGTCGTCGTCATCCTCGTCGTCCTCGTCCTCGTCCTCGTCGTCCTCGTCCTCGTCGTCCTCGTCCTCGTCGTCCTCGTCCTCGTCCTCGTCGTCCTCGTCCTCGTCCTCGTCGTCCTCGTCGTCCTCGTCCTCGTCGTCCTCGTCCTCGTCGTCCTCGTCCTCGTCGTCCTCGTCCTCGTCGTCCTCGTCGTCCTCGTCCTCGTCGTCCTCGTCGTCCTCGTCCTCGTCCTCGTCGTCCTCGTCGTCCTCGTCCTCGTCCTCGTCGTCCACGACGTCCCCGTCATCGTCGTCCTCGTCCTCGTCGTCCACGTCGTCCTCGTCCTCGTCGTCCTCGTCCTCGTCGTCCTCGTCCTCGTCGTCCTCGTCCTCGTCGTCCTCGTCCTCGTCGTCCCCGTCCTCGTCGTCCTCGTCCTCGTCGTCCTCGTCCTCGTCGTCCTCGTCCTCGTCGTCCTCGTCGTCCTCGTCCTCGTCGTCCTCGTCGTCCTCGTCCTCGTCCTCGTCGTCCTCGTCCTCGTCCTCGTCGTCCTCGTCCTCATCGTCCTCGTCCTTGTCGTCCTCGTCCTCGTCGTCCTCGTCCTCGTCGTCCTCGTCCTCGTCGTCCTCGTCGTCCTCGTCCCCGTCGTCGTCGTCGTCCTCGTCCTCGTCGTCCTCGTCCTCGTCGTCCTCGTCCCCGTCGTCGTCGTCCTCGTCCTCGTCGTCCTCGTCCTCGTCGTCCTCGTCGTTCTCGTCCTCGTCGTCGTCGTCCTCGTCCTCGTCCTCGTCGTCCTCGTCCTCGTCGTCCTCGTCGTCCTCGTCCTCGTCCTCGTCGTCCTCGTCGTCCTCGTCCTCGTCCTCGTCGTCCTCGTCGTCCTCGTCCTCGTCCTCGTCGTCCACGACGTCCCCGTCATCGTCGTCCTCGTCCTCGTCGTCCACGTCGTCCTCGTCCTCGTCCTCGTCCTCCACGTCGTCCTCGTCCTCGTCGTCCTTGTCCTCGTCGTCCTCGTCCTCGTCGTCCTCGTCCTCGTCGTCCTCGTCCTCGTCGTCCTCGTCCTCGTCCTCGTCGTCCTCGTCCTCGTCGTCCTCGTCCTCGTCGTCCTCGTCCTCGTCCTCGTCGTCCTCGTCCTCGTCGTCCTCGTCCTCGTCGTCCTCGTCCTCGTCGTCCTCGTCCTCGTCGTCCTCGTCCTCGTCGTCCTCGTCCTCGTCGTCCTCGTCCTCGTCGTCCTCGTCCTCGTCGTCCTCGTCCTCGTCGTCCTCGTCCTCGTCGTCCTCGTCCTCGTCGTCCTCGTCCTCGTCGTCCTCGTCGTCCTCGTCCTCGTCCTCGTCGTCCTCGTCGTCCTCGTCCTCGTCCTCGTCGTCCTCGTCGTCCTCGTCCTCGTCCTCGTCGTCCACGACGTCCCCGTCATCGTCGTCCTCGTCCTCGTCGTCCACGTCGTCCTCGTCCTCGTCCTCGTCCTCCACGTCGTCCTCGTCCTCGTCGTCCTCGTCCTCGTCGTCCTCGTCCTCGTCGTCCTCGTCCTCGTCGTCCTCGTCCTCGTCCTCGTCGTCCTCGTCCTCGTCGTCCTCGTCCTCGTCGTCCTCGTCCTCGTCGTCCTCGTCCTCGTCGTCCTCGTCCTCGTCCTCGTCGTCCTCGTCCTCGTCGTCCTCGTCCTCGTCGTCCTCGTCCTCGTCGTCCTCGTCCTCGTCGTCCTCGTCCTCGTCGTCCTCGTCCTCGTCGTCCTCGTCCTCGTCGTCCTCGTCCTCGTCGTCCTCGTCCTCGTCGTCCTCGTCCTCGTCGTCCTCGTCCTCGTCGTCCTCGTCCTCGTCGTCCTCGTCCTCGTCGTCCTCGTCCTCGTCGTCCTCGTCCTCGTCGTCCTCGTCCTCGTCGTCCTCGTCCTCGTCGTCCTCGTCCTCGTCGTCCTCGTCCTCGTCGTCCTCGTCCTCGTCGTCCTCGTCCTCGTCGGCCTCGTCCTCGTCGTCCTCGTCCTCGTCGTCCTCGTCCTCGTCGTCCTCGTCCTCGTCGTCCTCGTCCTCGTCGTCCTCGTCCTCGTCGTCCTCGTCCTCGTCGTCCTCGTCCTCGTCGTCCTCGTCCTCGTCGTCCTCGTCCTCGCCGTCCTCGTCCTCGCCGTCCTCGTCCTCGCCGTCCTCGTCCTCGTCGTCCTCGTCCTCGTCGTCCTCGTCCTCGTCGTCCTCGTCCTCGTCGTCCTCGTCCTCGTCGTCCTCGTCCTCGTCGTCCTCGTCCTCGTCATCCTCGTCGTCCTCGTCCTCGTCGTCGTCATCCTCGTCGTCCTCGTCCTCGTCCTCGTCGTCCTCGTCCTCGTCGTCCTCGTCCTCGTCGTCCTCGTCCTCGTCCTCGTCGTCCTCGTCCTCGTCCTCGTCGTCCTCGTCGTCCTCGTCCTCGTCGTCCTCGTCCTCGTCGTCCTCGTCCTCGTCGTCCTCGTCCTCGTCGTCCTCGTCGTCCTCGTCCTCGTCGTCCTCGTCGTCCTCGTCCTCGTCCTCGTCGTCCTCGTCGTCCTCGTCCTCGTCCTCGTCGTCCACGACGTCCCCGTCATCGTCGTCCTCGTCCTCGTCGTCCACGTCGTCCTCGTCCTCGTCGTCCTCGTCCTCGTCGTCCTCGTCCTCGTCGTCCTCGTCCTCGTCGTCCTCGTCCTCGTCGTCCCCGTCCTCGTCGTCCTCGTCCTCGTCGTCCTCGTCCTCGTCGTCCTCGTCCTCGTCGTCCTCGTCGTCCTCGTCCTCGTCGTCCTCGTCGTCCTCGTCCTCGTCCTCGTCGTCCTCGTCCTCGTCGTCCTCGTCCTCGTCGTCCTCGTCCTCGTCGTCCTCGTCCTCGTCGTCCTCGTCCTCGTCGTCCTCGTCCTCGTCGTCCTCGTCCTCGTCGTCCTCGTCCTCGTCGTCCTCGTCCTCGTCGTCCTCGTCCTCGTCGTCCTCGTCCTCGTCGTCCTCGTCCTCGTCGTCCTCGTCCTCGTCGTCCTCGTCCTCGTCGTCCTCGTCCTCGTCGTCCTCGTCCTCGTCGGCCTCGTCCTCGTCGTCCTCGTCCTCGTCGTCCTCGTCCTCGTCGTCCTCGTCCTCGTCGTCCTCGTCCTCGTCGTCCTCGTCCTCGTCGTCCTCGTCCTCGTCGTCCTCGTCCTCGTCGTCCTCGTCCTCGTCGTCCTCGTCCTCGTCCTCGTCGTCCTCGTCCTCGTCGTCCTCGTCCTCGTCGTCCTCGTCCTCGTCGTCCTCGTCCTCGTCGTCCTCGTCCTCGTCCTCGTCGTCCTCGTCCTCGTCGTCCTCGTCCTCGTCGTCCTCGTCCTCGTCGTCCTCGTCCTCGTCGTCCTCGTCCTCGTCGTCCTCGTCCTCGTCGTCCTCGTCCTCGTCGTCCTCGTCCTCGTCGTCCTCGTCCTCGTCGTCCTCGTCCTCGTCGTCCTCGTCCTCGTCGTCCTCGTCCTCGTCGTCCTCGTCCTCGTCGTCCTCGTCCTCGTCGTCCTCGTCCTCGTCGTCCTCGTCCTCGTCGTCCTCGTCCTCGTCGTCCTCGTCCTCGTCGTCCTCGTCCTCGTCGTCCTCGTCCTCGTCGTCCTCGTCCTCGTCGGCCTCGTCCTCGTCGTCCTCGTCCTCGTCGTCCTCGTCCTCGTCGTCCTCGTCCTCGTCGTCCTCGTCCTCGTCGTCCTCGTCCTCGTCGTCCTCGTCCTCGTCGTCCTCGTCCTCGTCGTCCTCGTCCTCGTCGTCCTCGTCCTCGCCGTCCTCGTCCTCGCCGTCCTCGTCCTCGCCGTCCTCGTCCTCGTCGTCCTCGTCCTCGTCGTCCTCGTCCTCGTCGTCCTCGTCCTCGTCGTCCTCGTCCTCGTCGTCCTCGTCCTCGTCGTCCTCGTCCTCGTCATCCTCGTCGTCCTCGTCCTCGTCGTCGTCATCCTCGTCGTCCTCGTCCTCGTCCTCGTCGTCCTCGTCCTCGTCGTCCTCGTCCTCGTCGTCCTCGTCCTCGTCCTCGTCGTCCTCGTCCTCGTCCTCGTCGTCCTCGTCGTCCTCGTCCTCGTCGTCCTCGTCCTCGTCGTCCTCGTCCTCGTCGTCCTCGTCCTCGTCGTCCTCGTCGTCCTCGTCCTCGTCGTCCTCGTCGTCCTCGTCCTCGTCCTCGTCGTCCTCGTCGTCCTCGTCCTCGTCCTCGTCGTCCACGACGTCCCCGTCATCGTCGTCCTCGTCCTCGTCGTCCACGTCGTCCTCGTCCTCGTCGTCCTCGTCCTCGTCGTCCTCGTCCTCGTCGTCCTCGTCCTCGTCGTCCTCGTCCTCGTCGTCCCCGTCCTCGTCGTCCTCGTCCTCGTCGTCCTCGTCCTCGTCGTCCTCGTCCTCGTCGTCCTCGTCGTCCTCGTCCTCGTCGTCCTCGTCGTCCTCGTCCTCGTCCTCGTCGTCCTCGTCCTCGTCCTCGTCGTCCTCGTCCTCATCGTCCTCGTCCTTGTCGTCCTCGTCCTCGTCGTCCTCGTCCTCGTCGTCCTCGTCCTCGTCGTCCTCGTCCTCGTCGTCCTCGTCCTCGTCGTCCTCGTCCTCGTCGTCCTCGTCCTCGTCGTCCTCGTCCTCGTCGTCCTCGTCCTCGTCGTCCTCGTCCTCGTCGTCCTCGTCCTCGTCGTCCTCGTCCTCGTCGTCCTCGTCCTCGTCGTCCTCGTCCTCGTCGTCCTCGTCCTCGTCGTCCTCGTCCTCGTCGTCCTCGTCCTCGTCGTCCTCGTCCTCGTCGTCCTCGTCCTCGTCGGCCTCGTCCTCGTCGTCCTCGTCCTCGTCGTCCTCGTCCTCGTCGTCCTCGTCCTCGTCGTCCTCGTCCTCGTCGTCCTCGTCCTCGTCGTCCTCGTCCTCGTCGTCCTCGTCCTCGTCGTCCTCGTCCTCGTCGTCCTCGTCCTCGTCGTCCTCGTCCTCGTCGTCCTCGTCCTCGCCGTCCTCGTCCTCGCCGTCCTCGTCCTCGCCGTCCTCGTCCTCGTCGTCCTCGTCCTCGTCGTCCTCGTCCTCGTCGTCCTCGTCCTCGTCGTCCTCGTCCTCGTCGTCCTCGTCCTCGTCGTCCTCGTCCTCGTCGTCCTCGTCCTCGTCGTCCTCGTCCTCGTCGTCCTCGTCCTCGTCGTCCTCGTCCTCGTCGTCCTCGTCCTCGTCGTCCTCGTCCTCGTCGTCCTCGTCCTCGCCGTCCTCGTCCTCGCCGTCCTCGTCCTCGCCGTCCTCGTCCTCGTCGTCCTCGTCCTCGTCGTCCTCGTCCTCGTCGTCCTCGTCCTCGTCGTCCTCGTCCTCGTCGTCCTCGTCCTCGTCGTCCTCGTCCTCGTCGTCCTCGTCCTCGTCGTCCTCGTCCTCGTCGTCCTCGTCCTCGGCGTCCTCGTCGTCCTCGTCCTCGTCGTCCTCGTCCTCGTCGTCCTCGTCGTCCTCGTCCTCGTCGTCCTCGTCGTCCTCGTCCTCGTCGTCCTCGTCGTCCTCGTCCTCGTCCTCGTCGTCGTCGTCGTCCTCGTCCCCGTCGTCGTCGTCGTCCTCGTCCTCGTCGTCCTCGTCGTCCTCGTCCTCGTCGTCCTCGTCCTCGTCGTCCTCGTCGTCCTCGTCCTCGTCCTCGTCGTCCTCGTCCTCGTCGTCCTCGTCCTCGTCCTCGTCGTCCTCGTCCTCGTCGTCCTCGTCGTCCTCGTCCCCGTCGTCGTCGTCGTCCTCGTCCTCGTCGTCCTCGTCCTCGTCGTCCTCGTCCCCGTCGTCGTCGTCCTCGTCCTCGTCGTCCTCGTCCTCGTCCTCGTCGTCCTCGTCCTCGTCGTCCTCGTCCTCGTCGTCCTCGTCGTCCTCGTCCTCGTCGTCCTCGTCGTCCTCGTCCTCGTCCTCGTCGTCCTCGTCCTCGTCCTCGTCGTCCTCGTCGTCCTCGTCCTCGTCCTCGTCGTCCACGACGTCCCCGTCATCGTCGTCCTCGTCCTCGTCGTCCACGTCGTCCTCGTCCTCGTCGTCCTCGTCCTCGTCGTCCTCGTCCTCGTCGTCCCCGTCCTCGTCGTCCTCGTCCTCGTCGTCCTCGTCCTTGTCGTCCTCGTCCTCGTCGTCCTCGTCCTCGTCGTCCTCGTCCTCGTCGTCCTCGTCGTCCTCGTCGTCCTCGTCCTCGTCGTCGTCGTCGTCCTCGTCCTCGTCGTCCTCGTCCTCGTCGTCCTCGTCCTCGTCGTCCTCGTCCTCGTCGTCCTCGTCGTCCTCGTCGTCCTCGTCCTCGTCGTCGTCGTCGTCCTCGTCCTCGTCGTCCTCGTCCTCGTCGTCCTCGTCCTCGTCCTCGTCGTCCTCGTCCTCGTCGTCCTCGTCCTCGTCGTCCTCGTCCTCGTCCTCGTCGTCCTCGTCGTCCTCGTCCTCGTCATCCTCGTCGTCCTCGTCCTCGTCCTCTTCGTCCTCGTCCTCGTCGTCCTCGTCCTCGTCGTCCTCGTCCTCGTCCTCGTCATCCTCGTCCTCGTCCTCGTCGTCCTCGTCGTCCTCGTCCTCGTCGTCCTCGTCCTCATCGTCCTCGTCCTCGTCGTCCTCGTCCTCGTCGTCCTCGTCGTCCTCGTCCTCGTCGTCCTCGTCGTCCTCGTCCTCGTCCTCGTCGTCCTCGTCGTCCTCGTCGTCCTCGTCCTCGTCCTCGTCGTCCACGACGTCCCCGTCATCGTCGTCCTCGTCCTCGTCGTCCACGTCGTCCTCGTCCTCGTCGTCCTCGTCCTCGTCGTCCTCGTCCTCGTCGTCCTCGTCCTCGTCGTCCTCGTCCTCGTCGTCCCCGTCCTCGTCGTCCTCGTCCTCGTCGTCCTCGTCCTCGTCGTCCTCGTCCTCGTCGTCCTCGTCGTCCTCGTCCTCGTCGTCCTCGTCGTCCTCGTCCTCGTCCTCGTCGTCCTCGTCCTCGTCCTCGTCGTCCTCGTCCTCATCGTCCTCGTCCTTGTCGTCCTCGTCCTCGTCGTCCTCGTCCTCGTCGTCCTCGTCCTCGTCGTCCTCGTCGTCCTCGTCCCCGTCGTCGTCGTCGTCCTCGTCCTCGTCGTCCTCGTCCTCGTCGTCCTCGTCCCCGTCGTCGTCGTCCTCGTCCTCGTCGTCCTCGTCCTCGTCGTCCTCGTCGTTCTCGTCCTCGTCGTCGTCGTCCTCGTCCTCGTCCTCGTCGTCCTCGTCCTCGTCGTCCTCGTCGTCCTCGTCCTCGTCCTCGTCGTCCTCGTCGTCCTCGTCCTCGTCCTCGTCGTCCTCGTCGTCCTCGTCCTCGTCCTCGTCGTCCACGACGTCCCCGTCATCGTCGTCCTCGTCCTCGTCGTCCACGTCGTCCTCGTCCTCGTCCTCGTCGTCCACGTCGTCCTCGTCCTCGTCGTCCTCGTCCTCGTCCTCGTCGTCCTCGTCCTCGTCGTCCTCGTCCTCGTCGTCCTCGTCCTCGTCGTCCTCGTCCTCGTCGTCCTCGTCCTCGTCGTCCTCGTCCTCGTCGTCCTCGTCCTCGTCGTCCTCGTCCTCGTCGTCCTCGTCCTCGTCGTCCTCGTCCTCGTCGTCCTCGTCCTCGTCGTCCTCGTCCTCGTCGTCCTCGTCCTCGTCGTCCTCGTCCTCGTCGTCCTCGTCCTCGTCGTCCTCGTCCTCGTCGTCCTCGTCCTCGTCGTCCTCGTCCTCGTCGTCCTCGTCCTCGTCGTCCTCGTCCTCGTCGTCCTCGTCCTCGTCGTCCTCGTCCTCGTCGTCCTCGTCCTCGTCGTCCTCGTCCTCGTCGTCCTCGTCCTCGTCGTCCTCGTCCTCGTCGTCCTCGTCCTCGTCGTCCTCGTCCTCGTCGTCCTCGTCCTCGTCGTCCTCGTCCTCGTCGTCCTCGTCCTCGTCGTCCTCGTCCTCGTCGTCCTCGTCCTCGTCGTCCTCGTCCTCGTCGTCCTCGTCCTCGTCGTCCTCGTCCTCGTCGTCCTCGTCCTCGTCGTCCTCGTCCTCGTCGTCCTCGTCCTCGCCGTCCTCGTCCTCGTCGTCCTCGTCCTCGTCGTCCTCGTCCTCGTCGTCCTCGTCCTCGTCGTCCTCGTCCTCGTCGTCCTCGTCCTCGTCGTCCTCGTCCTCGTCGTCCTCGTCCTCGTCGTCCTCGTCCTCGTCGTCCTCGTCCTCGTCGTCCTCGTCCTCGTCGTCCTCGTCCTCGTCGTCCTCGTCCTCGCCGTCCTCGTCCTCGCCGTCCTCGTCCTCGCCGTCCTCGTCCTCGTCGTCCTCGTCCTCGTCGTCCTCGTCCTCGTCGTCCTCGTCCTCGTCGTCCTCGTCCTCGTCGTCCTCGTCCTCGTCGTCCTCGTCCTCGTCGTCCTCGTCCTCGTCGTCCTCGTCCTCGTCGTCCTCGTCCTCGCCGTCCTCGTCCTCGCCGTCCTCGTCCTCGCCGTCCTCGTCCTCGCCGTCCTCGTCCTCGTCGTCCTCGTCCTCGTCGTCCTCGTCCTCGTCGTCCTCGTCCTCGTCGTCCTCGTCCTCGTCGTCCTCGTCCTCGTCGTCCTCGTCCTCGTCGTCCTCGTCCTCGTCGTCCTCGTCCTCGTCGTCCTCGTCCTCGTCGTCCTCGTCCTCGTCGTCCTCGTCCTCGTCGTCCTCGTCCTCGTCGTCCTCGTCCTCGTCGTCCTCGTCCTCGTCGTCCTCGTCCTCGTCGTCCTCGTCCTCGTCGTCCTCGTCCTCGTCGTCCTCGTCCTCGTCGTCCTCGTCCTCGTCGTCCTCGTCCTCGTCGTCCTCGTCCTCGTCGTCCTCGTCCTCGTCGTCCTCGTCCTCGCCGTCCTCGTCCTCGCCGTCCTCGTCCTCGTCGTCCTCGTCCTCGTCGTCCTCGTCCTCGTCGTCCTCGTCCTCGTCGTCCTCGTCCTCGTCGTCCTCGTCCTCGTCGTCCTCGTCCTCGTCGTCCTCGTCCTCGTCGTCCTCGTCCTCGTCGTCCTCGTCCTCGTCGTCCTCGTCCTCGTCGTCCTCGTCCTCGTCGTCCTCGTCCTCGTCGTCCTCGTCCTCGTCGTCCTCGTCCTCGCCGTCCTCGTCCTCGTCGTCCTCGTCCTCGCCGTCCTCGTCCTCGCCGTCCTCGTCCTCGTCGTCCTCGTCCTCGTCGTCCTCGTCCTCGTCGTCCTCGTCCTCGTCGTTCTCGTCCTCGTCGTCCTCGTCCTCGTCGTCCTCGTCCTCGTCGTCCTCGTCCTCGTCGTCCTCGTCCTCGTCGTCCTCGTCCTCGTCGTCCTCGTCCTCGTCGTCCTCGTCCTCGTCGTCCTCGTCCTCGTCGTCCTCGTCCTCGTCGTCCTCGTCCTCGTCGTCCTCGTCCTCGTCGTCCTCGTCCTCGTCGTCCTCGTCCTCGTCGTCCTCGTCCTCGTCGTCCTCGTCCTCGTCGTCCTCGTCCTCGTCGTCCTCGTCCTCGTCGTCCTCGTCCTCGTCGTCCTCGTCCTCGTCGTCCTCGTCCTCGTCGTCCTCGTCCTCGTCGTCCTCGTCCTCGCCGTCCTCGTCCTCGTCGTCCTCGTCCTCGTCGTCCTCGTCCTCGTCGTCCTCGTCCTCGTCGTCCTCGTCCTCGTCGTCCTCGTCCTCGTCGTCCTCGTCCTCGTCGTCCTCGTCCTCGTCGTCCTCGTCCTCGTCGTCCTCGTCCTCGTCGTCCTCGTCCTCGTCGTCCTCGTCCTCGTCGTCCTCGTCGTCCTCGTCCTCGTCGTCCTCGTCGTCCTCGTCCTCGTCCTCGTCGTCCTCGTCGTCCTCGTCCTCGTCCTCGTCGTCCTCGTCGTCCTCGTCCTCGTCCTCGTCGTCCACGACGTCCCCGTCCTCGTCGTCCACGACGTCCCCGTCATCGTCGTCCTCGTCCTCGTCGTCCACGTCGTCCTCGTCCTCGTCGTCCTCGTCCTCGTCGTCCTCGTCCTCGTCGTCCCCGTCCTCGTCGTCCTCGTCCTCGTCGTCCTCGTCCTTGTCGTCCTCGTCCTCGTCGTCCTCGTCCTCGTCGTCCTCGTCCTCGTCGTCCTCGTCCTCGTCGTCCTCGTCGTCCTCGTCGTCCTCGTACTCGTCGTCCTCGTACTCGTCGTCGTCCTCGTCCTCGTCCTCGTCGTCCTCGTCCTCGTCGTCCTCGTCCTCGTCGTCCTCGTCGTCCTCGTCGTCCTCGTACTCGTCGTCGTCGTCGTCCTCGTCCTCGTCGTCCTCGTCCTCGTCGTCCTCGTCCTCGGCGTCCTCATCGTCCTCGTCCTCGTCGTCCTCGTCCTCGTCGTCCTCGTCGTCCTCGTCCTCGTCGTCCTCGTCGTCCTCGTCCTCGTCCTCGTCGTCGTCGTCGTCCTCGTCCCCGTCGTCGTCGTCGTCCGCGTCCTCGTCGTCCTAGTCGTTCTCGTCCTCGTCGTCCTCGTCCTCGTCGTCCTCGTCCTCGTCGTCCTCGTCGTCCTCGTCCTCGTCCTCGTCGTCCTCGTCCTCGTCCTCGTCGTCCTCGTCCTCGTCGTCCTCGTCGTCCTCGTCCCCGTCGTCGTCGTCGTCCTCGTCCTCGTCGTCCTCGTCCTCGTCGTCCTCGTCCCCGTCGTCGTCGTCCTCGTCCTCGTCCTCGTCGTCCTCGTCTTCGTCGTCCTCGTCCTCGTCGTCCTCGTCGTCCTCGTCCTCGTCGTCCTCGTCGTCCTCGTCCTCGTCCTCGTCGTCCTCGTCGTCCTCGTCCTCGTCCTCGTCGTCCTCGTCGTCCTCGTCCTCGTCCTCGTCGTCCTCGTCGTCCTCGTCCTCGTCCTCGTCGTCGTCGTCGTCCTCGTCCTCGTCGTCCTCGTCCTCGTCGTCCTCGTCCTCGGCGTCCTCGTCGTCCTCGTCCTCGTCGTCCTCGTCCTCGTCGTCCTCGTCGTCCTCGTCCTCGTCCTCGTCGTCCTCGTCCTCGTCGTCCTCGTCCTCGGCGTCCTCGTCGTCCTCGTCCTCGTCGTCCTCGTCCTCGTCGTCCTCGTCCTCGTCGTCCTCGTCCTCGTCGTCCTCGTCCTCGTCGTCCTCGTCCTCGTCGTCCTCGTCCTCGTCGTCCTCGTCCTCGTCGTCCTCGTCCTCGTCGTCCTCGTCCTCGTCGTCCTCGTCCTCGTCGTCCTCGTCCTCGTCGTCCTCGTCCTCGTCGTCCTCGTCCTCGTCGTCCTCGTCCTCGTCGTCCTCGTCCTCGTCGTCCTCGTCCTCGTCGTCCTCGTCCTCGTCGTCCTCGTCCTCGTCGTCCTCGTCCTCGTCGTCCTCGTCCTCGTCGTCCTCGTCGTCCTCGTCCTCGTCGTCCTCGTCGTCCTCGTCCTCGTCCTCGTCGTCCTCGTCGTCCTCGTCCTCGTCCTCGTCGTCCTCGTCGTCCTCGTCCTCGTCCTCGTCGTCCACGACGTCCCCGTCCTCGTCGTCCACGACGTCCCCGTCATCGTCGTCCTCGTCCTCGTCGTCCACGTCGTCCTCGTCCTCGTCGTCCTCGTCCTCGTCGTCCTCGTCCTCGTCGTCCCCGTCCTCGTCGTCCTCGTCCTCGTCGTCCTCGTCCTTGTCGTCCTCGTCCTCGTCGTCCTCGTCCTCGTCGTCCTCGTCCTCGTCGTCCTCGTCCTCGTCGTCCTCGTCGTCCTCGTCGTCCTCGTACTCGTCGTCGTCCTCGTCCTCGTCCTCGTCGTCCTCGTCCTCGTCGTCCTCGTCCTCGTCGTCCTCGTCGTCCTCGTCGTCCTCGTACTCGTCGTCGTCGTCGTCCTCGTCCTCGTCGTCCTCGTCCTCGTCGTCCTCGTCCTCGGCGTCCTCATCGTCCTCGTCCTCGTCGTCCTCGTCCTCGTCCTCGTCGTCCTCGTCGTCCTCGTCCTCGTCCTCGTCGTCGTCGTCGTCCTCGTCCCCGTCGTCGTCGTCGTCCGCGTCCTCGTCGTCCTAGTCGTTCTCGTCCTCGTCGTCCTCGTCCTCGTCGTCCTCGTCCTCGTCGTCCTCGTCGTCCTCGTCCTCGTCCTCGTCGTCCTCGTCCTCGTCCTCGTCGTCCTCGTCCTCGTCGTCCTCGTCGTCCTCGTCCCCGTCGTCGTCGTCGTCCTCGTCCTCGTCGTCCTCGTCCTCGTCGTCCTCGTCCTCGTCGTCCTCGTCGTCCTCGTCCTCGTCCTCGTCGTCCTCGTCCTCGTCGTCCTCGTCGTCCTCGTCCCCGTCGTCGTCGTCGTCCTCGTCCTCGTCGTCCTCGTCCTCGTCGTCCTCGTCCCCGTCCTCGTCGTCCTCGTCCTCGTCGTCCTCGTCCTTGTCGTCCTCGTCCTCGTCGTCCTCGTCCTCGTCGTCCTCGTCCTCGTCGTCCTCATCCTCATCGTCCTCGTCCTCGTCGTCCTCGTCCTCGTCGTCCTCGTCGTCCTCGTCCTCGTCGTCCTCGTCGTCCTCGTCCTCGTCCTCGTCGTCCTCGTCCTCGTCCTCGTCGTCCTCGTCGTCCTCGTCCTCGTCCTCGTCGTCCTCGTCGTCCTCGTCCTCGTCCTCGTCGTCCACGACGTCCCCGTCATCGTCGTCCTCGTCCTCGTCGTCGTCGTCGTCCTCGTCCTCGTCGTCCTCGTCCTCGTCGTCCTCGTCCTCGTCCTCGTCGTCCTCGTCCTCGTCGTCCTCGTCCTCGTCGTCCTCGTCCTCGTCCTCGTCGTCCTCGTCGTCCTCGTCCTCGTCATCCTCGTCGTCCTCGTCCTCGTCCTCGTCGTCCTCGTCCTCGTCGTCCTCGTCCTCGTCGTCCTCGTCCTCGTCCTCGTCGTCCTCGTCCTCGTCCTCGTCGTCCTCGTCGTCCTCGTCCTCGTCGTCCTCGTCCTCATCGTCCTCGTCCTCGTCGTCCTCGTCCTCGTCGTCCTCGTCGTCCTCGTCCTCGTCGTCCTCGTCGTCCTCGTCCTCGTCCTCGTCGTCCTCGTCGTCCTCGTCCTCGTCCTCGTCGTCCTCGTCGTCCTCGTCCTCGTCCTCGTCGTCCACGACGTCCCCGTCATCGTCGTCCTCGTCCTCGTCGTCCACGTCGTCCTCGTCCTCGTCGTCCTCGTCCTCGTCGTCCTCGTCCTCGTCGTCCCCGTCCTCGTCGTCCTCGTCCTTGTCGTCCTCGTCCTCGTCGTCCTCGTCCTCGTCGTCCTCGTCGTCCTCGTCCTCGTCGTCCTCGTCGTCCTCGTCCTCATCGTCCTCGTCCTTGTCGTCCTCGTCCTCGTCGTCCTCGTCCTCGTCGTCCTCGTCCTCGTCGTCCTCGTCGTCCTCGTCCCCGTCGTCGTCGTCGTCCTCGTCCTCGTCGTCCTCGTCCTCGTCGTCCTCGTCCCCGTCGTCGTCGTCCTCGTCCTCGTCGTCCTCGTCCTCGTCGTCCTCGTCGTTCTCGTCCTCGTCGTCGTCGTCCTCGTCCTCGTCCTCGTCGTCCTCGTCGTCCTCGTCCACGTCGTCCTCGTCGTCCTCGTCGTCCTCGTCGTCCTCGTCGTCCTCGTCCTCGTCCTCGTCGTCCACGACGTCCTCGTCGTCCTCGTCCTCGTCGTCCTCGTCCTCGTCGTCCTCGTCCTCGTCGTCCTCGTCCTCGTCGTCCTCGTCGTCCTCGTCCTCGTCCTCGTCGTCCACGTCGTCCTCGTCCTCGTCGTCCTCGTCCTCGTCGTCCTCGTCCTCGTCGTCCTCGTCCTCGTCGTCCTCGTCCTCGTCGTCCTCGTCCTCGTCGTCCTCGTCCTCGTCGTCCTCGTCCTCGTCGTCCTCGTCCTCGTCGTCCTCGTCCTCGTCGTCCTCGTCCTCGTCGTCCTCGTCCTCGTCGTCCTCGTCCTCGTCGTCCTCGTCCTCGTCGTCCTCGTCCTCGTCGTCCTCGTCCTCGTCGTCCTCGTCCTCGTCCTCGTCGTCCTCGTCCTCGCCGTCCTCGTCCTCGTCGTCCTCGTCCTCGTCGTCCTCGTCCTCGTCGTCCTCGTCCTCGTCGTCCTCGTCCTCGTCGTCCTCGTCCTCGTCGTCCTCGTCCTCGTCGTCCTCGTCCTCGTCGTCCTCGTCCTCGTCGTCCTCGTCCTCGTCGTCCTCGTCCTCGTCGTCCTCGTCCTCGTCGTCCTCGTCCTCGTCGTCCTCGTCCTCGTCGTCCTCGTCCTCGTCGTCCTCGTCCTCGTCGTCCTCGTCCTCGTCGTCCTCGTCGTCCTCGTCCTCGTCGTCCTCGTCGTCCTCGTCCTCGTCCTCGTCGTCCTCGTCGTCCTCGTCCTCGTCCTCGTCGTCCTCGTCGTCCTCGTCCTCGTCCTCGTCGTCCACGACGTCCCCGTCCTCGTCGTCCACGACGTCCCCGTCATCGTCGTCCTCGTCCTCGTCGTCCACGTCGTCCTCGTCCTCGTCGTCCTCGTCCTCGTCGTCCTCGTCCTCGTCGTCCCCGTCCTCGTCGTCCTCGTCCTCGTCGTCCTCGTCCTCGTCGTCCTCGTCCTCGTCGTCCTCGTCCTCGTCGTCCTCGTCCTCGTCGTCCTCGTCCTCGTCGTCCTCGTCCTCGTCGTCCTCGTCCTCGTCGTCCTCGTCCTCGTCGTCCTCGTCCTCGTCGTCCTCGTCCTCGTCGTCCTCGTCCTCGTCGTCCTCGTCCTCGTCGTCCTCGTCCTCGTCGTCCTCGTCCTCGTCGTCCTCGTCCTCGTCGTCCTCGTCCTCGTCGTCCTCGTCCTCGTCGTCCTCGTCCTCGTCCGTCGTCCTCGTCCTCGTCGTCCTCGTCCTCGTCGTCCTCGTCCTCGTCGTCCTCGTCCTCGTCGTCCTCGTCCTCGTCGTCCTCGTCCTCGTCGTCCTCGTCCTCGTCGTCCTCGTCCTCGTCGTCCTCGTCCTCGTCGTCCTCGTCCTCGTCGTCCTCGTCCTCGTCGTCCTCGTCCTCGTCGTCCTCGTCCTCGTCGTCCTCGTCCTCGTCGTCCTCGTCCTCGTCGTCCTCGTCCTCGTCGTCCTCGTCGTCCTCGTCCTCGTCGTCCTCGTCGTCCTCGTCCTCGTCCTCGTCGTCCTCGTCGTCCTCGTCCTCGTCCTCGTCGTCCTCGTCGTCCTCGTCCTCGTCCTCGTCGTCCACGACGTCCCCGTCCTCGTCGTCCACGACGTCCCCGTCATCGTCGTCCTCGTCCTCGTCGTCCACGTCGTCCTCGTCCTCGTCGTCCTCGTCCTCGTCGTCCTCGTCCTCGTCGTCCCCGTCCTCGTCGTCCTCGTCCTCGTCGTCCTCGTCCTCGTCGTCCTCGTCCTCGTCGTCCTCGTCCTCGTCGTCCTCGTCCTCGTCGTCCTCGTCCTCGTCGTCCTCGTCCTCGTCGTCCTCGTCCTCGTCGTCCTCGTCCTCGTCGTCCTCGTCCTCGTCGTCCTCGTCCTCGTCGTCCTCGTCCTCGTCGTCCTCGTCCTCGTCGTCCTCGTCCTCGCCGTCCTCTTCCTCGTCGTCCTCGTCCTCGCCGTCCTCGTCCTCGCCGTCCTCGTCCTCGTCGTCCTCGTCCTCGTCGTCCTCGTCCTCGTCGTCCTCGTCCTCGTCGTTCTCGTCCTCGTCGTCCTCGTCCTCGTCGTCCTCGTCCTCGTCGTCCTCGTCCTCGTCGTCCTCGTCCTCGTCGTCCTCGTCCTCGTCGTCCTCGTCCTCGTCGTCCTCGTCCTCGTCGTCCTCGTCCTCGTCGTCCTCGTCCTCGTCGTCCTCGTCCTCGTCGTCCTCGTCCTCGTCGTCCTCGTCCTCGTCGTCCTCGTCCTCGTCGTCCTCGTCCTCGTCGTCCTCGTCCACGTCGTCCTCGTCCTCGTCGTCCTCGTCCTCGTCGTCCTCGTCCTCGTCGTCCTCGTCCTCGTCGTCCTCGTCCTCGTCGTCCTCGTCCTCGCCGTCCTCGTCCTCGTCGTCCTCGTCCTCGTCGTCCTCGTCCTCGTCGTCCTCGTCCTCGTCGTCCTCGTCCTCGTCGTCCTCGTCCTCGTCGTCCTCGTCCTCGTCGTCCTCGTCCTCGTCGTCCTCGTCCTCGTCGTCCTCGTCCTCGTCGTCCTCGTCCTCGTCGTCCTCGTCCTCGTCGTCCTCGTCCTCGTCGTCCTCGTCCTCGTCGTCCTCGTCCTCGTCGTCCTCGTCCTCGTCGTCCTCGTCGTCCTCGTCCTCGTCGTCCTCGTCGTCCTCGTCCTCGTCCTCGTCGTCCTCGTCGTCCTCGTCCTCGTCCTCGTCGTCCTCGTCGTCCTCGTCCTCGTCCTCGTCGTCCACGACGTCCCCGTCCTCGTCGTCCACGACGTCCCCGTCATCGTCGTCCTCGTCCTCGTCGTCCACGTCGTCCTCGTCCTCGTCGTCCTCGTCCTCGTCGTCCTCGTCCTCGTCGTCCCCGTCCTCGTCGTCCTCGTCCTCGTCGTCCTCGTCCTTGTCGTCCTCGTCCTCGTCGTCCTCGTCCTCGTCGTCCTCGTCCTCGTCGTCCTCGTCCTCGTCGTCCTCGTCGTCCTCGTCGTCCTCGTACTCGTCGTCGTCCTCGTCCTCGTCCTCGTCGTCCTCGTCCTCGTCGTCCTCGTCCTCGTCGTCCTCGTCGTCCTCGTCGTCCTCGTACTCGTCGTCGTCGTCGTCCTCGTCCTCGTCGTCCTCGTCCTCGTCGTCCTCGTCCTCGGCGTCCTCATCGTCCTCGTCCTCGTCGTCCTCGTCCTCGTCGTCCTCGTCGTCCTCGTCCTCGTCGTCCTCGTCGTCCTCGTCCTCGTCCTCGTCGTCGTCGTCGTCCTCGTCCCCGTCGTCGTCGTCGTCCGCGTCCTCGTCGTCCTAGTCGTTCTCGTCCTCGTCGTCCTCGTCCTCGTCGTCCTCGTCCTCGTCGTCCTCGTCGTCCTCGTCCTCGTCCTCGTCGTCCTCGTCCTCGTCCTCGTCGTCCTCGTCCTCGTCGTCCTCGTCGTCCTCGTCCCCGTCGTCGTCGTCGTCCTCGTCCTCGTCGTCCTCGTCCTCGTCGTCCTCGTCCCCGTCGTCGTCGTCCTCGTCCTCGTCCTCGTCGTCCTCGTCTTCGTCGTCCTCGTCCTCGTCGTCCTCGTCGTCCTCGTCCTCGTCGTCCTCGTCGTCCTCGTCCTCGTCCTCGTCGTCCTCGTCGTCCTCGTCCTCGTCCTCGTCGTCCTCGTCGTCCTCGTCCTCGTCCTCGTCGTCCTCGTCGTCCTCGTCCTCGTCCTCGTCGTCGTCGTCGTCCTCGTCCTCGTCGTCCTCGTCCTCGTCGTCCTCGTCCTCGGCGTCCTCGTCGTCCTCGTCCTCGTCGTCCTCGTCCTCGTCGTCCTCGTCGTCCTCGTCCTCGTCGTCCTCGTCGTCCTCGTCCTCGTCCTCGTCGTCGTCGTCGTCCTCGTCCCCGTCGTCGTCGTCGTCCGCGTCCTCGTCGTCCTAGTCGTCCTCGTCCTCGTCGTCCTCGTCCTCGTCGTCCTCGTCCTCGTCGTCCTCGTCGTCCTCGTCCTCGTCCTCGTCGTCCTCGTCCTCGTCGTCCTCGTCGTCCTCGTCCCCGTCGTCGTCGTCGTCCTCGTCCTCGTCGTCCTCGTCCTCGTCGTCCTCGTCCCCGTCCTCGTCGTCCTCGTCCTCGTCGTCCTCGTCCTTGTCGTCCTCGTCCTCGTCGTCCTCGTCCTCGTCGTCCTCGTCCTCGTCGTCCTCATCCTCATCGTCCTCGTCCTCGTCGTCCTCGTCCTCGTCGTCCTCGTCGTCCTCGTCCTCGTCGTCCTCGTCGTCCTCGTCCTCGTCCTCGTCGTCCTCGTCCTCGTCCTCGTCGTCCTCGTCGTCCTCGTCCTCGTCCTCGTCGTCCTCGTCGTCCTCGTCCTCGTCCTCGTCGTCCACGACGTCCCCGTCATCGTCGTCCTCGTCCTCGTCGTCGTCGTCGTCCTCGTCCTCGTCGTCCTCGTCCTCGTCGTCCTCGTCCTCGTCCTCGTCGTCCTCGTCCTCGTCGTCCTCGTCCTCGTCGTCCTCGTCCTCGTCCTCGTCGTCCTCGTCGTCCTCGTCCTCGTCATCCTCGTCGTCCTCGTCCTCGTCCTCGTCGTCCTCGTCCTCGTCGTCCTCGTCCTCGTCGTCCTCGTCCTCGTCCTCGTCGTCCTCGTCCTCGTCCTCGTCGTCCTCGTCGTCCTCGTCCTCGTCGTCCTCGTCCTCATCGTCCTCGTCCTCGTCGTCCTCGTCCTCGTCGTCCTCGTCGTCCTCGTCCTCGTCGTCCTCGTCGTCCTCGTCCTCGTCCTCGTCGTCCTCGTCGTCCTCGTCCTCGTCCTCGTCGTCCTCGTCGTCCTCGTCCTCGTCCTCGTCGTCCACGACGTCCCCGTCATCGTCGTCCTCGTCCTCGTCGTCCACGTCGTCCTCGTCCTCGTCGTCCTCGTCCTCGTCGTCCTCGTCCTCGTCGTCCCCGTCCTCGTCGTCCTCGTCCTTGTCGTCCTCGTCCTCGTCGTCCTCGTCCTCGTCGTCCTCGTCGTCCTCGTCCTCGTCGTCCTCGTCGTCCTCGTCCTCATCGTCCTCGTCCTTGTCGTCCTCGTCCTCGTCGTCCTCGTCCTCGTCGTCCTCGTCCTCGTCGTCCTCGTCGTCCTCGTCCCCGTCGTCGTCGTCGTCCTCGTCCTCGTCGTCCTCGTCCTCGTCGTCCTCGTCCCCGTCGTCGTCGTCCTCGTCCTCGTCGTCCTCGTCCTCGTCGTCCTCGTCGTTCTCGTCCTCGTCGTCGTCGTCCTCGTCCTCGTCCTCGTCGTCCTCGTCGTCCTCGTCCACGTCGTCCTCGTCGTCCTCGTCGTCCTCGTCGTCCTCGTCGTCCTCGTCCTCGTCCTCGTCGTCCACGACGTCCTCGTCGTCCTCGTCCTCGTCGTCCTCGTCCTCGTCGTCCTCGTCCTCGTCGTCCTCGTCCTCGTCGTCCTCGTCCTCGTCGTCCTCGTCGTCCTCGTCCTCGTCCTCGTCGTCCACGTCGTCCTCGTCCTCGTCGTCCTCGTCCTCGTCGTCCTCGTCCTCGTCGTCCTCGTCCTCGTCGTCCTCGTCCTCGTCGTCCTCGTCCTCGTCGTCCTCGTCCTCGTCGTCCTCGTCCTCGTCGTCCTCGTCCTCGTCGTCCTCGTCCTCGTCGTCCTCGTCCTCGTCGTCCTCGTCCTCGTCGTCCTCGTCCTCGTCGTCCTCGTCCTCGTCGTCCTCGTCCTCGTCGTCCTCGTCCTCGTCGTCCTCGTCCTCGTCGTCCTCGTCCTCGTCGTCCTCGTCCTCGTCGTCCTCGTCCTCGTCGTCCTCGTCCTCGTCGTCCTCGTCCTCGTCGTCCTCGTCCTCGTCGTCCTCGTCCTCGTCGTCCTCGTCCTCGTCGTCCTCGTCCTCGCCGTCCTCGTCCTCGTCGTCCTCGTCCTCGTCGTCCTCGTCCTCGTCGTCCTCGTCCTCGTCGTCCTCGTCCTCGTCGTCCTCGTCCTCGTCGTCCTCGTCCTCGTCGTCCTCGTCCTCGTCGTCCTCGTCCTCGTCGTCCTCGTCCTCGTCGTCCTCGTCCTCGTCGTCCTCGTCCTCGTCGTCCTCGTCCTCGTCGTCCTCGTCCTCGTCGTCCTCGTCCTCGTCGTCCTCGTCCTCGTCGTCCTCGTCGTCCTCGTCCTCGTCGTCCTCGTCGTCCTCGTCCTCGTCCTCGTCGTCCTCGTCGTCCTCGTCCTCGTCCTCGTCGTCCTCGTCGTCCTCGTCCTCGTCCTCGTCGTCCACGACGTCCCCGTCCTCGTCGTCCACGACGTCCCCGTCATCGTCGTCCTCGTCCTCGTCGTCCACGTCGTCCTCGTCCTCGTCGTCCTCGTCCTCGTCGTCCTCGTCCTCGTCGTCCCCGTCCTCGTCGTCCTCGTCCTCGTCGTCCTCGTCCTTGTCGTCCTCGTCCTCGTCGTCCTCGTCCTCGTCGTCCTCGTCCTCGTCGTCCTCGTCCTCGTCGTCCTCGTCGTCCTCGTCGTCCTCGTACTCGTCGTCGTCCTCGTCCTCGTCCTCGTCGTCCTCGTCCTCGTCGTCCTCGTCCTCGTCGTCCTCGTCGTCCTCGTCGTCCTCGTACTCGTCGTCGTCGTCGTCCTCGTCCTCGTCGTCCTCGTCCTCGTCGTCCTCGTCCTCGGCGTCCTCATCGTCCTCGTCCTCGTCGTCCTCGTCCTCGTCGTCCTCGTCGTCCTCGTCCTCGTCGTCCTCGTCGTCCTCGTCCTCGTCCTCGTCGTCGTCGTCGTCCTCGTCCCCGTCGTCGTCGTCGTCCGCGTCCTCGTCGTCCTAGTCGTTCTCGTCCTCGTCGTCCTCGTCCTCGTCGTCCTCGTCCTCGTCGTCCTCGTCGTCCTCGTCCTCGTCCTCGTCGTCCTCGTCCTCGTCCTCGTCGTCCTCGTCCTCGTCGTCCTCGTCGTCCTCGTCCCCGTCGTCGTCGTCGTCCTCGTCCTCGTCGTCCTCGTCCTCGTCGTCCTCGTCCCCGTCGTCGTCGTCCTCGTCCTCGTCCTCGTCGTCCTCGTCTTCGTCGTCCTCGTCCTCGTCGTCCTCGTCGTCCTCGTCCTCGTCGTCCTCGTCGTCCTCGTCCTCGTCCTCGTCGTCCTCGTCGTCCTCGTCCTCGTCCTCGTCGTCCTCGTCGTCCTCGTCCTCGTCCTCGTCGTCCTCGTCGTCCTCGTCCTCGTCCTCGTCGTCGTCGTCGTCCTCGTCCTCGTCGTCCTCGTCCTCGTCGTCCTCGTCCTCGGCGTCCTCGTCGTCCTCGTCCTCGTCGTCCTCGTCCTCGTCGTCCTCGTCGTCCTCGTCCTCGTCGTCCCCGTCGTCCTCGTCCTCGTCCTCGTCGTCGTCGTCGTCCTCGTCCCCGTCGTCGTCGTCGTCCGCGTCCTCGTCGTCCTAGTCGTCCTCGTCCTCGTCGTCCTCGTCCTCGTCGTCCTCGTCCTCGTCGTCCTCGTCGTCCTCGTCCTCGTCCTCGTCGTCCTCGTCCTCGTCGTCCTCGTCGTCCTCGTCCCCGTCGTCGTCGTCGTCCTCGTCCTCGTCGTCCTCGTCCTCGTCGTCCTCGTCCCCGTCCTCGTCGTCCTCGTCCTCGTCGTCCTCGTCCTTGTCGTCCTCGTCCTCGTCGTCCTCGTCCTCGTCGTCCTCGTCCTCGTCGTCCTCATCCTCATCGTCCTCGTCCTCGTCGTCCTCGTCCTCGTCGTCCTCGTCGTCGTCGTCCTCGTCGTCCTCGTCGTCCTCGTCGTCCTCGTCGTCCTCGTCCTCGTCCTCGTCGTCCTCGTCGTCCTCGTCCTCGTCCTCGTCGTCCTCGTCGTCCTCGTCCTCGTCCTCGTCGTCCACGACGTCCCCGTCATCGTCGTCCTCGTCCTCGTCGTCGTCGTCGTCCTCGTCCTCGTCGTCCTCGTCCTCGTCGTCCTCGTCCTCGTCCTCGTCGTCCTCGTCCTCGTCGTCCTCGTCCTCGTCGTCCTCGTCCTCGTCCTCGTCGTCCTCGTCGTCCTCGTCCTCGTCATCCTCGTCGTCCTCGTCCTCGTCCTCGTCGTCCTCGTCCTCGTCGTCCTCGTCCTCGTCGTCCTCGTCCTCGTCCTCGTCGTCCTCGTCCTCGTCCTCGTCGTCCTCGTCGTCCTCGTCCTCGTCGTCCTCGTCCTCATCGTCCTCGTCCTCGTCGTCCTCGTCCTCGTCGTCCTCGTCGTCCTCGTCCTCGTCGTCCTCGTCGTCCTCGTCCTCGTCCTCGTCGTCCTCGTCGTCCTCGTCCTCGTCCTCGTCGTCCTCGTCGTCCTCGTCCTCGTCCTCGTCGTCCACGACGTCCCCGTCATCGTCGTCCTCGTCCTCGTCGTCCACGTCGTCCTCGTCCTCGTCGTCCTCGTCCTCGTCGTCCTCGTCCTCGTCGTCCCCGTCCTCGTCGTCCTCGTCCTTGTCGTCCTCGTCCTCGTCGTCCTCGTCCTCGTCGTCCTCGTCGTCCTCGTCCTCGTCGTCCTCGTCGTCCTCGTCCTCATCGTCCTCGTCCTTGTCGTCCTCGTCCTCGTCGTCCTCGTCCTCGTCGTCCTCGTCCTCGTCGTCCTCGTCGTCCTCGTCCCCGTCGTCGTCGTCGTCCTCGTCCTCGTCGTCCTCGTCCTCGTCGTCCTCGTCCCCGTCGTCGTCGTCCTCGTCCTCGTCGTCCTCGTCCTCGTCGTCCTCGTCGTTCTCGTCCTCGTCGTCGTCGTCCTCGTCCTCGTCCTCGTCGTCCTCGTCGTCCTCGTCCACGTCGTCCTCGTCGTCCTCGTCGTCCTCGTCGTCCTCGTCGTCCTCGTCCTCGTCCTCGTCGTCCACGACGTCCTCGTCGTCCTCGTCCTCGTCGTCCTCGTCCTCGTCGTCCTCGTCCTCGTCGTCCTCGTCCTCGTCGTCCTCGTCGTCCTCGTCCTCGTCCTCGTCGTCCACGTCGTCCTCGTCCTCGTCGTCCTCGTCCTCGTCGTCCTCGTCCTCGTCGTCCTCGTCCTCGTCGTCCTCGTCCTCGTCGTCCTCGTCCTCGTCGTCCTCGTCCTCGTCGTCCTCGTCCTCGTCCTCGTCCTCGTCGTCCTCGTCCTCGTCGTCCTCGTCCTCGTCGTCCTCGTCCTCGTCGTCCTCGTCCTCGTCGTCCTCGTCCTCGTCGTCCTCGTCCTCGTCGTCCTCGTCCTCGTCGTCCTCGTCCTCGCCGTCCTCGTCCTCGCCGTCCTCGTCCTCGCCGTCCTCGTCCTCGTCGTCCTCGTCCTCGTCGTCCTCGTCCTCGTCGTCCTCGTCCTCGTCGTCCTCGTCCTCGTCGTCCTCGTCCTCGTCGTCCTCGTCCTCGCCGTCCTCGTCCTCGCCGTCCTCGTCCTCGCCGTCCTCGTCCTCGTCGTCCTCGTCCTCGTCGTCCTCGTCCTCGTCGTCCTCGTCCTCGTCGTCCTCGTCCTCGTCGTCCTCGTCCTCGTCGTCCTCGTCCTCGTCGTCCTCGTCCTCGTCGTCCTCGTCCTCGTCGTCCTCGTCCTCGTCGTCCTCGTCCTCGTCGTCCTCGTCCTCGCCGTCCTCGTCCTCGTCGTCCTCGTCCTCGCCGTCCTCGTCCTCGCCGTCCTCGTCCTCGTCGTCCTCGTCCTCGTCGTCCTCGTCCTCGTCGTCCTCGTCCTCGTCGTTCTCGTCCTCGTCGTCCTCGTCCTCGTCGTCCTCGTCCTCGTCGTCCTCGTCCTCGTCGTCCTCGTCCTCGTCGTCCTCGTCCTCGTCGTCCTCGTCCTCGTCGTCCTCGTCCTCGTCGTCCTCGTCCTCGTCGTCCTCGTCCTCGTCGTCCTCGTCCTCGTCGTCCTCGTCCTCGTCGTCCTCGTCCTCGTCGTCCTCGTCCTCGTCGTCCTCGTCCTCGTCGTCCTCGTCCTCGTCGTCCTCGTCCTCGTCGTCCTCGTCCTCGTCGTCCTCGTCCTCGTCGTCCTCGTCCTCGTCGTCCTCGTCCTCGTCGTCCTCGTCCTCGTCGTCCTCGTCCTCGTCGTCCTCGTCCTCGTCGTCCTCGTCCTCGCCGTCCTCGTCCTCGTCGTCCTCGTCCTCGTCGTCCTCGTCCTCGTCGTCCTCGTCCTCGTCGTCCTCGTCCTCGTCGTCCTCGTCCTCGTCGTCCTCGTCCTCGTCGTCCTCGTCCTCGTCGTCCTCGTCCTCGTCGTCCTCGTCCTCGTCGTCCTCGTCCTCGTCGTCCTCGTCCTCGTCGTCCTCGTCCTCGTCGTCCTCGTCCTCGTCGTCCTCGTCCTCGTCGTCCTCGTCCTCGTCGTCCTCGTCGTCCTCGTCCTCGTCGTCCTCGTCGTCCTCGTCCTCGTCCTCGTCGTCCTCGTCGTCCTCGTCCTCGTCCTCGTCGTCCTCGTCGTCCTCGTCGTCCTCGTCGTCCTCGTCCTCGTCCTCGTCGTCCACGACGTCCCCGTCCTCGTCGTCCACGACGTCCCCGTCATCGTCGTCCTCGTCCTCGTCGTCCACGTCGTCCTCGTCCTCGTCGTCCTCGTCCTCGTCGTCCTCGTCCTCGTCGTCCCCGTCCTCGTCGTCCTCGTCCTCGTCGTCCTCGTCCTTGTCGTCCTCGTCCTCGTCGTCCTCGTCCTCGTCGTCCTCGTCCTCGTCGTCCTCGTCCTCGTCGTCCTCGTCGTCCTCGTCGTCCTCGTACTCGTCGTCGTCCTCGTCCTCGTCCTCGTCGTCCTCGTCCTCGTCGTCCTCGTCCTCGTCGTCCTCGTCGTCCTCGTCGTCCTCGTACTCGTCGTCGTCGTCGTCCTCGTCCTCGTCGTCCTCGTCCTCGTCGTCCTCGTCCTCGGCGTCCTCATCGTCCTCGTCCTCGTCGTCCTCGTCCTCGTCGTCCTCGTCGTCCTCGTCCTCGTCGTCCTCGTCGTCCTCGTCCTCGTCCTCGTCGTCGTCGTCGTCCTCGTCCCCGTCGTCGTCGTCGTCCGCGTCCTCGTCGTCCTAGTCGTTCTCGTCCTCGTCGTCCTCGTCCTCGTCGTCCTCGTCCTCGTCGTCCTCGTCGTCCTCGTCCTCGTCCTCGTCGTCCTCGTCCTCGTCCTCGTCGTCCTCGTCCTCGTCGTCCTCGTCGTCCTCGTCCCCGTCGTCGTCGTCGTCCTCGTCCTCGTCGTCCTCGTCCTCGTCGTCCTCGTCCCCGTCGTCGTCGTCCTCGTCCTCGTCCTCGTCGTCCTCGTCTTCGTCGTCCTCGTCCTCGTCGTCCTCGTCGTCCTCGTCCTCGTCGTCCTCGTCGTCCTCGTCCTCGTCCTCGTCGTCCTCGTCGTCCTCGTCCTCGTCCTCGTCGTCCTCGTCGTCCTCGTCCTCGTCCTCGTCGTCCTCGTCGTCCTCGTCCTCGTCCTCGTCGTCGTCGTCGTCCTCGTCCTCGTCGTCCTCGTCCTCGTCGTCCTCGTCCTCGGCGTCCTCGTCGTCCTCGTCCTCGTCGTCCTCGTCCTCGTCGTCCTCGTCGTCCTCGTCCTCGTCGTCCTCGTCGTCCTCGTCCTCGTCCTCGTCGTCGTCGTCGTCCTCGTCCCCGTCGTCGTCGTCGTCCGCGTCCTCGTCGTCCTAGTCGTCCTCGTCCTCGTCGTCCTCGTCCTCGTCGTCCTCGTCCTCGTCGTCCTCGTCGTCCTCGTCCTCGTCGTCCTCGTCCTCGTCCTCGTCGTCCTCGTCCTCGTCGTCCTCGTCGTCCTCGTCCCCGTCGTCGTCGTCGTCCTCGTCCTCGTCGTCCTCGTCCTCGTCGTCCTCGTCCCCGTCCTCGTCGTCCTCGTCCTCGTCGTCCTCGTCCTTGTCGTCCTCGTCCTCGTCGTCCTCGTCCTCGTCGTCCTCGTCCTCGTCGTCCTCATCCTCATCGTCCTCGTCCTCGTCGTCCTCGTCCTCGTCGTCCTCGTCGTCCTCGTCCTCGTCGTCCTCGTCGTCCTCGTCCTCGTCCTCGTCGTCCTCGTCCTCGTCCTCGTCGTCCTCGTCGTCCTCGTCCTCGTCCTCGTCGTCCTCGTCGTCCTCGTCCTCGTCCTCGTCGTCCACGACGTCCCCGTCATCGTCGTCCTCGTCCTCGTCGTCGTCGTCGTCCTCGTCCTCGTCGTCCTCGTCCTCGTCGTCCTCGTCCTCGTCCTCGTCGTCCTCGTCCTCGTCGTCCTCGTCCTCGTCGTCCTCGTCCTCGTCCTCGTCGTCCTCGTCGTCCTCGTCCTCGTCATCCTCGTCGTCCTCGTCCTCGTCCTCGTCGTCCTCGTCCTCGTCGTCCTCGTCCTCGTCGTCCTCGTCCTCGTCCTCGTCGTCCTCGTCCTCGTCCTCGTCGTCCTCGTCGTCCTCGTCCTCGTCGTCCTCGTCCTCGTCGTCCTCGTCGTCCTCGTCCTCGTCGTCCTCGTCGTCCTCGTCCTCGTCCTCGTCGTCCTCGTCGTCCTCGTCCTCGTCCTCGTCGTCCTCGTCGTCCTCGTCCTCGTCCTCGTCGTCCACGACGTCCCCGTCATCGTCGTCCTCGTCCTCGTCGTCCACGTCGTCCTCGTCCTCGTCGTCCTCGTCCTCGTCGTCCTCGTCCTCGTCGTCCCCGTCCTCGTCGTCCTCGTCCTTGTCGTCCTCGTCCTCGTCGTCCTCGTCCTCGTCGTCCTCGTCGTCCTCGTCCTCGTCGTCCTCGTCGTCCTCGTCCTCATCGTCCTCGTCCTTGTCGTCCTCGTCCTCGTCGTCCTCGTCCTCGTCGTCCTCGTCCTCGTCGTCCTCGTCCTCGCCGTCCTCGTCCTCGCCGTCCTCGTCCTCGCCGTCCTCGTCCTCGCCGTCCTCGTCCTCGCCGTCCTCGTCCTCGTCGTCCTCGTCCTCGTCGTCCTCGTCCTCGTCGTCCTCGTCCTCGTCGTCCTCGTCCTCGTCGTCCTCGTCCTCGTCGTCCTCGTCCTCGTCGTCCTCGTCCTCGTCGTCCTCGTCCTCGTCGTTCTCGTCCTCGTCGTCCTCGTCCTCGTCGTCCTCGTCCTCGTCGTCCTCGTCCTCGTCGTCCTCGTCCTCGTCGTCCTCGTCCTCGTCGTCCTCGTCCTCGTCGTCCTCGTCCTCGTCGTCCTCGTCCTCGTCGTCCTCGTCCTCGTCGTCCTCGTCCTCGTCGTCCTCGTCCTCGTCGTCCTCGTCCTCGTCGTCCTCGTCCTCGTCGTCCTCGTCCTCGTCGTCCTCGTCCTCGTCGTCCTCGTCCTCGTCGTCCTCGTCCTCGTCGTCCTCGTCCTCGTCGTCCTCGTCCTCGTCGTCCTCGTCCTCGTCGTCCTCGTCCTCGTCGTCCTCGTCCTCGTCGTCCTCGTCCTCGTCGTCCTCGTCCTCGTCGTCCTCGTCCTCGGCGTCCTCGTCGTCCTCGTCCTCGTCGTCCTCGTCCTCGTCGTCCTCGTCCTCGTCGTCCTCGTCCTCGTCGTCCTCGTCGTCCTCGTCCTCGTCGTCCTCGTCGTCCTCGTCCTCGTCCTCGTCGTCGTCGTCGTCCTCGTCCCCGTCGTCGTCGTCGTCCTCGTCCTCGTCGTCCTAGTCGTCCTCGTCCTCGTCGTCCTCGTCCTCGTCGTCCTCGTCCTCGTCGTCCTCGTCGTCCTCGTCCTCGTCGTCCTCGTCCTCGTCCTCGTCGTCCTCGTCCTCGTCCTCGTCGTCCTCGTCCTCGTCGTCCTCGTCGTCCTCGTCCCCGTCGTCGTCGTCGTCCTCGTCCTCGTCGTCCTCGTCCTCGTCGTCCTCGTCCCCGTCGTCGTCGTCCTCGTCCTCGTCGTCCTCGTCCTCGTCCTCGTCGTCCTCGTCCTCGTCGTCCTCGTCCTCGTCGTCCTCGTCGTCCTCGTCCTCGTCGTCCTCGTCGTCCTCGTCCTCGTCCTCGTCGTCCTCGTCGTCCTCGTCCTCGTCCTCGTCGTCCTCGTCGTCCTCGTCCTCGTCCTCGTCGTCCACGACGTCCCCGTCATCGTCGTCCTCGTCCTCGTCGTCCACGTCGTCCTCGTCCTCGTCGTCCTCGTCCTCGTCGTCCTCGTCCTCGTCGTCCCCGTCCTCGTCGTCCTCGTCCTCGTCGTCCTCGTCCTTGTCGTCCTCGTCCTCGTCGTCCTCGTCCTCGTCGTCCTCGTCCTCGTCGTCCTCGTCCTCGTCGTCCTCGTCGTCCTCGTCCCCGTCGTCGTCGTCGTCCTCGTCCTCGTCGTCCTCGTCCTCGTCGTCCTCGTCCTCGTCGTCCTCGTCCTCGTCGTCCTCGTCGTCCTCGTCCTCGTCGTCGTCGTCGTCCTCGTCCTCGTCGTCCTCGTCCTCGTCGTCCTCGTCCTCGTCCTCGTCGTCCTCGTCCTCGCCGTCCTCGTCCTCGCCGTCCTCGTCCTCGTCGTCCTCGTCCTCGTCCTCGTCGTCCTCGTCCTCGTCGTCCTCGTCCTCGTCGTCCTCGTCCTCGACGTCCTCGTCCTCGTCGTCCTCGTCCTCGTCGTCCTCGTCCTCGTCGTTCTCGTCCTCGTCGTCCTCGTCCTCGTCGTCCTCGTCCTCGTCGTCCTCGTCCTCGTCGTCCTCGTCCTCGCCGTCCTCGTCCTCGTCGTCCTCGTCCTCGTCGTCCTCGTCCTCGTCGTCCTCGTCCTCGTCGTCCTCGTCCTCGTCGTCCTCGTCCTCGTCGTCCTCGTCGTCCTCGTCCTCGTCCTCGTCGTCCTCGTCCTCGTCCTCGTCGTCCTCGTCCTCGTCCTCGTCGTCCTCGTCCTCGTCGTCCTCGTCGTCCTCGTCCCCGTCGTCGTCGTCGTCCTCGTCCTCGTCGTCCTCGTCCTCGTCGTCCTCGTCCCCGTCGGCGTCGTCCTCGTCCTCGTCGTCCTCGTCGTCCTCGTCCTCGTCCTCGTCGTCCTCGTCGTCCTCGTCCTCGTCCTCGTCGTCCTCGTCCTCGTCCTCGTCGTCCTCGTCGTCCTCGTCCTCGTCCTCGTCGTCCACGACGTCCCCGTCATCGTCGTCCTCGTCCTCGTCGTCCACGTCGTCCTCGTCCTCGTCGTCCTCGTCCTCGTCGTCCTCGTCCTCGTCGTCCTCGTCCTCGTCGTCCCCGTCCTCGTCGTCCTCGTCCTCGTCGTCCTCGTCCTCGTCGTCCTCGTCCTCGTCGTCCTCGTCGTCCTCGTCCTCGTCGTCCTCGTCGTCCTCGTCCTCGTCCTCGTCGTCGTCGTCGTCCTCGTCCCCGTCGTCGTCGTCGCCCTCGTCCTCGTCGTCCTCGTCGTCCCCGTCGTCGTCGTCGTCCTCGTCCTCGTCGTCCTCGTCGTCCTCGTCCTCGTCGTCCTCGTCCTCGTCGTCCTCGTCGTCCTCGTCCTCGTCCTCGTCGTCCTCGTCCTCGTCCTCGTCGTCCTCGTCCTCGTCCTCGTCCTCGTCGTCCTCGTCGTCCTCGTCCTCGTCCTCGTCGTCCTCGTCGTCCTCGTCCGCGTCCTCGTCGTCCTCGTCGTCCTCGTCGTCCTCGTCCTCGTCCTCGTCGTCCTCGTCGTCCTCGTCCTCGTCGTCCTCGTCCTCGTCCTCGTCCTCGTCGTCCTCGGCCTCGTCGTCCTCGTCGTCCTCGTCCTCGTCGTCCTCGTCCTCGTCGTCCTCGTCTTCCTCGTCCTCGTACTCGTCGTCCTCGTCGTCCTCGTCCTCGTCGTCCTCGTCCTCGTCGTCCTCGTCCTCGTCGTCCTCGTCCTCGTCGTCCTCGTCGTCCTCGTCGTCCTCGTCGTCCTCGTACTCGTCGTCCTCGTCGTCCTCGTCCTCGTCCTCGTCGTCCTCGTCGTCCTCGTCCTCGTCCTCGTCGTCCACGACGTCCTCGTCCTCGTCGTCCACGACGTCCTCGTCCTCGTCGTCCTCGTCCTCGTCGTCCTCGTCCTCGTCGTCCTCGTCCTCGTCTGCCTCGTCCTCGTCGTCCTCGTCCTCGTCGTCCTCGTCGTCCTCGTCGTCCTCGTCCTCGTCCTCGTCGTCCACGACGTCCTCGTCCTCGTCGTCCTCGTCCTCGTCGTCCTCGTCTGCCTCGTCGTCCTCGTCGTCCTCGTACTCGTCGTCCTCGTCCTCGTCGTCCTCGTCCTCGTCGTCCTCGTCCTCGTCGTCCTCGTCGTCCTCGTCCTCGTCCTCGTCGTCCTCGTCCTCGTCCTCGTCGTCCTCGTCGTCCTTGTCGTCCTCGTCCTCGTCGTCCTCGTCGTCCTCGTCCTCGTCGTCCTCGTCGTCCTCGTCGTCCTCGTCGTCCTCGTCCTCGTCGTCCTCGTCGTCCTCGTCGTCCTCGTACTCGTCGTCCTCGTCGTCCTCGTCCTCGTCGTCCTCGTCCTCGTCGTCCTCGTCCTCGTCGTCCTCGTCCTCGTCGTCCTAGTCGTCCTCGTCCTCGTCGTCCGCGTCGTCCTCGTCGTCCTCGTCCTCGTCGTCCTCGTCGTCCTCGTCGTCCTCGTCGTCCTCGTCCTCGTCGTCCTCGTCGTCCTCATCCTCGTCGTCCTCGTCCTCGTCGTCCTCGTCCTCGTCGTCCTCGTCCTCGTCGTCCTCGTCCTCGTCGTCCTCGTCGTCCTCGTCCTCGTCGTCCTCGTCGTCCTCGTCCTCGTCGTCCTCGTCTTCCTCGTCCTCGTCCTCGTCGTCCTCGTACTCGTCGTCCTCGTCGTCCTCGTCCTCGTCGTCCTCGTCCTCGTCGTCCTCGTCCTCGTCGTCCTCGTCGACCTCGTCCTCGTCCTCGTCGTCCTCGTCCTCGTCGTCCTCGTCCTCGTCGTCCTCGTCTGCCTCGTCGTCCTCGTCGTCCTCGTACTCGTCGTCCTCGTCCTCGTCGTCCTCGTCGTCCTCGTCGTCCTCGTCCTCGTCGTCCTCGTCGTCCTCATCCTCGTCGTCCTCGTCCTCGTCGTCCTCGTCCTCGTCGTCCTCGTCCTCGTCGTCCTCGTCCTCGTCGTCCTCGTCGTCCTCGTCCTCTTCGTCCTCGTCCTCGTCGTCCTCGTCCTCGTCGTCCTCGTCCTCGTTGTCCTCGTCCTCGTCGTCCTCGTCCTCGTCGTCCTCGTCCTCGTCGTCCTCGTCCTCGTCGTCCTCGTCGTCCTCGTCGGCCTCGTCCTCGTCGTCCTCGTCGTCCTCGTCGTCCTCGTCCTCGTCGTCCTCGTCGTCCTCGTCGTCCTCGTCCTCGTCGTCCTCGTCGTCCTCGTCCTCGTCGTCCTCGTCGTCCTCGTCGTCCTCGTCCTCGTCCTCGTCGTCCTCGTCGGCCTCGTCCTCGTCCTCGTCGTCCTCGTCCTCGTCCTCGTCGTCCACGACGTCCTCGTCCTCGGCGTCCTCGTCCTCGTCGTCCTCGTCCTCGTCGTCCTCGTCGTCCTCGTCGTCCTCGTCGTCCTCGTCGTCCTCGTCGTCCTCGTCGTCCTCGTCGTCCTCGTCGTCCTCGTCGTCCTCGTCGTCCTCGTCGTCCTCGTCGTCCTCGTCGTCCTCGTCGTCCTCGTCGTCCTCGTCGTCCTCGTCGTCCTCGTCGTCCTCGTCGTCCTCGTCGTCCTCGTCGTCCTCGTCGTCCTCGTCGTCCTCGTCGTCCTCGTCGTCCTCGTCGTCCTCGTCGTCCTCGTCGTCCTCGTCGTCCTCGCCGTCCTCGTCGTCCTCGTCCTCGTCGTCCTCGTCCTCGTCGTCCTCGTCCTCGTCGTCCTCGTCGTCCTCGTCGTCCTCGTCCTCGTCGTCCCCGTCGTCCTCGTCCTCGTCGTCCTCGTCTTCCTCGTCCTCGTCCTCGTCGTCCTCGTCGTCCTCGTACTCGTCGTCCTCGTCGTCCGCGTCCTCGTCGTCCTCGTCCTCGTCGTCCTCGTCCTCGTCGTCCTCGTCCTCGTCGTCCTCGTCCTCGTCGTCCTCGTCGTCCTCGTCGTCCTCGTACTCGTCGTCCTCGTCCTCGTCGTCCTCGTCCTCGTCGTCCTCGTCGTCCTCGTCCTCGTCGTCCTCGTCGTCCTCGTCCTCGTCGTCCTCGTCTTCCTCGTCCTCGTCCTCGTCGTCCTCGTCGTCCTCGTACTCGTCGTCCTCGTCGTCCTCGTCCTCGTCGTCCTCGTCCTCGTCGTCCTCGTCCTCGTCGTCCTCGTCCTCGTCGTCCTCGTCCTCGTCGTCCTCGTCGTCCTCGTCGTCCTCGTACTCGTCGTCCTCGTCCTCGTCGTCCTCGTCCTCGTCGTCCTCGTCCTCGTCGTCCTCGTCGTCCTCGTCCTCGTCCTCGTCGTCCTCGTCCTCGTCCTCGTCGTCCTCGTCGTCCTCGTCCTCGTCGTCCTCGTCGTCCTCGTCGTCCTCGTCGTCCTCGTCGTCCTCGTCGTCCTCGTACTCGTCGTCCTCGTCGTCCTCGTCCTCGTCCTCGTCGTCCTCGTCGTCCTCGTCCTCGTCCTCGTCGTCCACGACGTCCTCGTCCTCGTCGTCCACGACGTCCTCGTCCTCGTCGTCCTCGTCCTCGTCGTCCTCGTCCTCGTCGTCCTCGTCCTCGTCTGCCTCGTCCTCGTCGTCCTCGTCCTCGTCGTCCTCGTCGTCCTCGTCCTCGTCGTCCTCGTCCTCGTCGTCCTCGTCCTCGTCGTCCTCGTCGTCCTCGTCGTCCTCGTCCTCGTCCTCGTCGTCCACGACGTCCTCGTCCTCGGCGTCCTCGTCCTCGTCGTCCTCGTCCTCGTCGTCCTCGTCCTCGTCGTCCTCGTCCTCGTCGTCCTCGTCCTCCTCGTCCTCGTCCTCGTCGACCTCGTCGTCCTCGTACTCGTCGTCCTCGTCGTCCTCGTCCTCGTCGTCCTCGTCCTCGTCGTCCTCGTCGACCTCGTCCTCGTCCTCGTCGTCCTCGTCGTCCTCGTCGTCCTCGTCGTCCTCGTCGTCCTCGTCGTCCTCGTACTCGTCGTCCTCGTCGTCCTCGTCCTCGTCCTCGTCGTCCTCGTCGTCCTCGTCCTCGTCCTCGTCGTCCACGACGTCCTCGTCCTCGTCGTCCACGACGTCCTCGTCCTCGTCGTCCTCGTCCTCGTCGTCCTCGTCCTCGTCGTCCTCGTCCTCGTCGTCCTCGTCCTCGTCTGCCTCGTCCTCGTCGTCCTCGTCGTCCTCGTCGTCCTCGTCGTCCTCGTCCTCGTCGTCCTCGTCCTCGTCGTCCTCGTCCTCGTCGTCCTCGTCCTCGTCGTCCTCGTCGTCCTCTTCGTCCTCGTCCTCGTCTTCGTCGTCCACGACGTCCTCGTCCTCGGCGTCCTCGTCCTCGTCGTCCTCGTCCTCGTCGTCCTCGTCCTCGTCGTCCTCGTCCTCGTCGTCCTCGTCCTCGTCGTCCTCGTCCTCCTCGTCCTCGTCCTCGTCGTCCTCGTCGTCCTCGTACTCGTCGTCCTCGTCGTCCTCGTCCTCGTCATCCTCGTCCTCGTCGTCCTCGTCCTCGTCGTCCTCGTCCTCGTCGTCCTCGTCGACCTCGTCCTCGTCCTCGTCGTCCTCGTCCTCGTCGTCCTCGTCCTCGTCGTCCTCGTCCTCGTCGTCCTCGTCGTCCTCGTCGTCCTCGTCGTCCTCGTCGTCCTCGTCGTCCTCGTCGTCCTCGTCGTCCTCGTCGTCCTCGTCGTCCTCGTCGTCCTCGTCGTCCTCGTCGTCCTCGTCGTCCTCGTCGACCTCGTCGTCCTCGTCGTCCTCGTCGTCCTGGTCGTCCTCGTCGTCCTCGTCCTCGTCGTCCTCGTCGTCCTCGTCGTCCTCGTCGTCCTCGTCGTCCTCGTCGTCCTCGTCGTCCTCGTCGTCCTCGTCCTCGTCGTCCTCGTCGTCCTCGTCGTCCTCGTCCTCGTCGTCCTCGTCCTCGTCGTCCTCGTCCTCGTCGTCCTCGTCCTCGTCGTCCTCGTCGTCCTCGTCCTCGTCGTCCTCGTCGTCCTCGTCCTCGTCGTGCTCGTCGTCCTCGTCTTCCTCGTCCTCGTCCTCGTCGTCCTCGTCGTCCTCGTACTCGTCGTCCTCGTCGTCCTCGTCCTCGTACTCGTCGTCCTCGTCGTCCTCGTCCTCGTCGTCCTCGTCCTCGTCGTCCTCGTCCTCGTCGCCCTCGTCCTCGTCGTCCTCGTCGTCCTCGTCCTCGTCGTCCTCGTCCTCGTCGTCCTCGTCCTCGTCGTCCTCGTCGTCCTCGTCGTCCTCGTCCTCGTCGTCCTCGTCGTCCTCGTCCTCGTCGTCCTCGTCTTCCTCGTCCTCGTCCTCGTCGTCCTCGTCGTCCTCGTACTCGTCGTCCTCGTCGTCCGCGTCCTCGTCGTCCTCGTCCTCGTCGTCCTCGTCCTCGTCGTCCTCGTCCTCGTCGTCCTCGTCCTCGTCGTCCTCGTCCTCGTCGTCCTCGTCGTCCTCGTCGTCCTCGTACTCGTCGTCCTCGTCCTCGTCGTCCTCGTCCTCGTCGTCCTCGTCGTCCTCGTCCTCGTCGTCCTCGTCGTCCTCGTCCTCGTCGTCCTCGTCTTCCTCGTCCTCGTCCTCGTCGTCCTCGTCGTCCTCGTACTCGTCGTCCTCGTCGTCCTCGTCCTCGTCGTCCTCGTCCTCGTCGTCCTCGTCCTCGTCGTCCTCGTCCTCGTCGTCCTCGTCCTCGTCGTCCTCGTCGTCCTCGTCGTCCTCGTACTCGTCGTCCTCGTCCTCGTCGTCCTCGTCCTCGTCGTCCTCGTCCTCGTCGTCCTCGTCGTCCTCGTCCTCGTCCTCGTCGTCCTCGTCCTCGTCCTCGTCGTCCTCGTCCTCGTCCTCGTCGTCCTCGTCCTCGTCCTCGTCGTCCTCGTCGTCCTTGTCGTCCTCGTCCTCGTCGTCCTCGTCGTCCTCGTCGTCCTCGTCCTCGTCGTCCTCGTCGTCCTCGTCGTCCTCGTCGTCCTCGTCGTCCTCGTACTCGTCGTCCTCGTCGTCCTCGTCCTCGTCGTCCTCGTCCTCGTCGTCCTCGTACTCGTCGTCCTCGTCGTCCTCGTCCTCGTCGTCCTCGTCCTCGTCGTCCTCGTCCTCGTCGTCCTCGTCCTCGTCCTCGTCGTCCTCGTCCTCGTCGTCCTCGTCGTCCTCGTCCTCGTCGTCCTCGTCGTCCTCGTCCTCGTCGTCCTCGTCTTCCTCGTCCTCGTCCTCGTCGTCCTCGTACTCGTCGTCCTCGTCGTCCTCGTCCTCGTCGTCCTCGTCCTCGTCGTCCTCGTCGACCTCGTCCTCGTCCTCGTCGTCCTCGTCCTCGTCGTCCTCGTCCTCGTCGTCCTCGTCCTCGTCGTCCTCGTCGTCCTCGTCGTCCTCGTCGTCCTCGTCGTCCTCGTCGTCCTCGTACTCGTCGTCCTCGTCGTCCTCGTCCTCGTCCTCGTCGTCCTCGTCGTCCTCGTCCTCGTCCTCGTCGTCCACGACGTCCTCGTCCTCGTCGTCCACGACGTCCTCGTCCTCGTCGTCCTCGTCCTCGTCGTCCTCGTCCTCGTCGTCCTCGTCCTCGTCTGCCTCGTCCTCGTCGTCCTCGTCCTCGTCGTCCTCGTCGTCCTCGTCCTCGTCGTCCTCGTCCTCGTCGTCCTCGTCCTCGTCGTCCTCGTCGTCCTCGTCGTCCTCGTCCTCGTCCTCGTCGTCCACGACGTCCTCGTCCTCGGCGTCCTCGTCCTCGTCGTCCTCGTCCTCGTCGTCCTCGTCCTCGTCGTCCTCGTCCTCGTCGTCCTCGTCCTCCTCGTCCTCGTCCTCGTCGACCTCGTCGTCCTCGTACTCGTCGTCCTCGTCGTCCTCGTCCTCGTCGTCCTCGTCCTCGTCGTCCTCGTCGACCTCGTCCTCGTCCTCGTCGTCCTCGTCGTCCTCGTCGTCCTCGTCGTCCTCGTCGTCCTCGTCGTCCTCGTCGTCCTCGTCGTCCTCGTACTCGTCGTCCTCGTCGTCCTCGTCCTCGTCCTCGTCGTCCTCGTCGTCCTCGTCCTCGTCCTCGTCGTCCACGACGTCCTCGTCCTCGTCGTCCACGACGTCCTCGTCCTCGTCGTCCTCGTCCTCGTCGTCCTCGTCCTCGTCGTCCTCGTCCTCGTCGTCCTCGTCCTCGTCTGCCTCGTCCTCGTCGTCCTCGTCGTCCTCGTCGTCCTCGTCGTCCTCGTCGTCCTCGTCGTCCTCGTCCTCGTCGTCCTCGTCCTCGTCGTCCTCGTCCTCGTCGTCCTCGTCGTCCTCTTCGTCCTCGTCCTCGTCTTCGTCGTCCACGACGTCCTCGTCCTCGGCGTCCTCGTCCTCGTCGTCCTCGTCCTCGTCGTCCTCGTCCTCGTCGTCCTCGTCCTCGTCGTCCTCGTCCTCGTCGTCCTCGTCCTCCTCGTCCTCGCCCTCGTCGTCCTCGTCGTCCTCGTACTCGTCGTCCTCGTCGTCCTCGTCCTCGTCGTCCTCGTCCTCGTCGTCCTCGTCGACCTCGTCCTCGTCCTCGTCGTCCTCGTCCTCGTCGTCCTCGTCCTCGTCGTCCTCGTCCTCGTCGCCCTCGTCCTCGTCGTCCTCGTCGTCCTCGTCGTCCTCGTACTCGTCGTCCTCGTCCTCGTCGTCCTCGTCCTCGTCGTCCTCGTCCTCGTCGTCCTCGTCCTCGTCGTCCTCGTCGTCCTCGTCCTCGTCGTCCTCGTCGTCCTCGTCCTCGTCGTCCTCGTCTTCCTCGTCCTCGTCCTCGTCGTCCTCGTCGTCCTCGTCGTCCTCGTACTCGTCGTCCTCGTCGTCCTCGTCCTCGTCGTCCTCGTCCTCGTCGTCCTCGTCCTCGTCGTCCTCGTCCTCGTCGTCCTCGTCCTCGTCGTCCTCGTCCTCGTCGTCCTCGTCCTCGTCGTCCTCGTCCTCGTCGTCCTCGTACTCGTCGTCCTCGTCGTCCTCGTCCTCGTCGTCCTCGTCGTCCTCGTCCTCGTCGTCCTCGTCGTCCTCGTCCTCGTCGTCCTCGTCGTCCTCGTCCTCGTCGTCCTCGTCGTCCTCGTCCTCGTCCTCGTCGTCCTCGTCGTCCTCGTCCTCGTCCTCGTCATCCTCGTCCTCGTCGTCCTCGTCCTCGTCCTCGTCCTCGTCGTCCTCGTCCTCGTCGTCCTCGTCCTCGTCGTCCTCGTCCTCGTCGTCCTCGTCCTCGTCGTCCTCGTCCTCGTCGTCCTCGTCCTCGTCGTCCTCGTCCTCGTCGTCCTCGTCCTCGTCGTCCTCGTCCTCGTCGTCCTCGTCCTCGTCGTCCTCGTCCTCGTCGTCCTCGTCCTCGTCGTCCTCGTCCTCGTCGTCCTCGTCCTCGTCGTCCTCGTCGTCCTCGTCCTCGTCGTCCGCGTCGTCCTCGTCGTCCTCGTCCTCGTCGTCCTCGTCGTCCTCGTCGTCCTCGTCGTCCTCGTCCTCGTCGTCCTCGTCGTCCTCGTCCTCGTCGTCCTCGTCCTCGTCGTCCTCGTCCTCGTCGTCCTCGTCCTCGTCGT
Organism: Andrena hattorfiana; assembly: GCA_944738655.2. Lineage (NCBI taxonomy): Eukaryota > Metazoa > Arthropoda > Insecta > Hymenoptera > Andrenidae > Andrena > Andrena hattorfiana. Next base: position 25,482,737 of record OX122893.2, on the reverse strand, counting down.
CCTCGTCGTCCTCGTCCTCGTCGTCCTCGTCGTCCTCGTCTTCCTCGTCCTCGTCCTCGTCGTCCTCGTACTCGTCGTCCTCGTCGTCCTCGTCCTCGTCGTCCTCGTCCTCGTCGTCCTCGTCTTCCTCGTCCTCGTCGTCCTCGTCCTCGTCGTCCTCGTCCTCGTCGTCCTCGTCCTCGTCGTCCTCGTCCTCGTCGTCCTCGTCCTCCTCGTCCTCGTCCTCGTCGTCCTCGTCGTCCTCGTACTCGTCGTCCTCGTCGTCCTCGTCCTCGTCGTCCTCGTCCTCGTCGTCCTCGTCCTCGTCGTCCTCGTCCTCGTCGTCCTCGTCCTCGTCGTCCTCGTCCTCGTCGTCCTCGTCGTCCTCGTCCTCGTCGTCCTCGTCCTCGTCCTCGTCGTCCTCGTCGTCCTCGTCCTCGTCGTCCTCGTCGTCCTCGTCGTCCTCGTACTCGTCGTCCTCGTCCTCGTCGTCCTCGTCCTCGTCGTCCTCGTCCTCGTCTGCCTCGTCCTCGTCGTCCTCGTCCTCGTCGTCCTCGTCGTCCTCGTCGTCCTCGTCCTCGTCCTCGTCGTCCACGACGTCCTCGTCGTCCTCGTCGTCCTCGTCGTCCTCGTCGTCCTCGTCGTCCTCGTCGTCCTCGCCGTCCTCGTCGTCCTCGTCCTCGTCGTCCTCGTCCTCGTCGTCCTCGTCCTCGTCGTCCTCGTCGTCCTCGTCGTCCTCGTCCTCGTCGTCCCCGTCGTCCTCGTCCTCGTCGTCCTCGTCTTCCTCGTCCTCGTCCTCGTCGTCCTCGTCGTCCTCGTACTCGTCGTCCTCGTCGTCCGCGTCCTCGTCGTCCTCGTCCTCGTCGTCCTCGTCGTCCTCGTCGTCCTCGTCGTCCTCGTCGTCCTCGTCGTCCTCGTACTCGTCGTCCTCGTCGTCCTCGTCCTCGTCCTCGTCGTCCTCGTCGTCCTCGTCCTCGTCCTCGTCGTCCACGACGTCCTCGTCCTCGTCGTCCACGACGTCCTCGTCCTCGTCGTCCTCGTCCTCGTCGTCCTCGTCGTCCTCGTCGTCCTCGTCGTCCTCGTCGTCCTCGTCGTCCTCGTCGTCCTCGTCGTCCTCGTCGTCCTCGTCGTCCTCGTCGTCCTCGTCGTCCTCGTCGTCCTCGTCGTCCTCGTCGTCCTCGTCGTCCTCGTCGTCCTCGTCGTCCTCGTCGTCCTCGTCGTCCTCGTCGTCCTCGTCGTCCTCGTCGTCCTCGTCGTCCTCGTCGTCCTCGTCGTCCTCGTCGTCCTCGTCGTCCTCGTCGTCCTCGTCGTCCTCGTCGTCCTCGTCGTCCTCGTCGTCCTCGTCGTCCTCGCCGTCCTCGTCGTCCTCGTCCTCGTCGTCCTCGTCCTCGTCGTCCTCGTCCTCGTCGTCCTCGTCGTCCTCGTCGTCCTCGTCCTCGTCGTCCCCGTCGTCCTCGTCCTCGTCGTCCTCGTCTTCCTCGTCCTCGTCCTCGTCGTCCTCGTCGTCCTCGTACTCGTCGTCCTCGTCGTCCGCGTCCTCGTCGTCCTCGTCCTCGTCGTCCTCGTCCTCGTCGTCCTCGTCCTCGTCGTCCTCGTCCTCGTCGTCCTCGTCGTCCTCGTCGTCCTCGTACTCGTCGTCCTCGTCCTCGTCGTCCTCGTCCTCGTCGTCCTCGTCGTCCTCGTCGTCCTCGTCCTCGTCGTCCTCGTCGTCCTCGTCCTCGTCGTCCTCGTCTTCCTCGTCCTCGTCCTCGTCGTCCTCGTCGTCCTCGTACTCGTCGTCCTCGTCGTCCTCGTCCTCGTCGTCCTCGTCCTCGTCGTCCTCGTCCTCGTCGTCCTCGTCGTCCTCGTCGTCCTCGTACTCGTCGTCCTCGTCCTCGTCGTCCTCGTCCTCGTCGTCCTCGTCCTCGTCGTCCTCGTCGTCCTCGTCCTCGTCCTCGTCGTCCTCGTCCTCGTCCTCGTCGTCCTCGTCGTCCTTGTCGTCCTCGTCCTCGTCGTCCTCGTCGTCCTCGTCGTCCTCGTCCTCGTCGTCCTCGTCGTCCTCGTCGTCCTCGTACTCGTCGTCCTCGTCGTCCTCGTCCTCGTCGTCCTCGTCCTCGTCGTCCTCGTCCTCGTCGTCCTCGTCCTCGTCGTCCTCGTCCTCGTCCTCGTCGTCCTCGTCCTCGTCGTCCTCGTCGTCCTCGTCCTCGTCGTCCTCGTCGTCCTCGTCCTCGTCGTCCTCGTCTTCCTCGTCCTCGTCCTCGTCGTCCTCGTACTCGTCGTCCTCGTCGTCCTCGTCCTCCTCGTCCTCGTCCTCGTCGTCCTCGTCGACCTCGTCCTCGTCCTCGTCGTCCTCGTCCTCGTCGTCCTCGTCCTCGTCGTCCTCGTCCTCGTCGTCCTCGTCGTCCTCGTCGTCCTCGTCGTCCTCGTCGTCCTCGTCGTCCTCGTACTCGTCGTCCTCGTCGTCCTCGTCCTCGTCCTCGTCGTCCTCGTCGTCCTCGTCCTCGTCCTCGTCGTCCACGACGTCCTCGTCCTCGTCGTCCACGACGTCCTCGTCCTCGTCGTCCTCGTCCTCGTCGTCCTCGTCCTCGTCGTCCTCGTCCTCGTCTGCCTCGTCCTCGTCGTCCTCGTCCTCGTCGTCCTCGTCGTCCTCGTCCTCGTCGTCCTCGTCCTCGTCGTCCTCGTCCTCGTCGTCCTCGTCGTCCTCGTCGTCCTCGTCCTCGTCCTCGTCGTCCACGACGTCCTCGTCCTCGGCGTCCTCGTCCTCGTCGTCCTCGTCCTCGTCGTCCTCGTCCTCGTCGTCCTCGTCCTCGTCGTCCTCGTCCTCCTCGTCCTCGTCCTCGTCGACCTCGTCGTCCTCGTACTCGTCGTCCTCGTCGTCCTCGTCCTCGTCGTCCTCGTCCTCGTCGTCCTCGTCGACCTCGTCCTCGTCCTCGTCGTCCTCGTCGTCCTCGTCGTCCTCGTCGTCCTCGTCGTCCTCGTCGTCCTCGTACTCGTCGTCCTCGTCGTCCTCGTCCTCGTCCTCGTCGTCCTCGTCGTCCTCGTCCTCGTCCTCGTCGTCCTCGTCCTCGTCGTCCTCGTCCTCGTCGTCCTCGTCCTCGTCTGCCTCGTCCTCGTCGTCCTCGTCGTCCTCGTCGTCCTCGTCGTCCTCGTCCTCGTCGTCCTCGTCCTCGTCGTCCTCGTCCTCGTCGTCCTCGTCGTCCTCTTCGTCCTCGTCCTCGTCTTCGTCGTCCACGACGTCCTCGTCCTCGGCGTCCTCGTCCTCGTCGTCCTCGTCCTCGTCGTCCTCGTCCTCGTCGTCCTCGTCCTCGTCGTCCTCGTCCTCGTCGTCCTCGACCTCCTCGTCCTCGTCCTCGTCGTCCTCGTCGTCCTCGTACTCGTCGTCCTCGTCGTCCTCGTCCTCGTCGTCCTCGTCCTCGTCGTCCTCGTCGACCTCGTCCTCGTCCTCGTCGTCCTCGTCCTCGTCGTCCTCGTCCTCGTCGTCCTCGTCCTCGTCGTCCTCGTCGTCCTCGTCGTCCTCGTCGTCCTCGTCGTCCTCGTCGTCCTCGTCGTCCTCGTCGTCCTCGTCGTCCTCGTCGTCCTCGTCGTCCTCGTCGTCCTCGTCGTCCTCGTCGACCTCGTCGTCCTCGTCGTCCTCGTCGTCCTCGTCGTCCTCGTCGTCCTCGTCCTCGTCGTCCTCGTCGTCCTCGTCGTCCTCGTCGTCCTCGTCGTCCTCGTCGTCCTCGTCGTCCTCGTCGTCCTCGTCCTCGTCGTCCTCGTCGTCCTCGTCGTCCTCGTCCTCGTCGTCCTCGTCCTCGTCGTCCTCGTCCTCGTCGTCCTCGTCCTCGTCGTCCTCGTCGTCCTCGTCCTCGTCGTCCTCGTCGTCCTCGTCCTCGTCGTCCTCGTCGTCCTCGTCTTCCTCGTCCTCGTCCTCGTCGTCCTCGTCGTCCTCGTACTCGTCGTCCTCGTCGTCCTCGTCCTCGTACTCGTCGTCCTCGTCGTCCTCGTCCTCGTCGTCCTCGTCCTCGTCGTCCTCGTCCTCGTCGCCCTCGTCCTCGTCGTCCTCGTCGTCCTCGTCCTCGTCGTCCTCGTCCTCGTCGTCCTCGTCCTCGTCGTCCTCGTCGTCCTCGTCGTCCTCGTCCTCGTCGTCCTCGTCGTCCTCGTCCTCGTCGTCCTCGTCTTCCTCGTCCTCGTCCTCGTCGTCCTCGTCGTCCTCGTACTCGTCGTCCTCGTCGTCCGCGTCCTCGTCGTCCTCGTCCTCGTCGTCCTCGTCCTCGTCGTCCTCGTCCTCGTCGTCCTCGTCCTCGTCGTCCTCGTACTCGTCGTCCTCGTCCTCGTCGTCCTCGTCCTCGTCGTCCTCGTCGTCCTCGTCCTCGTCGTCCTCGTCGTCCTCGTCCTCGTCGTCCTCGTCTTCCTCGTCCTCGTCCTCGTCGTCCTCGTCGTCCTCGTACTCGTCGTCCTCGTCGTCCTCGTCCTCGTCGTCCTCGTCCTCGTCGTCCTCGTCCTCGTCGTCCTCTTCCTCGTCGTCCTCGTCCTCGTCGTCCTCGTCGTCCTCGTCGTCCTCGTACTCGTCGTCCTCGTCCTCGTCGTCCTCGTCCTCGTCGTCCTCGTCCTCGTCGTCCTCGTCGTCCTCGTCCTCGTCCTCGTCGTCCTCGTCCTCGTCCTCGTCGTCCTCGTCCTCGTCCTCGTCGTCCTCGTCGTCCTTGTCGTCCTCGTCCTCGTCGTCCTCGTCGTCCTCGTCGTCCTCGTCCTCGTCGTCCTCGTCGTCCTCGTCGTCCTCGTCGTCCTCGTCGTCCTCGTACTCGTCGTCCTCGTCGTCCTCGTCCTCGTCGTCCTCGTCCTCGTCGTCCTCGTCCTCGTCGTCCTCGTCCTCGTCGTCCTCGTCCTCGTCGTCCTCGTCCTCGTCCTCGTCGTCCTCGTCCTCGTCGTCCTCGTCGTCCTCGTCCTCGTCGTCCTCGTCGTCCTCGTCCTCGTCGTCCTCGTCTTCCTCGTCCTCGTCCTCGTCGTCCTCGTACTCGTCGTCCTCGTCGTCCTCGTCCTCGTCGTCCTCGTCCTCGTCGTCCTCGTCGACCTCGTCCTCGTCCTCGTCGTCCTCGTCCTCGTCGTCCTCGTCCTCGTCGTCCTCGTCCTCGTCGTCCTCGTCGTCCTCGTCGTCCTCGTCGTCCTCGTCGTCCTCGTCGTCCTCGTACTCGTCGTCCTCGTCGTCCTCGTCCTCGTCCTCGTCGTCCTCGTCGTCCTCGTCCTCGTCCTCGTCGTCCACGACGTCCTCGTCCTCGTCGTCCACGACGTCCTCGTCCTCGTCGTCCTCGTCCTCGTCGTCCTCGTCCTCGTCGTCCTCGTCGTCCTCGTCGTCCTCGTCCTCGTCCTCGTCGTCCACGACGTCCTCGTCCTCGGCGTCCTCGTCCTCGTCGTCCTCGTCCTCGTCGTCCTCGTCCTCGTCGTCCTCGTCCTCGTCGTCCTCGTCCTCCTCGTCCTCGTCCTCGTCGACCTCGTCGTCCTCGTACTCGTCGTCCTCGTCGTCCTCGTCCTCGTCGTCCTCGTCCTCGTCGTCCTCGTCGACCTCGTCCTCGTCCTCGTCGTCCTCGTCGTCCTCGTCGTCCTCGTCGTCCTCGTCGTCCTCGTCGTCCTCGTCGTCCTCGTCGTCCTCGTACTCGTCGTCCTCGTCGTCCTCGTCCTCGTCCTCGTCGTCCTCGTCGTCCTCGTCCTCGTCCTCGTCGTCCACGACGTCCTCGTCCTCGTCGTCCACGACGTCCTCGTCCTCGTCGTCCTCGTCCTCGTCGTCCTCGTCCTCGTCGTCCTCGTCCTCGTCGTCCTCGTCCTCGTCTGCCTCGTCCTCGTCGTCCTCGTCGTCCTCGTCGTCCTCGTCGTCCTCGTCGTCCTCGTCGTCCTCGTCCTCGTCGTCCTCGTCCTCGTCGTCCTCGTCCTCGTCGTCCTCGTCCTCGTCGTCCTCGTCGTCCTCTTCGTCCTCGTCCTCGTCTTCGTCGTCCACGACGTCCTCGTCCTCGGCGTCCTCGTCCTCGTCGTCCTCGTCCTCGTCGTCCTCGTCCTCGTCGTCCTCGTCCTCGTCGTCCTCGTCCTCGTCGTCCTCGTCCTCCTCGTCCTCGTCCTCGTCGTCCTCGTCGTCCTCGTACTCGTCGTCCTCGTCGTCCTCGTCCTCGTCGTCCTCGTCCTCGTCGTCCTCGTCGACCTCGTCCTCGTCCTCGTCGTCCTCGTCCTCGTCGTCCTCGTCCTCGTCGTCCTCGTCCTCGTCGTCCTCGTCCTCGTCGTCCTCGTCCTCGTCGCCCTCGTCCTCGTCGTCCTCGTCGTCCTCGTCGTCCTCGTACTCGTCGTCCTCGTCCTCGTCGTCCTCGTCCTCGTCGTCCTCGTCCTCGTCGTCCTCGTCGTCCTCGTCCTCGTCGTCCTCGTCGTCCTCGTCCTCGTCGTCCTCGTCTTCCTCGTCCTCGTCCTCGTCGTCCTCGTCGTCCTCGTCGTCCTCGTACTCGTCGTCCTCGTCGTCCTCGTCCTCGTCGTCCTCGTCCTCGTCGTCCTCGTCCTCGTCGTCCTCGTCCTCGTCGTCCTCGTCCTCGTCCTCGTCGTCCTCGTCCTCGTCGTCCTCGTCCTCGTCGTCCTCGTCCTCGTCGTCCTCGTACTCGTCGTCCTCGTCGTCCTCGTCCTCGTCGTCCTCGTCGTCCTCGTCCTCGTCGTCCTCGTCGTCCTCGTCCTCGTCGTCCTCGTCGTCCTCGTCCTCGTCGTCCTCGTCGTCCTCGTCCTCGTCCTCGTCGTCCTCGTCGTCCTCGTCCTCGTCCTCGTCATCCTCGTCGTCGTCGTCCTCGTCCTCGTCCTCGTCGTCCTCGTCCTCGTCCTCGTCGTCCTCGTCCTCGTCGTCCTCGTCCTCGTCGTCCTCGTCCTCGTCGTCCTCGTCCTCGTCGTCCTCGTCCTCGTCGTCCTCGTCCTCGTCGTCCTCGTCCTCGTCGTCCTCGTCCTCGTCGTCCTCGTCCTCGTCGTCCTCGTCCTCGTCGTCCTCGTCCTCGTCGTCCTCGTCCTCGTCGTCCTCGTCGTCCTCGTCCTCGTCGTCCGCGTCGTCCTCGTCGTCCTCGTCCTCGTCGTCCTCGTCGTCCTCGTCGTCCTCGTCGTCCTCGTCCTCGTCGTCCTCGTCGTCCTCGTCCTCGTCGTCCTCGTCCTCGTCGTCCTCGTCCTCGTCGTCCTCGTCCTCGTCGTCCTCGTCCTCGTCGTCCTCGTCGTCCTCGTCCTCGTCGTCCTCGTCGTCCTCGTCTTCCTCGTCCTCGTCCTCGTCGTCCTCGTACTCGTCGTCCTCGTCGTCCTCGTCCTCGTCGTCCTCGTCCTCGTCGTCCTCGTCCTCGTCGTCCTCGTCGACCTCGTCCTCGTCCTCGTCGTCCTCGTCCTCGTCGTCCTCGTCGTCCTCGTCGTCCTCGTCGTCCTCGTCGTCCTCGTCGTCCTCGTACTCGTCGTCCTCGTCGTCCTCGTCCTCGTCCTCGTCGTCCTCGTCGTCCTCGTCCTCGTCCTCGTCGTCCACGACGTCCTCGTCCTCGTCGTCCACGACGTCCTCGTCCTCGTCGTCCTCGTCCTCGTCGTCCTCGTCCTCGTCGTCCTCGTCCTCGTCTGCCTCGTCCTCGTCGTCCTCGTCCTCGTCGTCCTCGTCGTCCTCGTCCTCGTCGTCCTCGTCCTCGTCGTCCTCGTCCTCGTCGTCCTCGTCGTCCTCGTCGTCCTCGTCCTCGTCCTCGTCGTCCACGACGTCCTCGTCCTCGGCGTCCTCGTCCTCGGCGTCCTCGTCCTCGTCGTCCTCGTCCTCGTCGTCCTCGTCCTCGTCGTCCTCGTCCTCGTCGTCCTCGTCCTCCTCGTCCTCGTCCTCGTCGTCCTCGTCGTCCTCGTACTCGTCGTCCTCGTCGTCCTCGTCCTCGTCGTCCTCGTCCTCGTCGTCCTCGTCCTCGTCGTCCTCGTCCTCGTCGTCCTCGTCCTCGTCGTCCTCGTCGTCCTCGTCCTCGTCGTCCTCGTCCTCGTCGTCCTCGTCCTCGTCGTCCTCGTCCTCGTCGTCCTCGTCGTCCTCGTCCTCGTCGTCCTCGTCGTCCTCGTCCTCGTCGTCTTCGTCGTCCTCGTCCTCGTCGTCCTCGTCTTCCTCGTCCTCGTACTCGTCGTCCTCGTCGTCCTCGTCCTCGTCGTCCTCGTCCTCGTCGTCCTCGTCCTCGTCGTCCTCGTCCTCGTCGTCCTCGTCGTCCTCGTCGTCCTCGTCGTCCTCGTCGTCCTCGTCGTCCTCGTACTCGTCGTCCTCGTCGTCCTCGTCCTCGTCCTCGTCGTCCTCGTCGTCCTCGTCCTCGTCCTCGTCGTCCACGACGTCCTCGTCCTCGTCGTCCCCGACGTCCTCGTCCTCGTCGTCCTCGTCCTCGTCGTCCTCGTCCTCGTCGTCCTCGTCCTCGTCTGCCTCGTCCTCGTCGTCCTCGTCCTCGTCGTCCTCGTCGTCCTCGTCGTCCTCGTCCTCGTCCTCGTCGTCCACGACGTCCTCGTCCTCGTCGTCCTCGTCCTCGTCGTCCTCGTCTTCCTCGTCGTCCTCGTCGTCCTCGTACTCGTCGTCCTCGTCCTCGTCGTCCTCGTCCTCGTCGTCCTCGTCCTCGTCGTCCTCGTCGTCCTCGTCGTCCTTGCGTCCTCGTCCTCGTCGTCCTCGTCGTCCTCGTCGTCCTCGTCGTCCTCGTCGTCCTCGTACTCGTCGTCCTCGTCGTCCTCGTCCTCGTCGTCCTCGTCCTCGTCGTCCTCGTCCTCGTCGTCCTCGTCCTCGTCGTCCTCGTCGTCCTCGTCCTCGTCGTCCGCGTCGTCCTCGTCGTCCTCGTCCTCGTCGTCCTCGTCGTCCTCGTCGTCCTCGTCCTCGTCGTCCTCGTCGTCCTCGTCCTCGTCGTCCTCGTCCTCGTCGTCCTCGTCCTCGTCGTCCTCGTCCTCGTCGTCCTCGTCCTCGTCGTCCTCGTCGTCCTCGTCCTCGTCGTCCTCGTCGTCCTCGTCCTCGTCGTCCTCGTCTTCCTCGTCCTCGTCCTCGTCGTCCTCGTACTCGTCGTCCTCGTCGTCCTCGTCCTCGTCGTCCTCGTCCTCGTCGTCCTCGTCCTCGTCGTCCTCGTCGACCTCGTCCTCGTCCTCGTCGTCCTCGTCCTCGTCGTCCTCGTCCTCGTCGTCCTCGTCCTCGTCGTCCTCGTCCTCGTCGTCCTCGTCGACCTCGTCGTCCTCGTCGTCCTCGTCGTCCTCGTCGTCCTCGTACTCGTCGTCCTCGTCGTCCTCGTCCTCGTCCTCGTCGTCCTCGTCGTCCTCGTCCTCGTCCTCGTCGTCCACGACGTCCTCGTCCTCGTCGTCCACGACGTCCTCGTCCTCGTCGTCCTCGTCCTCGTCGTCCTCGTCCTCGTCGTCCTCGTCCTCGTCTGCCTCGTCCTCGTCGTCCTCGTCGTCCTCGTCGTCCTCGTCGTCCTCGTCTTCCTCGTCCTCGTCCTCGTCGTCCTCGTCGTACTCGTACTCGTCGTCCTCGTCGTCCTCGTCCTCGTCGTCCTCGTCCTCGTCGTCCTCGTCCTCGTCGTCCTCGTCCTCGTCGTCCTCGTCCTCGTCGTCCTCGTCGTCCTCGTCGTCCTCGTACTCTTCGTCCTCGTCCTCGTCGTCCTCGTCCTCGTCGTCCTCGTCCTCGTCGTCCTCGTCGTCCTCGTCCTCGTCGTCCTCGTCGTCCTCGTCCTCGTCGTCCTCGTCTTCCTCGTCCTCGTCCTCGTCGTCCTCGTTGTCCTCGTACTCGTCGTCCTCGTCGTCCTCGTCCTCGTCGTCCTCGTCCTCGTCGTCCTCGTCCTCGTCGTCCTCGTCCTCGTCGTCCTCGTCGTCCTCGTCGTCCTCGTACTCGTCGTCATCGTCGTCCTCGTCCTCGTCGTCCTCGTCGTCCTCGTCCTCGTCGTCCTCGTCGTCCTCGTCCTCGTCGTCCTCGTCGTCCTCGTCCTCGTCCTCGTCGTCCTCGTCGTCCTCGTCCTCGTCCTCGTCGTCCACGACGTCCTCGTCCTCGGCGTCCTCGTCCTCGTCGTCCTCGTCCTCGTCGTCCTCGTCCTCGTCGTCCTCGTCCTCTTCGTACTCGTCCTCGTCGTCCTCGTCCTCGTCGTCCTCGTCCTCGTTGTCCTCGTCCTCGTCGTCCTCGTCCTCGTCGTCCTCGTCCTCGTCGTCCTCGTCCTCGTCGTCCTCGTCGTCCTCGTCGGCCTCGTCCTCGTCGTCCTCGTCGTCCTCGTCGTCCTCGTCCTCGTCGTCCTCGTTGTCCTCGTCGTCCTCGTCCTCGTCGTCCTCGTCGTCCTCGTCCTCGTCGTCCTCGTCGTCCTCGTCCTCGTCGTCCTCGTCGTCCTCGTCGTCCTCGTCGTCCTCGTCCTCGTCCTCGTCGTCCTCGTCGTCCTCGTCCTCGTCCTCGTCGTCCACGACGTCCTCGTCCTCGGCGTCCTCGTCCTCGTCGTCCTCGTCGTCCTCGTCGTCCTCGTCGTCCTCGTCGTCCTCGTCGTCCTCGTCGTCCTCGTCGTCCTCGTCGTCCTCGTCGTCCTCGTCGTCCTCGTCGTCCTCGTCGTCCTCGTCGTCCTCGTCGTCTTCGTCGTCCTCGTCGCCCTCGTCGTCCTCGTCGTCCTCGTAGTCCTCGTCGTCCTCGTCGTCCTCGTCGTCCTCGTCCTCGTCGTCCTCGTCCTCGTCGTCCTCGTCGTCCTCGTCGTCCTCGTCCTCGTCGTCCTCGTCGTCCTCGTCCTCGTCGTCCTCGTCTTCCTCGTCCTCGTCCTCGTCGTCCTCGTCGTCCTCGTACTCGTCGTCCTCGTCGTCCTCGTCCTCGTCGTCCTCGTCCTCGTCGTCCTCGTCCTCGTCGTCCTCGTCCTCGTCGTCCTCGTCCTCGTCGTCCTCGTCCTCGTCGTCCTCGTCGTCCTCGTCGTCCTCGTACTCGTCGTCCTCGTCCTCGTCGTCCTCGTCCTCGTCGTCCTCGTCCTCGTCGTCCTCGTCGTCCTCGTCCTCGTCGTCCTCGTCGTCCTCGTCCTCGTCGTCCTCGTCTTCCTCGTCCTCGTCCTCGTCGTCCTCGTCGTCCTCGTACTCGTCGTCCTCGTCGTCCTCGTCCTCGTCGGCCTCGTCCTCGTCGTCCTCGTCCTCGTCGTCCTCGTCCTCGTCGTCCTCGTCCTCGTCGTCCTCGTCGTCCTCGTCGTCCTCGTCCTCGTCGTCCTCGTCCTCGTCGTCCTCGTCGGCCTCGTCCTCGTCGTCCTCGTCGTCCTCGTCGTCCTCGTCGTCCTCGTCCTCGTCGTCCTCGTTGTCCTCGTCGTCCTCGTCCTCGTCGTCCTCGTCGTCCTCGTCCTCGTCGTCCTCGTCGTCCTCGTCCTCGTCGTCCTCGTCGTCCTCGTCGTCCTCGTCCTCGTCCTCGTCGTCCTCGTCGTCCTCGTCCTCGTCCTCGTCGTCCACGACGTCCTCGTCCTCGGCGTCCTCGTCCTCGTCGTCCTCGTCCTCGTCGTCCTCGTCGTCCTCGTCGTCCTCGTCGTCCTCGTCGTCCTCGTCGTCCTCGTCGTCCTCGTCGTCCTCGTCGTCCTCGTCGTCCTCGTCGTCCTCGTCGTCCTCGTCGTCTTCGTCGTCCTCGTCGTCCTCGTCGTCCTCGTCGTCCTCGTAGTCCTCGTCGTCCTCGTCGTCCTCGTCGTCCTCGTCCTCGTCGTCCTCGTCCTCGTCGTCCTCGTCGTCCTCGTCGTCCTCGTCCTCGTCGTCCTCGTCGTCCTCGTCCTCGTCGTCCTCGTCTTCCTCGTCTTCCTCGTCCTCGTCCTCGTCGTCCTCGGCGTCCTCGTACTCGTCGTCCTCGTCGTCCTCGTCCTCGTCGTCCTCGTCCTCGTCGTCCTCGTCCTCGTCGTCCTCGTCCTCGTCGTCCTCGTCCTCGTCGTCCTCGTCGTCCTCGTCGTCCTCGTACTCGTCGTCCTCGTCCTCGTCGTCCTCGTCCTCGTCGTCCTCGTCCTCGTCGTCCTCGTCGTCCTCGTCCTCGTCGTCCTCGTCGTCCTCGTCCTCGTCGTCCTCGTCTTCCTCGTCCTCGTCCTCGTCGTCCTCGTCGTCCTCGTACTCGTCGTCCTCGTCGTCCTCGTCCTCGTCGTCCTCGTCCTCGTCGTCCTCGTCCTCGTCGTCCTCGTCCTCGTCGTCCTCGTCGTCCTCGTCCTCGTCGTCCTCGTCGTCCTCGTCGTCCTCGTCCTCGTCGTCCTCGTCCTCGTCGTCCTCGTCCTCGTCGTCCTCGTCGTCCTCGTCCTCGTCCTCGTCGTCCTCGTCCTCGTCCTCGTCGTCCTCGTCGTCCTTGTCGTCCTCGTCCTCGTCGTCCTCGTCGTCCTCGTCGTCCTCGTCCTCGTCGTCCTCGTCGTCCTCGTCGTCCTCGTCGTCCTCGTCGTCCTCGTACTCGTCGTCCTCGTCGTCCTCGTACTCGTCGTCCTCGTCGTCCTCGTCCTCGTCGTCCTCGTCCTCGTCGTCCTCGTCCTCGTCGTCCTCGTCCTCGTCGTCCTCGTCGTCCTCGTCCTCGTCGTCCGCGTCGTCCTCGTCGTCCTCGTCCTCGTCGTCCTCGTCGTCCTCGTCGTCCTCGTCGTCCTCGTCCTCGTCGTCCTCGTCGTCCTCGTCCTCGTCGTCCTCGTCCTCGTCGTCCTCGTCCTCGTCGTCCTCGTCCTCGTCGTCCTCGTCGTCCTCGTCCTCGTCGTCCTCGTCGTCCTCGTCCTCGTCGTCCTCGTCTTCCTCGTCCTCGTCCTCGTCGTCCTCGTACTCGTCGTCCTCGTCGTCCTCGTCCTCGTCGTCCTCGTCCTCGTCGTCCTCGTCCTCGTCGTCCTCGTCCTCGTCGTCCTCGTCCTCGTCGTCCTCGTCGACCTCGTCCTCGTCCTCGTCGTCCTCGTCCTCGTCGTCCTCGTCCTCGTCGTCCTCGTCCTCGTCGTCCTCGTCGTCCTCGTCGTCCTCGTCGTCCTCATCGTCCTCGTCGTCCTCGTACTCGTCGTCCTCGTCGTCCTCGTCCTCGTCCTCGTCGTCCTCGTCGTCCTCGTCCTCGTCCTCGTCGTCCACGACGTCCTCGTCCTCGACGTCCACGACGTCCTCGTCCTCGTCGTCCTCGTCCTCGTCGTCCTCGTCCTCGTCGTCCTCGTCCTCGTCTGCCTCGTCCTCGTCGTCCTCGTCCTCGTCGTCCTCGTCGTCCTCGTCCTCGTCGTCCTCGTCCTCGTCGTCCTCGTCCTCGTCGTCCTCGTCGTCCTCGTCGTCCTCGTCCTCGTCCTCGTCGTCCACGACGTCCTCGTCCTCGGCGTCCTCGTCCTCGTCGTCCTCGTCCTCGTCGTCCTCGTCCTCGTCGTCCTCGTCCTCGTCGTCCTCGTCCTCGTCGTCCTCGTCCTCCTCGTCCTCGTCCTCGTCGTCCTCGTCGTCCTCGTACTCGTCGTCCTCGTCGTCCTCGTCCTCGTCGTCCTCGTCCTCGTCGTCCTCGTCGACCTCGTCCTCGTCCTCGTCGTCCTCGTCGTCCTCGTCGTCCTCGTCGTCCTCGTCGTCCTCGTCGTCCTCGTCGTCCTCGTCGTCCTCGTCGTCCTCGTCGTCCTCGTCGTCCTCGTCGTCCTCGTCGTCCTCGTCGTCCTCGTCGTCCTCGTCGTCCTCGTCGTCCTCGTCGTCCTCGTCGTCCTCGTCGTCCTCGTCCTCGTCGTCCTCGTCGTCCTCGTCGTCCTCGTCGTCCTCGTCGTCCTCGTCGTCCTCGTCCTCGTCGTCCTCGTCGTCCTCGTCGTCCTCGTCCTCGTCGTCCTCGTCCTCGTCGTCCTCGTCCTCGTCGTCCTCGTCCTCGTCGTCCTCGTCCTCGTCGTCCTCGTCCTCGTCGTCCTCGTCGTCCTCGTCCTCGTCGTCCTCGTCGTCCTCGTCCTCGTCGTCCTCGTCGTCCTCGTCTTCCTCGTCCTCGTCCTCGTCGTCCTCGTCGTCCTCGTCGTCCTCGTCCTCGTCGTCCTCGTCCTCGTCGTCCTCGTCCTCGTCGTCCTCGTCCTCGGCGTCCTCGTCCTCGTCGTCCTCGTCCTCGTCGTCCTCGTCCTCGTCGTCCTCGTCGTCCTCGTCGTCCTCGTACTCGTCGTCCTCGTCCTCGTCGTCCTCGTCCTCGGCGTCCTCGTCCTCGTCGTCCTCGTCGCCCTCGTCCTCGTCGTCCTCGTCGTCCTCGTCGTCCTCGTCCTCGTCGTCCTCGTCCTCGTCGTCCTCGTCTTCCTCGTCCTCGTCCTCGTCGTCCTCGTCTTCCTCGTACTCGTCGTCCTCGTCGTCCTCGTCCTCGTCGTCCTCGTCCTCGTCGTCCTCGTCCTCGTCGTCCTCGTCCTCGTCGTCCTCGTCCTCGTCGTCCTCGTCGTCCTCGTCGTCCTCGTACTCGTCATCATCGTCGTCCTCGTCCTCGTCGTCCTCGTCGTCCTCGTCCTCGTCGTCCTCGTCGTCCTCGTCCTCGTCGTCCTCGTCGTCCTCGTCCTCGTCCTCGTCGTCCTCGTCGTCCTCGTCCTCGTCCTCGTCGTCCACGACGTCCTCGTCCTCGGCGTCCTCGTCCTCGTCGTCCTCGTCCTCGTCGTCCTCGTCCTCGTCGTCCTCGTCCTCGTCGTCCTCGTCCTCGTCGTCCTCGTCCTCGTCGTCCTCGTCCTCGTTGTCCTCGTCCTCGTCGTCCTCGTCCTCGTCGTCCTCGTCCTCGTCGTCCTCGTCCTCGTCGTCCTCGTCGTCCTCGTCGGCCTCGTCCTCGTCGTCCTCGTCGTCCTCGTCGTCCTCGTCGTCCTCGTCGTCCTCGTCGTCCTCGTCGTCCTCGTCCTCGCCGTCCTCGTCGTCCTCGTCCTCGTCGTCCTCGTCGTCCTCGTCCTCGTCGTCCTCGTCCTCGTCGTCCTCGTCCTCGTCCTCGTCGTCCTCGTCCTCGTCCTCGTCGTCCTCGTCCTCGTCGTCCTCGTCCTCGTCGTCCTCGTCCTCGTCGTCCTCGTCCTCGTCCTCGTCGTCCTCGTCCTCGTCGTCCTCGTCCTCGTCGTCCTCGTCCTCGTCGTCCTCGTCGTCCTCGTCCTCGTCGTCCTCGTCGTCCTCGTCCTCGTCGTCCTCGTCTTCCTCGTCCTCGTCCTCGTCGTCCTCGTACTCGTCGTCCTCGTACTCGTCGTCCTCGTCGTCCTCGTCCTCGTCGTCCTCGTCCTCGTCCTCGTCGTCGTCGTCGACCTCGTCCTCGTCCTCGTCGTCCTCGTACTCGTCGTCCTCGTCGTCCTCGTCCTCGTCGTCCTCGTCCTCGTCGTCCTCGTCGACCTCGTCCTCGTCGTCCTCGTCCTCGTCGTCCTCGTCCTCGTCGTCCTCGTCCTCGGCGTCCTCGTCCTCGTCGTCCTCGTCCTCGTCGTCCTCGTCCTCGTCGTCCTCGTCGTCCTCGTCGTCCTCGTACTCGTCGTCCTCGTCCTCGTCGTCCTCGTCCTCGGCGTCCTCGTCCTCGTCGTCCTCGTCGCCCTCGTCCTCGTCGTCCTCGTCGTCCTCGTCGTCCTCGTCCTCGTCGTCCTCGTCTTCCTCGTCCTCGTCCTCGTCGTCCTCGTCTTCCTCGTACTCGTCGTCCTCGTCGTCCTCGTCCTCGTCGTCCTCGTCCTCGTCGTCCTCGTCGTCCTCGTCCTCGTCGTCCTAGTCGTCCTCGTCCTCGTCGTCCTCGTCTTCCTCGTCCTCGTCCTCGTCGTCCTCGTACTCGTCGTCCTCGTCCTCGTCGTCCTCGTCTTCCTCGTCCTCGTCCTCGTCGTCCTCGTCGTCCTCGTACTCGTCGTCCTCGTCGTCCTCGTCCTCGTCGTCCTCATCGTCCTCGTACTCGTCGTCCTCGTCGTCCTCGTCCTCGTCGTCCTCGTCCTCGTCGTCCTCGTCGTCCTCGTCCTCGTCCTCGTCGTCTACGTCCTCGTCGTCCTCGTCCTCGTCGTCCTCGTCCTCGTCGTCCTCGTCCTCGTCGTCCTCGTCCTCGTCGTCCTCGTCCTCGTCGTCCTCGTCCTCGTCGTCCTCGTCCTCGTCGTCCTCGTCCTCGTCGTCCTCGTCCTCGTCGTCCTCGTCCTCGTCCTCGTCCTCGTCGTCCTCGTCCTCGTCGTCCTCGTCCTCGTCGTCCTCGTCCTCGTCCTCGTCGTCCTCGTCGTCCTCGTCGTCCTCGTCCTCGTCGTCCTCGTCCTCGTCGTCCTCGTCGTCCTCGTCGTCCTCGTCGTCCTCGTCGTCCTCATCGTCCTCGTCGTCCTCGTCCTCGTCGTCCTCGTCCACGTCGTCCTCGTCGTCCTCGTCGTCCTCGTCGTCCTCGTCGTCCTCGTCCTCGTCCTCGTCGTCCACGACGTCCTCGTCGTCCTCGTCCTCGTCGTCCTCGTCCTCGTCGTCCTCGTCCTCGTCGTCCTCGTCCTCGTCGTCCTCGTCCTCCTCGTCCTCGTCGTCCTTGTCGTCCTCGTCCTCGTCGTCCTCGTCGTCCTCGTCCTCGTCGTCCTCGTCGTCCTCGTCGTCCTTGTCGTCCTCGTCCTCGTCGTCCTCGTCGTCCTCGTCCTCGTCGTCCTCGTCCTCGTCGTCCTCGTCCTCGTCGTCCTCGTCCTCGTCGTCCTCGTCGTCCTCGTCCTCGTCGTCCTAGTCGTCCTCGTCCTCGTCGTCCTCGTCTTCCTCGTCCTCGTCCTCGTCGTCCTCGTACTCGTCGTCCTCGTCGTCCTCGTCCTCGTCGTCCTCGTCCTCGTCGTCCTCGTCGACCTCGTCCTCGTCCTCGTCGTCCTCGTCCTCGTCGTCCTCGTCCTCGTCGTCCTCGTCGTCCTCGTCGTCCTCGTCGTCCTCGTCGTCTTCGTCGTCCTCGTCGTCCTCGTCGTCCTCGTCCTCGTCGTCCTCGTCCTCGTCGTCCTCGTCGTCCTCGTCGTCCTCGTCCTCGTCGTCCTCGTCGTCCTCGTCCTCGTCGTCCTCGTCGTCCTCGTCCTCGTCGTCCTCGTCGTCCTCGTCCTCGTCGTCCTCGTCTTCCTCGTCCTCGTCCTCGTCCTCGTCGTCCTCGTCTTCCTCGTCCTCGTCCTCGTACTCGTCGTCCTCGTCGTCCTCGTCCTCGTCGTCCTCGTCCTCGTCGTCCTCGTCCTCGTCGTCCTCGTCCTCGTCCTCGTCGTCCTCGTCCTCGTCGTCCTCGTCCTCGTCGTCCTCGTCCTCGTCGTCCTCGTCGTCCTCGTCGTCCTCGTCGTCCTCGTCGTCCTCGTCGTCTTCGTCCTCGTCATCGTCGTCCTCGTCATGGTCGTCCTCGTCATCGTCGTCCTCGTCCTCGTCGTCCTCGTCGTCCTCGTCGTCCTCGTCGTCCTCGTCGTCCTCGTACTCGTCGTCCTCGTCGTCCTCGTCGTCCTCGTACTCGTCGTCCTCGTCGTCCTCGTCCTGGTCGTCCTCGTCGTCCTCGTCCTCGTCGTCCTCGTCCTCGTCGTCCGCGTCCTCGTCGTCCTCGTCCTCGTCGTCCTCGTCCTCGTCGTCCTCGTCCTCGTCGTCCTCGTCCTCGTCGTCCTCGTCGTCCTCGTCCTCGTCGTCCTCGTCGTCCTCGTCCTCGTCGTCCTCGTCTTCCTCGTCCTCGTCTTCCTCGTCCTCGTCCTCGTCGTCCTCGTCGTCCTCGTACTCGTCGTCCTCGTCGTCCTCGTCCTCGTCCTCGTCGTCCTCGTCCTCGTTGTCCTCGTCCTCGTCGTCCTCGTCCTCGTCGTCCTCGTCCTCGTCGTCCTCGTCGTCCTCGTCCTCGTCGTCCTCGTCGTCCTCGTCGTCCTCGTCCTCGTCATCGTTGTCCTCGTCATCGTCGTCCTCGTCATCGTCGTCCTCGTCCTCGTCGTCCTCGTCGTCCTCGTCGTCCTCGTCGTCCTCGTCGTCCTCGTACTCGTCGTCCTCGTCGTCCTCGTCGTCCTCGTCGTCCTCGTCCTCGTCCTCGTCGTCCTCGTCGTCCTCGTCCTCGTCGTCCTCGTCCTCGTCGTCCTCGTCCTCGTCGTCCTCGTCCTCGTCGTCCTCGTCCTCGTCGTCCTCGTCCTCGTCGTCCTCGTCCTCGTCGTCCTCGTCCTCGTCGTCCTCGTCCTCGTCGTCCTCGTCCTCGTCGTCCTCGTCCTCGTCGTCCTCGTCCTCGTCGTCCTCGTCCTCGTCGTCCTCGTCCTCGTCCTCGTCGTCCTCGTCCTCGTCGTCCTCGTCCTCGTCGTCCTCGTCCTCGTCCTCGTCGTCCTCGTCGTCCTCGTCGTCCTCGTCCTCGTCGTCCTCGTCGTCCTCGTCGTCCTCGTCCTCGTCGTCCTCGTCGTCCTCGTCGTCCTCGTCGTCCTCGTCGTCCTCGTCGTCCTCGTCGTCCTCGTCGTCCTCATCGTCCTCGTCGTCCTCGTCCTCGTCGTCGTCGTCCACGTCGTCCTCGTCGTCCTCGTCGTCCTCGTCGTCCTCGTCGTCCTCGTCCTCGTCCTCGTCGTCCACGACGTCCTCGTCGTCCTCGTCCTCGTCGTCCTCGTCCTCGTCGTCCTCGTCCTCGTCGTCCTCGTCCTCGTCGTCCTCGTCGTCCTCGTCCTCGTCGTCCGCGTCGTCCTCGTCGTCCTCGTCCTCGTCGTCCTCGTCGTCCTCGTCGTCCTTGTCGTCCTCGTCCTCGTCGTCCTCGTCGTCCTCGTCCTCGTCGTCCTCGTCCTCGTCGTCCTCGTCCTCGTCGTCCTCGTCGTCCTCGTCCTCGTCGTCCTAGTCGTCCTCGTCCTCGTCGTCCTCGTCTTCCTCGTCCTCGTCCTCGTCGTCCTCGTACTCGTCGTCCTCGTCGTCCTCGTCCTCGTCGTCCTCGTCCTCGTCGTCCTCGTCGACCTCGTCCTCGTCCTCGTCGTCCTCGTCCTCGTCGTCCTCGTCGTCCTCGTCGTCCTCGTCGTCCTCGTCGTCCTCGTCGTCCTCGTCGTCCTCGTCGTCCTCGTCGTCCTCGTCGTCCTCGTCGTCCTCGTCGTCCTCGTCGTCCTCGTCGTCCTCGTCGTCCTCGTCGTCCTCGTACTCGTCGTCCTCGTCGTCCTCGTCCTCGTCCTCGTCGTCCTCGTCGTCCTCGTCCTCGTCCTCGTCGTCCACGACGTCCTCGTCCTCGTCGTCCACGACGTCCTCGTCCTCGTCGTCCTCGTCCTCGTCGTCCTCGTCCTCGTCGTCCTCGTCCTCGTCGTCCTCGTCCTCGTCTGCCTCGTCCTCGTCGTCCTCGTCCTCGTCGTCCTCGTCGTCCTCGTCCTCGTCGTCCTCGTCCTCGTCGTCCTCGTCCTCGTCGTCCTCGTCGTCCTCTTCGTCCTCGTCCTCGTCTTCGTCGTCCACGACGTCCTCGTCCTCGGCGTCCTCGTCCTCGTCGTCCTCGTCCTCGTCGTCCTCGTCCTCGTCGTCCTCGTCCTCGTCGTCCTCGTCCTCGTCGTCCTCGTCCTCCTCGTCCTCGTCCTCGTCGTCCTCGTCGTCCTCGTCGTCCTCGCCGTCCTCGTCGTCCTCGTCCTCGTCGTCCTCGTCCTCGTCGTCCTCGTCCTCGTCGTCCTCGTCGTCCTCGTCGTCCTCGTCCTCGTCGTCCCCGTCGTCCTCGTCCTCGTCGTCCTCGTCTTCCTCGTCCTCGTCCTCGTCGTCCTCGTCGTCCTCGTACTCGTCGTCCTCGTCGTCCGCGTCCTCGTCGTCCTCGTCCTCGTCGTCCTCGTCCTCGTCGTCCTCGTCCTCGTCGTCCTCGTCCTCGTCGTCCTCGTCGTCCTCGTCGTCCTCGTACTCGTCGTCCTCGTCCTCGTCGTCCTCGTCCTCGTCGTCCTCGTCGTCCTCGTCCTCGTCGTCCTCGTCGTCCTCGTCCTCGTCGTCCTCGTCGTCCTCGTCCTCGTCGTCCTCGTCTTCCTCGTCCTCGTCCTCGTCGTCCTCGTCGTCCTCGTACTCGTCGTCCTCGTCGTCCTCGTCCTCGTCGTCCTCGTCCTCGTCGTCCTCGTCCTCGTCGTCCTCGTCCTCGTCGTCCTCGTCCTCGTCGTCCTCGTCGTCCTCGTCGTCCTCGTACTCGTCGTCCTCGTCCTCGTCGTCCTCGTCCTCGTCGTCCTCGTCGTCCTCGTCCTCGTCGTCCTCGTCCTCGTCGTCCTCGTCGTCCTCGTCCTCGTCGTCCTTGTCGTCCTCGTCCTCGTCGTCCTCGTCGTCCTCGTCGTCCTCGTCCTCGTCGTCCTCGTCGTCCTCGTCGTCCTCGTCGTCCTCGTCGTCCTCGTACTCGTCGTCCTCGTCGTCCTCGTCCTCGTCGTCCTCGTCCTCGTCGTCCTCGTCCTCGTCGTCCTCGTCCTCGTCGTCCTCGTCCTCGTCGTCCTCGTCCTCGTCCTCGTCGTCCTCGTCCTCGTCGTCCTCGTCGTCCTCGTCCTCGTCGTCCTCGTCGTCCTCGTCCTCGTCGTCCTCGTCTTCCTCGTCCTCGTCCTCGTCGTCCTCGTACTCGTCGTCCTCGTCGTCCTCGTCCTCGTCGTCCTCGTCCTCGTCGTCCTCGTCGACCTCGTCCTCGTCCTCGTCGTCCTCGTCCTCGTCGTCCTCGTCCTCGTCGTCCTCGTCCTCGTCGTCCTCGTCGTCCTCGTCGTCCTCGTCGTCCTCGTCGTCCTCGTCGTCCTCGTACTCGTCGTCCTCGTCGTCCTCGTCCTCGTCCTCGTCGTCCTCGTCGTCCTCGTCCTCGTCCTCGTCGTCCACGACGTCCTCGTCCTCGTCGTCCACGACGTCCTCGTCCTCGTCGTCCTCGTCCTCGTCGTCCTCGTCCTCGTCGTCCTCGTCCTCGTCGTCCTCGTCCTCGTCTGCCTCGTCCTCGTCGTCCTCGTCCTCGTCGTCCTCGTCGTCCTCGTCCTCGTCGTCCTCGTCCTCGTCGTCCTCGTCCTCGTCGTCCTCGTCGTCCTCGTCGTCCTCGTCGTCCTCGTCCTCGTCGTCCTCGTCCTCGTCGTCCTCGTCCTCGTCGTCCTCGTCCTCGTCGTCCTCGTCGTCCTCTTCGTCCTCGTCCTCGTCTTCGTCGTCCACGACGTCCTCGTCCTCGGCGTCCTCGTCCTCGTCGTCCTCGTCCTCGTCGTCCTCGTCCTCGTCCTCGTCGTCCTCGTCCTCGTCGTCCTCGTCCTCCTCGTCCTCGTCCTCGTCGTCCTCGTCGTCCTCGTACTCGTCGTCCTCGTCGTCCTCGTCCTCGTCGTCCTCGTCCTCGTCGTCCTCGTCGACCTCGTCCTCGTCCTCGTCGTCCTCGTCCTCGTCGTCCTCGTCCTCGTCGTCCTCGTCCTCGTCGTCCTCGTCCTCGTCGTCCTCGTCGTCCTCGTCGTCCTCGTCGTCCTCGTCGTCCTCGTCGTCCTCGTCGTCCTCGTCGTCCTCGTCGTCCTCGTCGTCCTCGTCGTCCTCGTCGTCCTCGTCGTCCTCGTCGTCCTCGTCGACCTCGTCGTCCTCGTCGTCCTCGTCGTCCTCGTCGTCCTCGTCGTCCTCGTCCTCGTCGTCCTCGTCGTCCTCGTCGTCCTCGTCGTCCTCGTCGTCCTCGTCGTCCTCGTCGTCCTCGTCGTCCTCGTCCTCGTCGTCCTCGTCGTCCTCGTCGTCCTCGTCCTCGTCGTCCTCGTCCTCGTCGTCCTCGTCCTCGTCGTCCTCGTCCTCGTCGTCCTCGTCGTCCTCGTCCTCGTCGTCCTCGTCGTCCTCGTCCTCGTCGTCCTCGTCGTCCTCGTCTTCCTCGTCCTCGTCCTCGTCGTCCTCGTCGTCCTCGTACTCGTCGTCCTCGTCGTCCTCGTCCTCGTACTCGTCGTCCTCGTCGTCCTCGTCCTCGTCGTCCTCGTCCTCGTCGTCCTCGTCCTCGTCGCCCTCGTCCTCGTCGTCCTCGTCGTCCTCGTCCTCGTCGTCCTCGTCCTCGTCGTCCTCGTCCTCGTCGTCCTCGTCGTCCTCGTCGTCCTCGTCCTCGTCGTCCTCGTCGTCCTCGTCCTCGTCGTCCTCGTCTTCCTCGTCCTCGTCCTCGTCGTCCTCGTCGTCCTCGTCGTCCGCGTCCTCGTCGTCCTCGTCCTCGTCGTCCTCGTCCTCGTCGTCCTCGTCCTCGTCGTCCTCGTCGTCCTCGTCGTCCTCGTACTCGTCGTCCTCGTCCTCGTCGTCCTCGTCCTCGTCGTCCTCGTCGTCCTCGTCCTCGTCGTCCTCGTCGTCCTCGTCCTCGTCGTCCTCGTCTTCCTCGTCCTCGTCCTCGTCGTCCTCGTCGTCCTCGTACTCGTCGTCCTCGTCGTCCTCGTCCTCGTCGTCCTCGTCCTCGTCGTCCTCGTCCTCGTCGTCCTCGTCCTCGTCGTCCTCGTCCTCGTCGTCCTCGTCGTCCTCGTCGTCCTCGTACTCGTCGTCCTCGTCCTCGTCGTCCTCGTCCTCGTCGTCCTCGTCCTCGTCGTCCTCGTCGTCCTCGTCCTCGTCCTCGTCGTCCTCGTCCTCGTCCTCGTCGTCCTCGTCCTCGTCCTCGTCGTCCTCGTCGTCCTTGTCGTCCTCGTCCTCGTCGTCCTCGTCGTCCTCGTCGTCCTCGTCCTCGTCGTCCTCGTCGTCCTCGTCGTCCTCGTCGTCCTCGTCGTCCTCGTACTCGTCGTCCTCGTCGTCCTCGTCCTCGTCGTCCTCGTCCTCGTCGTCCTCGTCCTCGTCGTCCTCGTCCTCGTCGTCCTCGTCCTCGTCGTCCTCGTCCTCGTCCTCGTCGTCCTCGTCCTCGTCGTCCTCGTCGTCCTCGTCCTCGTCGTCCTCGTCGTCCTCGTCCTCGTCGTCCTCGTCGTCCTCGTCCTCGTCGTCCTCGTCTTCCTCGTCCTCGTCCTCGTCGTCCTCGTACTCGTCGTCCTCGTCGTCCTCGTCCTCGTCGTCCTCGTCCTCGTCGTCCTCGTCGACCTCGTCCTCGTCCTCGTCGTCCTCGTCCTCGTCGTCCTCGTCCTCGTCGTCCTCGTCCTCGTCGTCCTCGTCGTCCTCGTCGTCCTCGTCGTCCTCGTCGTCCTCGTCGTCCTCGTACTCGTCGTCCTCGTCGTCCTCGTCCTCGTCCTCGTCGTCCTCGTCGTCCTCGTCCTCGTCCTCGTCGTCCACGACGTCCTCGTCCTCGTCGTCCACGACGTCCTCGTCCTCGTCGTCCTCGTCCTCGTCGTCCTCGTCCTCGTCGTCCTCGTCCTCGTCTGCCTCGTCCTCGTCGTCCTCGTCCTCGTCGTCCTCGTCGTCCTCGTCCTCGTCGTCCTCGTCCTCGTCGTCCTCGTCCTCGTCGTCCTCGTCGTCCTCGTCGTCCTCGTCCTCGTCCTCGTCGTCCACGACGTCCTCGTCCTCGGCGTCCTCGTCCTCGTCGTCCTCGTCCTCGTCGTCCTCGTCCTCGTCGTCCTCGTCCTCGTCGTCCTCGTCCTCCTCGTCCTCGTCCTCGTCGACCTCGTCGTCCTCGTACTCGTCGTCCTCGTCGTCCTCGTCCTCGTCGTCCTCGTCCTCGTCGTCCTCGTCGACCTCGTCCTCGTCCTCGTCGTCCTCGTCGTCCTCGTCGTCCTCGTCGTCCTCGTCGTCCTCGTCGTCCTCGTCGTCCTCGTCGTCCTCGTACTCGTCGTCCTCGTCGTCCTCGTCCTCGTCCTCGTCGTCCTCGTCGTCCTCGTCCTCGTCCTCGTCGTCCACGACGTCCTCGTCCTCGTCGTCCACGACGTCCTCGTCCTCGTCGTCCTCGTCCTCGTCGTCCTCGTCCTCGTCGTCCTCGTCCTCGTCGTCCTCGTCCTCGTCTGCCTCGTCCTCGTCGTCCTCGTCGTCCTCGTCGTCCTCGTCGTCCTCGTCGTCCTCGTCGTCCTCGTCCTCGTCGTCCTCGTCCTCGTCGTCCTCGTCCTCGTCGTCCTCGTCGTCCTCTTCGTCCTCGTCCTCGTCTTCGTCGTCCACGACGTCCTCGTCCTCGGCGTCCTCGTCCTCGTCGTCCTCGTCCTCGTCGTCCTCGTCCTCGTCGTCCTCGTCCTCGTCGTCCTCGTCCTCGTCGTCCTCGTCCTCCTCGTCCTCGCCCTCGTCGTCCTCGTCGTCCTCGTACTCGTCGTCCTCGTCGTCCTCGTCCTCGTCGTCCTCGTCCTCGTCGTCCTCGTCGACCTCGTCCTCGTCCTCGTCGTCCTCGTCCTCGTCGTCCTCGTCCTCGTCGTCCTCGTCCTCGTCGTCCTCGTCCTCGTCGTCCTCGTCCTCGTCGCCCTCGTCCTCGTCGTCCTCGTCGTCCTCGTCGTCCTCGTCCTCGTCGTCCTCGTACTCGTCGTCCTCGTCCTCGTCGTCCTCGTCCTCGTCGTCCTCGTCCTCGTCGTCCTCGTCGTCCTCGTCCTCGTCGTCCTCGTCGTCCTCGTCCTCGTCGTCCTCGTCTTCCTCGTCCTCGTCCTCGTCGTCCTCGTCGTCCTCGTCGTCCTCGTACTCGTCGTCCTCGTCGTCCTCGTCCTCGTCGTCCTCGTCCTCGTCGTCCTCGTCCTCGTCGTCCTCGTCCTCGTCGTCCTCGTCCTCGTCGTCCTCGTCCTCGTCGTCCTCGTCCTCGTCGTCCTCGTCCTCGTCGTCCTCGTCCTCGTCGTCCTCGTACTCGTCGTCCTCGTCGTCCTCGTCCTCGTCGTCCTCGTCGTCCTCGTCCTCGTCGTCCTCGTCGTCCTCGTCCTCGTCGTCCTCGTCGTCCTCGTCCTCGTCGTCCTCGTCGTCCTCGTCCTCGTCCTCGTCGTCCTCGTCGTCCTCGTCCTCGTCCTCGTCATCCTCGTCCTCGTCGTCCTCGTCCTCGTCCTCGTCGTCCTCGTCCTCGTCGTCCTCGTCCTCGTCGTCCTCGTCCTCGTCGTCCTCGTCCTCGTCGTCCTCGTCCTCGTCGTCCTCGTCCTCGTCGTCCTCGTCCTCGTCGTCCTCGTCCTCGTCGTCCTCGTCCTCGTCGTCCTCGTCCTCGTCGTCCTCGTCCTCGTCGTCCTCGTCCTCGTCGTCCTCGTCGTCCTCGTCCTCGTCGTCCGCGTCGTCCTCGTCGTCCTCGTCCTCGTCGTCCTCGTCGTCCTCGTCGTCCTCGTCGTCCTCGTCCTCGTCGTCCTCGTCGTCCTCGTCCTCGTCGTCCTCGTCCTCGTCGTCCTCGTCCTCGTCGTCCTCGTCCTCGTCGTCCTCGTCGTCCTCGTCCTCGTCGTCCTCGTCGTCCTCGTCTTCCTCGTCCTCGTCCTCGTCGTCCTCGTACTCGTCGTCCTCGTCGTCCTCGTCCTCGTCGTCCTCGTCCTCGTCGTCCTCGTCTTCCTCGTCCTCGTCGTCCTCGTCCTCGTCGTCCTCGTCCTCGTCGTCCTCGTCCTCCTCGTCCTCGTCCTCGTCGTCCTCGTCGTCCTCGTACTCGTCGTCCTCGTCGTCCTCGTCCTCGTCGTCCTCGTCCTCGTCGTCCTCGTCCTCGTCGTCCTCGTCCTCGTCGTCCTCGTCCTCGTCGTCCTCGTCCTCGTCGTCCTCGTCGTCCTCGTCCTCGTCGTCCTCGTCCTCGTCCTCGTCGTCCTCGTCGTCCTCGTCCTCGTCGTCCTCGTCGTCCTCGTCGTCCTCGTACTCGTCGTCCTCGTCCTCGTCGTCCTCGTCCTCGTCGTCCTCGTCCTCGTCTGCCTCGTCCTCGTCGTCCTCGTCCTCGTCGTCCTCGTCGTCCTCGTCGTCCTCGTCCTCGTCCTCGTCGTCCACGACGTCCTCGTCGTCCTCGTCGTCCTCGTCGTCCTCGTCGTCCTCGTCGTCCTCGTCGTCCTCGCCGTCCTCGTCGTCCTCGTCCTCGTCGTCCTCGTCCTCGTCGTCCTCGTCCTCGTCGTCCTCGTCGTCCTCGTCGTCCTCGTCCTCGTCGTCCCCGTCGTCCTCGTCCTCGTCGTCCTCGTCTTCCTCGTCCTCGTCCTCGTCGTCCTCGTCGTCCTCGTACTCGTCGTCCTCGTCGTCCGCGTCCTCGTCGTCCTCGTCCTCGTCGTCCTCGTCGTCCTCGTCGTCCTTGTCGTCCTCGTCGTCCTCGTCGTCCTCGTACTCGTCGTCCTCGTCGTCCTCGTCCTCGTCCTCGTCGTCCTCGTCGTCCTCGTCCTCGTCCTCGTCGTCCACGACGTCCTCGTCCTCGTCGTCCACGACGTCCTCGTCCTCGTCGTCCTCGTCCTCGTCGTCCTCGTCGTCCTCGTCGTCCTCGTCGTCCTCGTCGTCCTCGTCGTCCTCGTCGTCCTCGTCGTCCTCGTCGTCCTCGTCGTCCTCGTCGTCCTCGTCGTCCTCGTCGTCCTCGTCGTCCTCGTCGTCCTCGTCGTCCTCGTCGTCCTCGTCGTCCTCGTCGTCCTCGTCGTCCTCGTCGTCCTCGTCGTCCTCGTCGTCCTCGTCGTCCTCGTCGTCCTCGTCGTCCTCGTCGTCCTCGTCGTCCTCGCCGTCCTCGTCGTCCTCGTCCTCGTCGTCCTCGTCGTCCTCGTCGTCCTCGTCCTCGTCGTCCTCGTCCTCGTCGTCCTCGTCGTCCTCGTCGTCCTCGTCCTCGTCGTCCCCGTCGTCCTCGTCCTCGTCGTCCTCGTCTTCCTCGTCCTCGTCCTCGTCGTCCTCGTCGTCCTCGTACTCGTCGTCCTCGTCGTCCGCGTCCTCGTCGTCCTCGTCCTCGTCGTCCTCGTCCTCGTCGTCCTCGTCCTCGTCGTCCTCGTCCTCGTCGTCCTCGTCGTCCTCGTCGTCCTCGTACTCGTCGTCCTCGTCCTCGTCGTCCTCGTCCTCGTCGTCCTCGTCGTCCTCGTCCTCGTCGTCCTCGTCGTCCTCGTCCTCGTCGTCCTCGTCTTCCTCGTCCTCGTCCTCGTCGTCCTCGTCGTCCTCGTACTCGTCGTCCTCGTCGTCCTCGTCCTCGTCGTCCTCGTCGTCCTCGTCGTCCTCGTCCTCGTCGTCCTCGTCCTCGTCGTCCTCGTCCTCGTCGTCCTCGTCCTCGTCGTCCTCGTCCTCGTCGTCCTCGTCCTCGTCGTCCTCGTCGTCCTCGTCGTCCTCGTACTCGTCGTCCTCGTCCTCGTCGTCCTCGTCCTCGTCGTCCTCGTCCTCGTCGTCCTCGTCGTCCTCGTCCTCGTCCTCGTCGTCCTCGTCCTCGTCCTCGTCGTCCTCGTCGTCCTTGTCGTCCTCGTCCTCGTCGTCCTCGTCGTCCTCGTCGTCCTCGTCCTCGTCGTCCTCGTCGTCCTCGTCGTCCTCGTCGTCCTCGTCGTCCTCGTACTCGTCGTCCTCGTCGTCCTCGTCCTCGTCGTCCTCGTCCTCGTCGTCCTCGTCCTCGTCGTCCTCGTCCTCGTCGTCCTCGTCCTCGTCGTCCTCGTCCTCGTCCTCGTCGTCCTCGTCCTCGTCGTCCTCGTCGTCCTCGTCCTCGTCGTCCTCGTCGTCCTCGTCCTCGTCGTCCTCGTCTTCCTCGTCCTCGTCCTCGTCGTCCTCGTACTCGTCGTCCTCGTCGTCCTCGTCCTCGTCGTCCTCGTCCTCGTCGTCCTCGTCGACCTCGTCCTCGTCCTCGTCGTCCTCGTCCTCGACGTCCTCGTCCTCGTCGTCCTCGTCCTCGTCGTCCTCGTCGTCCTCGTCGTCCTCGTCGTCCTCGTCGTCCTCGTCGTCCTCGTACTCGTCGTCCTCGTCGTCCTCGTCCTCGTCCTCGTCGTCCTCGTCGTCCTCGTCCTCGTCCTCGTCGTCCACGACGTCCTCGTCCTCGTCGTCCACGACGTCCTCGTCCTCGTCGTCCTCGTCCTCGTCGTCCTCGTCCTCGTCGTCCTCGTCCTCGTCTGCCTCGTCCTCGTCGTCCTCGTCCTCGTCGTCCTCGTCGTCCTCGTCCTCGTCGTCCTCGTCCTCGTCGTCCTCGTCCTCGTCGTCCTCGTCGTCCTCGTCGTCCTCGTCCTCGTCCTCGTCGTCCACGACGTCCTCGTCCTCGGCGTCCTCGTCCTCGTCGTCCTCGTCCTCGTCGTCCTCGTCCTCGTCGTCCTCGTCCTCGTCGTCCTCGTCCTCCTCGTCCTCGTCCTCGTCGACCTCGTCGTCCTCGTACTCGTCGTCCTCGTCGTCCTCGTCCTCGTCGTCCTCGTCCTCGTCGTCCTCGTCGACCTCGTCCTCGTCCTCGTCGTCCTCGTCGTCCTCGTCGTCCTCGTCGTCCTCGTCGTCCTCGTCGTCCTCGTACTCGTCGTCCTCGTCGTCCTCGTCCTCGTCCTCGTCGTCCTCGTCGTCCTCGTCCTCGTCCTCGTCGTCCACGACGTCCTCGTCCTCGTCGTCCACGACGTCCTCGTCCTCGTCGTCCTCGTCCTCGTCGTCCTCGTCCTCGTCGTCCTCGTCCTCGTCGTCCTCGTCCTCGTCTGCCTCGTCCTCGTCGTCCTCGTCGTCCTCGTCGTCCTCGTCGTCCTCGTCCTCGTCGTCCTCGTCCTCGTCGTCCTCGTCCTCGTCGTCCTCGTCGTCCTCTTCGTCCTCGTCCTCGTCTTCGTCGTCCACGACGTCCTCGTCCTCGGCGTCCTCGTCCTCGTCGTCCTCGTCCTCGTCGTCCTCGTCCTCGTCGTCCTCGTCCTCGTCGTCCTCGTCCTCGTCGTCCTCGTCCTCCTCGTCCTCGTCCTCGTCGTCCTCGTCGTCCTCGTACTCGTCGTCCTCGTCGTCCTCGTCCTCGTCGTCCTCGTCCTCGTCGTCCTCGTCGACCTCGTCCTCGTCCTCGTCGTCCTCGTCCTCGTCGTCCTCGTCCTCGTCGTCCTCGTCCTCGTCGTCCTCGTCGTCCTCGTCGTCCTCGTCGTCCTCGTCGTCCTCGTCGTCCTCGTCGTCCTCGTCGTCCTCGTCGTCCTCGTCGTCCTCGTCGTCCTCGTCGTCCTCGTCGTCCTCGTCGACCTCGTCGTCCTCGTCGTCCTCGTCGTCCTCGTCGTCCTCGTCGTCCTCGTCCTCGTCGTCCTCGTCGTCCTCGTCGTCCTCGTCGTCCTCGTCGTCCTCGTCGTCCTCGTCGTCCTCGTCGTCCTCGTCCTCGTCGTCCTCGTCGTCCTCGTCGTCCTCGTCCTCGTCGTCCTCGTCCTCGTCGTCCTCGTCCTCGTCGTCCTCGTCCTCGTCGTCCTCGTCGTCCTCGTCCTCGTCGTCCTCGTCGTCCTCGTCCTCGTCGTCCTCGTCGTCCTCGTCTTCCTCGTCCTCGTCCTCGTCGTCCTCGTCGTCCTCGTACTCGTCGTCCTCGTCGTCCTCGTCCTCGTACTCGTCGTCCTCGTCGTCCTCGTCCTCGTCGTCCTCGTCCTCGTCGTCCTCGTCCTCGTCGCCCTCGTCCTCGTCGTCCTCGTCGTCCTCGTCCTCGTCGTCCTCGTCCTCGTCGTCCTCGTCCTCGTCGTCCTCGTCGTCCTCGTCGTCCTCGTCCTCGTCGTCCTCGTCGTCCTCGTCCTCGTCGTCCTCGTCTTCCTCGTCCTCGTCCTCGTCGTCCTCGTCGTCCTCGTACTCGTCGTCCTCGTCGTCCGCGTCCTCGTCGTCCTCGTCCTCGTCGTCCTCGTCCTCGTCGTCCTCGTCCTCGTCGTCCTCGTCCTCGTCGTCCTCGTCGT
The DNA here is from genome assembly GCA_944738655.2 of Andrena hattorfiana. Classification (NCBI taxonomy): domain Eukaryota; kingdom Metazoa; phylum Arthropoda; class Insecta; order Hymenoptera; family Andrenidae; genus Andrena; species Andrena hattorfiana. Next base: position 25,453,515 of record OX122893.2, on the reverse strand, counting down.
CCTCGTCGTCCTCGTACTCGTCGTCCTCGTCCTCGTCGTCCTCGTCCTCGTCGTCCTCGTCGTCCTCGTCCTCGTCGTCCTCGTCGTCCTCGTCCTCGTCGTCCTCGTCTTCCTCGTCCTCGTCCTCGTCGTCCTCGTCGTCCTCGTACTCGTCGTCCTCGTCGTCCTCGTCCTCGTCGTCCTCGTCCTCGTCGTCCTCGTCCTCGTCGTCCTCGTCCTCGTCGTCCTCGTCCTCGTCGTCCTCGTCGTCCTCGTCGTCCTCGTACTCGTCGTCCTCGTCCTCGTCGTCCTCGTCCTCGTCGTCCTCGTCCTCGTCGTCCTCGTCGTCCTCGTCCTTGTCCTCGTCGTCCTCGTCCTCGTCCTCGTCGTCCTCGTCCTCGTCCTCGTCGTCCTCGTCGTCCTTGTCGTCCTCGTCCTCGTCGTCCTCGTCGTCCTCGTCGTCCTCGTCCTCGTCGTCCTCGTCGTCCTCGTCGTCCTCGTCGTCCTCGTCGTCCTCGTACTCGTCGTCCTCGTCGTCCTCGTCCTCGTCGTCCTCGTCCTCGTCGTCCTCGTCCTCGTCGTCCTCGTCCTCGTCGTCCTCGTCCTCGTCGTCCTCGTCCTCGTCCTCGTCGTCCTCGTCCTCGTCGTCCTCGTCGTCCTCGTCCTCGTCGTCCTCGTCGTCCTCGTCCTCGTCGTCCTCGTCTTCCTCGTCCTCGTCCTCGTCGTCCTCGTACTCGTCGTCCTCGTCGTCCTCGTCCTCGTCGTCCTCGTCCTCGTCGTCCTCGTCCTCGTCGTCCTCGTCGACCTCGTCCTCGTCCCCGTCGTCCTCGTCCTCGTCGTCCTCGTCCTCGTCGTCCTCGTCCTCGTCGTCCTCGTCCTCGTCGTCCTCGTCCTCGTCGTCCTCGTCGTCCTCGTCGTCCTCGTCGTCCTCGTCGTCCTCGTCGTCCTCGTACTCGTCGTCCTCGTCGTCCTCGTCCTCGTCCTCGTCGTCCTCGTCGTCCTCGTCCTCGTCCTCGTCGTCCACGACGTCCTCGTCCTCGTCGTCCACGACGTCCTCGTCCTAGTCGTCCTCGTCCTCGTCGTACTCGTCCTCGTCGTCCTCGTCCTCGTCTGCCTCGTCCTCGTCGTCCTCGTCCTCGTCGTCCTCGTCGTCCTCGTCCTCGTCGTCCTCGTCCTCGTCGTCCTCGTCCTCGTCGTCCTCGTCGTCCTCGTCGTCCTCGTCCTCGTCCTCGTCGTCCACGACGTCCTCGTCCTCGGCGTCCTCGTCCTCGTCGTCCTCGTCCTCGTCGTCCTCGTCCTCGTCGTCCTCGTCCTCGTCGTCCTCGTCCTCCTCGTCCTCGTCCTCGTCGACCTCGTCGTCCTCGTACTCGTCGTCCTCGTCGTCCTCGTCCTCGTCGTCCTCGTCCTCGTCGTCCTCGTTGACCTCGTCCTCGTCCTCGTCGTCCTCGTCGTCCTCGTCGTCCTCGTCGTCCTCGTCGTCCTCGTCGTCCTCGTCGTCCTCGTCGTCCTCGTCGTCCTCGTAGTCCTCGTCCTCGTCCTCGTCGTCCTCGTCGTCCTCGTCCTCGTCCTCGTCGTCCACGACGTCCTCGTCCTCGTCGTCCACGACGTCCTCGTCCTCGTCGTCCTCGTCCTCGTCGTCCTCGTCCTCGTCGTCCTCGTCCTCGTCGTCCTCGTCCTCGTCTGCCTCGTCCTCGTCGTCCTCGTCGTCCTCGTCGTCCTCGTCGTCCTCGTCGTCCTCGTCGTCCTCGTCCTCGTCGTCCTCGTCCTCGTCGTCCTCGTCCTCGTCGTCCTCGTCGTCCTCTTCGTCCTCGTCCTCGTCTTCGTCGTCCACGACGTCCTCGTCCTCGGCGTCCTCGTCCTCGTCGTCCTCGTCCTCGTCGTCCTCGTCCTCGTCGTCCTCGTCCTCGTCGTCCTCGTCCTCGTCGTCCTCGTCCTCCTCGTCCTCGTCCTCGTCGTCCTCGTCGTCCTCGTACTCGTCGTCCTCGTCGTCCTCGTCCTCGTCGTCCTCGTCCTCGTCGTCCTCGTCGACCTCGTCCTCGTCCTCGTCGTCCTCGTCCTCGTCGTCCTCGTCCTCGTCGTCCTCGTCCTCGTCGTCCTCGTCCTCGTCGTCCTCGTCCTCGTCGCCCTCGTCCTCGTCGTCCTCGTCGTCCTCGTCGTCCTCGTACTCGTCGTCCTCGTCCTCGTCGTCCTCGTCCTCGTCGTCCTCGTCCTCGTCGTCCTCGTCGTCCTCGTCCTCGTCGTCCTCGTCGTCCTCGTCCTCGTCGTCCTCGTCTTCCTCGTCCTCGTCCTCGTCGTCCTCGTCGTCCTCGTCGTCCTCGTACTCGTCGTCCTCGTCGTCCTCGTCCTCGTCGTCCTCGTCCTCGTCGTCCTCGTCCTCGTCGTCCTCGTCCTCGTCGTCCTCGTCCTCGTCGTCCTCGTCCTCGTCGTCCTCGTCCTCGTCGTCCTCGTCCTCGTCGTCCTCGTACTCGTCGTCCTCGTCGTCCTCGTCCTCGTCGTCCTCGTCGTCCTCGTCCTCGTCGTCCTCGTCGTCCTCGTCCTCGTCGTCCTCGTCGTCCTCGTCCTCGTCGTCCTCGTCGTCCTCGTCCTCGTCCTCGTCGTCCTCGTCGTCCTCGTCCTCGTCCTCGTCATCCTCGTCCTCGTCGTCCTCGTCCTCGTCCTCGTCGTCCTCGTCCTCGTCGTCCTCGTCCTCGTCGTCCTCGTCCTCGTCGTCCTCGTCCTCGTCGTCCTCGTCCTCGTCGTCCTCGTCCTCGTCGTCCTCGTCCTCGTCGTCCTCGTCCTCGTCGTCCTCGTCGTCCTCGTCCTCGTCGTCCGCGTCGTCCTCGTCGTCCTCGTCCTCGTCGTCCTCGTCGTCCTCGTCGTCCTCGTCGTCCTCGTCCTCGTCGTCCTCGTCGTCCTCGTCCTCGTCGTCCTCGTCCTCGTCGTCCTCGTCCTCGTCGTCCTCGTCCTCGTCGTCCTCGTCGTCCTCGTCCTCGTCGTCCTCGTCTTCCTCGTCCTCGTCCTCGTCGTCCTCGTACTCGTCGTCCTCGTCGTCCTCGTCCTCGTCGTCCTCGTCCTCGTCGTCCTCGTCGACCTCGTCCTCGTCCTCGTCGTCCTCGTCCTCGTCGTCCTCGTCGTCCTCGTCGTCCTCGTCGTCCTCGTCGTCCTCGTACTCGTCGTCCTCGTCGTCCTCGTCCTCGTCCTCGTCGTCCTCGTCGTCCTCGTCCTCGTCCTCGTCGTCCACGACGTCCTCGTCCTCGTCGTCCACGACGTCCTCGTCCTCGTCGTCCTCGTCCTCGTCGTCCTCGTCCTCGTCGTCCTCGTCCTCGTCTGCCTCGTCCTCGTCGTCCTCGTCCTCGTCGTCCTCGTCGTCCTCGTCCTCGTCGTCCTCGTCCTCGTCGTCCTCGTCCTCGTCGTCCTCGTCGTCCTCGTCCTCGTCGTCCTCGTCCTCGTCGTCCTCGTCGTCCTCGTCCTCGTCGTCCTCGTCTTCCTCGTCCTCGTCCTCGTCGTCCTCGTCGTCCTCGTACTCGTCGTCCTCGTCGTCCTCGTCCTCGTCGTCCTCGTCCTCGTCGTCCTCGTCCTCGTCGTCCTCGTCCTCGTCGTCCTCGTCCTCGTCGTCCTCGTCGTCCTCGTCGTCCTCGTACTCGTCGTCCTCGTCCTCGTCGTCCTCGTCCTCGTCGTCCTCGTCCTCGTCGTCCTCGTCGTCCTCGTCCTCGTCGTCCTCGTCGTCCTCGTCCTCGTCGTCCTCGTCTTCCTCGTCCTCGTCCTCGTCGTCCTCGTCGTCCTCGTACTCGTCGTCCTCGTCGTCCTCGTCCTCGTCGTCCTCGTCCTCGTCGTCCTCGTCCTCGTCGTCCTCGTCCTCGTCGTCCTCGTCCTCGTCGTCCTCGTCGTCCTCGTCGTCCTCGTCCTCGTCGTCCTCGTCCTCGTCGTCCTCGTCGGCCTCGTCCTCGTCGTCCTCGTCGTCCTCGTCGTCCTCGTCCTCGTCGTCCTCGTTGTCCTCGTCGTCCTCGTCCTCGTCGTCCTCGTCGTCCTCGTCCTCGTCGTCCTCGTCGTCCTCGTCCTCGTCGTCCTCGTCGTCCTCGTCGTCCTCGTCCTCGTCCTCGTCGTCCTCGTCGTCCTCGTCCTCGTCCTCGTCGTCCACGACGTCCTCGTCCTCGTCGTCCACGACGTCCTCGTCCTCGTCGTCCTCGTCCTCGTCGTCCTCGTCCTCGTCGTCCTCGTCCTCGTCTGCCTCGTCCTCGTCGTCCTCGTCCTCGTCGTCCTCGTCGTCCTCGTCGTCCTCGTCCTCGTCCTCGTCGTCCACGACGTCCTCGTCCTCGTCGTCCTCGTCCTCGTCGTCCTCGTCTTCCTCGTCGTCCTCGTCGTCCTCGTACTCGTCGTCCTCGTCCTCGTCGTCCTCGTCCTCGTCCTCCTCGTCCTCGTCGTCCTCGTCGTCCTCGTCCTCGTCCTCGTCGTCCTCGTCCTCGTCCTCGTCGTCCTCGTCGTCCTTGTCGTCCTCGTCCTCGTCGTCCTCGTCGTCCTCGTCGTCCTCGTCGTCCTCGTCGTCCTCGTACTCGTCGTCCTCGTCGTCCTCGTCCTCGTCGTCCTCGTCCTCGTCGTCCTCGTCCTCGTCGTCCTCGTCCTCGTCGTCCTCGTCGTCCTCGTCCTCGTCGTCCGCGTCGTCCTCGTCGTCCTCGTCCTCGTCGTCCTCGTCGTCCTCGTCGTCCTCGTCGTCCTCGTCCTCGTCGTCCTCGTCGTCCTCGTCCTCGTCGTCCTCGTCCTCGTCGTCCTCGTCCTCGTCGTCCTCGTCCTCGTCGTCCTCGTCCTCGTCGTCCTCGTCGTCCTCGTCCTCGTCGTCCTCGTCGTCCTCGTCCTCGTCGTCCTCGTCTTCCTCGTCCTCGTCCTCGTCGTCCTCGTACTCGTCGTCCTCGTCGTCCTCGTCCTCGTCGTCCTCGTCCTCGTCGTCCTCGTCCTCGTCGTCCTCGTCGACCTCGTCCTCGTCCTCGTCGTCCTCGTCCTCGTCGTCCTCGTCCTCGTCGTCCTCGTCCTCGTCGTCCTCGTCGACCTCGTCGTCCTCGTCGTCCTCGTCGTCCTCGTCGTCCTCGTACTCGTCGTCCTCGTCGTCCTCGTCCTCGTCCTCGTCGTCCTCGTCGTCCTCGTCCTCGTCCTCGTCGTCCACGACGTCCTCGTCCTCGTCGTCCACGACGTCCTCGTCCTCGTCGTCCTCGTCCTCGTCGTCCTCGTCCTCGTCGTCCTCGTCCTCGTCTGCCTCGTCCTCGTCGTCCTCGTCGTCCTCGTCGTCCTCGTCGTCCTCGTCTTCCTCGTCCTCGTCCTCGTCGTCCTCGTCGTACTCGTACTCGTCGTCCTCGTCGTCCTCGTCCTCGTCGTCCTCGTCCTCGTCGTCCTCGTCCTCGTCGTCCTCGTCCTCGTCGTCCTCGTCCTCGTCGTCCTCGTCGTCCTCGTCGTCCTCGTACTCTTCGTCCTCATCCTCGTCGTCCTCGTCCTCGTCGTCCTCGTCCTCGTCGTCCTCGTCGTCCTCGTCCTCGTCGTCCTCGTCGTCCTCGTCCTCGTCGTCCTCGTCTTCCTCGTCCTCGTCCTCGTCGTCCTCGTTGTCCTCGTACTCGTCGTCCTCGTCGTCCTCGTCCTCGTCGTCCTCGTCCTCGTCGTCCTCGTCCTCGTCGTCCTCGTCCTCGTCGTCCTCGTCGTCCTCGTACTCGTCGTCATCGTCGTCCTCGTCCTCGTCGTCCTCGTCGTCCTCGTCCTCGTCGTCCTCGTCGTCCTCGTCCTCGTCGTCCTCGTCGTCCTCGTCCTCGTCCTCGTCGTCCTCGTCGTCCTCGTCCTCGTCCTCGTCGTCCACGACGTCCTCGTCCTCGGCGTCCTCGTCCTCGTCGTCCTCGTCCTCGTCGTCCTCGTCCTCGTCGTCCTCGTCCTCTTCGTACTCGTCCTCGTCGTCCTCGTCCTCGTCGTCCTCGTCCTCGTTGTCCTCGTCCTCGTCGTCCTCGTCCTCGTCGTCCTCGTCCTCGTCGTCCTCGTCCTCGTCGTCCTCGTCGTCCTCGTCGGCCTCGTCCTCGTCGTCCTCGTCGTCCTCGTCGTCCTCGTCCTCGTCGTCCTCGTTGTCCTCGTCGTCCTCGTCCTCGTCGTCCTCGTCGTCCTCGTCCTCGTCGTCCTCGTCGTCCTCGTCCTCGTCGTCCTCGTCGTCCTCGTCGTCCTCGTCCTCGTCCTCGTCGTCCTCGTCGTCCTCGTCCTCGTCCTCGTCGTCCACGACGTCCTCGTCCTCGGCGTCCTCGTCCTCGTCGTCCTCGTCGTCCTCGTCGTCCTCGTCGTCCTCGTCGTCCTCGTCGTCCTCGTCGTCCTCGTCGTCCTCGTCGTCCTCGTCGTCCTCGTCGTCCTCGTCGTCCTCGTCGTCCTCGTCGTCCTCGTCGTCTTCGTCGTCCTCGTCGCCCTCGTCGTCCTCGTCATCCTCGTAGTCCTCGTCGTCCTCGTCGTCCTCGTCGTCCTCGTCCTCGTCGTCCTCGTCCTCGTCGTCCTCGTCGTCCTCGTCGTCCTCGTCCTCGTCGTCCTCGTCGTCCTCGTCCTCGTCGTCCTCGTCTTCCTCGTCCTCGTCCTCGTCGTCCTCGTCGTCCTCGTACTCGTCGTCCTCGTCGTCCTCGTCCTCGTCGTCCTCGTCCTCGTCGTCCTCGTCCTCGTCGTCCTCGTCCTCGTCGTCCTCGTCCTCGTCGTCCTCGTCGTCCTCGTCGTCCTCGTACTCGTCGTCCTCGTCCTCGTCGTCCTCGTCCTCGTCGTCCTCGTCCTCGTCGTCCTCGTCGTCCTCGTCCTCGTCGTCCTCGTCGTCCTCGTCCTCGTCGTCCTCGTCTTCCTCGTCCTCGTCCTCGTCGTCCTCGTCGTCCTCGTACTCGTCGTCCTCGTCGTCCTCGTCCTCGTCGTCCTCGTCCTCGTCGTCCTCGTCCTCGTCGTCCTCGTCCTCGTCGTCCTCGTCCTCGTCGTCCTCGTCGTCCTCGTCGTCCTCGTCCTCGTCGTCCTCGTCCTCGTCGTCCTCGTCGGCCTCGTCCTCGTCGTCCTCGTCGTCCTCGTCGTCCTCGTCCTCGTCGTCCTCGTTGTCCTCGTCGTCCTCGTCCTCGTCGTCCTCGTCGTCCTCGTCCTCGTCGTCCTCGTCGTCCTCGTCCTCGTCGTCCTCGTCGTCCTCGTCGTCCTCGTCCTCGTCCTCGTCGTCCTCGTCGTCCTCGTCCTCGTCCTCGTCGTCCACGACGTCCTCGTCCTCGGCGTCCTCGTCCTCGTCGTCCTCGTCCTCGTCGTCCTCGTCGTCCTCGTCGTCCTCGTCGTCCTCGTCGTCCTCGTCGTCCTCGTCGTCCTCGTCGTCCTCGTCGTCCTCGTCGTCCTCGTCGTCCTCGTCGTCCTCGTCGTCTTCGTCGTCCTCGTCGTCCTCGTCGTCCTCGTCGTCCTCGTAGTCCTCGTCGTCCTCGTCGTCCTCGTCGTCCTCGTCCTCGTCGTCCTCGTCCTCGTCGTCCTCGTCGTCCTCGTCGTCCTCGTCCTCGTCGTCCTCGTCGTCCTCGTCCTCGTCGTCCTCGTCTTCCTCGTCCTCGTCCTCGTCGTCCTCGTCGTCCTCGTACTCGTCGTCCTCGTCGTCCTCGTCCTCGTCGTCCTCGTCCTCGTCGTCCTCGTCCTCGTCGTCCTCGTCCTCGTCGTCCTCGTCCTCGTCGTCCTCGTCGTCCTCGTCGTCCTCGTACTCGTCGTCCTCGTCCTCGTCGTCCTCGTCCTCGTCGTCCTCGTCCTCGTCGTCCTCGTCGTCCTCGTCCTCGTCGTCCTCGTCGTCCTCGTCCTCGTCGTCCTCGTCTTCCTCGTCCTCGTCCTCGTCGTCCTCGTCGTCCTCGTACTCGTCGTCCTCGTCGTCCTCGTCCTCGTCGTCCTCGTCCTCGTCGTCCTCGTCCTCGTCGTCCTCGTCCTCGTCGTCCTCGTCCTCGTCGTCCTCGTCGTCCTCGTCGTCCTCGTCCTCGTCGTCCTCGTCCTCGTCGTCCTCGTCCTCGTCGTCCTCGTCGTCCTCGTCCTCGTCCTCGTCGTCCTCGTCCTCGTCCTCGTCGTCCTCGTCGTCCTTGTCGTCCTCGTCCTCGTCGTCCTCGTCGTCCTCGTCGTCCTCGTCCTCGTCGTCCTCGTCGTCCTCGTCGTCCTCGTCGTCCTCGTCGTCCTCGTACTCGTCGTCCTCGTCGTCCTCGTACTCGTCGTCCTCGTCGTCCTCGTCCTCGTCGTCCTCGTCCTCGTCGTCCTCGTCCTCGTCGTCCTCGTCCTCGTCGTCCTCGTCCTCGTCGTCCTCGTCGTCCTCGTCCTCGTCGTCCGCGTCGTCCTCGTCGTCCTCGTCCTCGTCGTCCTCGTCGTCCTCGTCGTCCTCGTCGTCCTCGTCCTCGTCGTCCTCGTCGTCCTCGTCCTCGTCGTCCTCGTCCTCGTCGTCCTCGTCCTCGTCGTCCTCGTCCTCGTCGTCCTCGTCGTCCTCGTCCTCGTCGTCCTCGTCGTCCTCGTCCTCGTCGTCCTCGTCTTCCTCGTCCTCGTCCTCGTCGTCCTCGTACTCGTCGTCCTCGTCGTCCTCGTCCTCGTCGTCCTCGTCCTCGTCGTCCTCGTCCTCGTCGTCCTCGTCCTCGTCGTCCTCGTCCTCGTCGTCCTCGTCCTCGTCGTCCTCGTCCTCGTCGTCCTCGTCGACCTCGTCCTCGTCCTCGTCGTCCTCGTCCTCGTCGTCCTCGTCCTCGTCGTCCTCGTCCTCGTCGTCCTCGTCGTCCTCGTCGTCCTCGTCGTCCTCGTCGTCCTCGTCGTCCTCGTACTCGTCGTCCTCGTCGTCCTCGTCCTCGTCCTCGTCGTCCTCGTCGTCCTCGTCCTCGTCCTCGTCGTCCACGACGTCCTCGTCCTCGACGTCCACGACGTCCTCGTCCTCGTCGTCCTCGTCCTCGTCGTCCTCGTCCTCGTCGTCCTCGTCCTCGTCGTCCTCGTCCTCGTCTGCCTCGTCCTCGTCGTCCTCGTCCTCGTCGTCCTCGTCGTCCTCGTCCTCGTCGTCCTCGTCCTCGTCGTCCTCGTCCTCGTCGTCCTCGTCGTCCTCGTCGTCCTCGTCCTCGTCCTCGTCGTCCACGACGTCCTCGTCCTCGGCGTCCTCGTCCTCGTCGTCCTCGTCCTCGTCGTCCTCGTCCTCGTCGTCCTCGTCCTCGTCGTCCTCGTCCTCGTCGTCCTCGTCCTCCTCGTCCTCGTCCTCGTCGTCCTCGTCGTCCTCGTACTCGTCGTCCTCGTCGTCCTCGTCCTCGTCGTCCTCGTCCTCGTCGTCCTCGTCGACCTCGTCCTCGTCGTCGTCGTCCTCGTCGTCCTCGTCGTCCTCGTCGTCCTCGTCGTCCTCGTCGTCCTCGTCGTCCTCGTCGTCCTCGTCGTCCTCGTCGTCCTCGTCGTCCTCGTCGTCCTCGTCGTCCTCGTCGTCCTCGTCGTCCTCGTCGTCCTCGTCGTCCTCGTCGTCCTCGTCGTCCTCGTCGTCCTCGTCGTCCTCGTCGTCCTCGTCGTCCTCGTCGTCCTCGTCCTCGTCGTCCTCGTCGTCCTCGTCGTCCTCGTCGTCCTCGTCGTCCTCGTCGTCCTCGTCCTCGTCGTCCTCGTCGTCCTCGTCGTCCTCGTCCTCGTCGTCCTCGTCCTCGTCGTCCTCGTCCTCGTCGTCCTCGTCCTCGTCGTCCTCGTCCTCGTCGTCCTCGTCCTCGTCGTCCTCGTCGTCCTCGTCCTCGTCGTCCTCGTCGTCCTCGTCCTCGTCGTCCTCGTCGTCCTCGTCTTCCTCGTCCTCGTCCTCGTCGTCCTCGTCGTCCTCGTCGTCCTCGTCCTCGTCGTCCTCGTCCTCGTCGTCCTCGTCCTCGTCGTCCTCGTCCTCGGCGTCCTCGTCCTCGTCGTCCTCGTCCTCGTCGTCCTCGTCCTCGTCGTCCTCGTCGTCCTCGTCGTCCTCGTACTCGTCGTCCTCGTCCTCGTCGTCCTCGTCCTCGGCGTCCTCGTCCTCGTCGTCCTCGTCGCCCTCGTCCTCGTCGTCCTCGTCGTCCTCGTCGTCCTCGTCCTCGTCGTCCTCGTCTTCCTCGTCCTCGTCCTCGTCGTCCTCGTCTTCCTCGTACTCGTCGTCCTCGTCGTCCTCGTCCTCGTCGTCCTCGTCCTCGTCGTCCTCGTCCTCGTCGTCCTCGTCCTCGTCGTCCTCGTCGTCCTCGTCGTCCTCGTACTCGTCATCATCGTCGTCCTCGTCCTCGTCGTCCTCGTCGTCCTCGTCCTCGTCGTCCTCGTCGTCCTCGTCCTCGTCGTCCTCGTCGTCCTCGTCCTCGTCCTCGTCGTCCTCGTCGTCCTCGTCCTCGTCCTCGTCGTCCACGACGTCCTCGTCCTCGTCGTCCTCGTCCTCGTCGTCCTCGTCCTCGTCGTCCTCGTCCTCGTCGTCCTCGTCCTCGTCGTCCTCGTCCTCGTCGTCCTCGTCCTCGTTGTCCTCGTCCTCGTCGTCCTCGTCCTCGTCGTCCTCGTCCTCGTCGTCCTCGTCCTCGTCGTCCTCGTCGTCCTCGTCGGCCTCGTCCTCGTCGTCCTCGTCGTCCTCGTCGTCCTCGTCGTCCTCGTCGTCCTCGTCCTCGCCGTCCTCGTCGTCCTCGTCCTCGTCGTCCTCGTCGTCCTCGTCCTCGTCGTCCTCGTCGTCCTCGTCCTCGTCGTCCTCGTCCTCGTCCTCGTCGTCCTCGTCCTCGTCCTCGTCGTCCTCGTCCTCGTCGTCCTCGTCCTCGTCGTCCTCGTCCTCGTCGTCCTCGTCGTCCTCGTCCTCGTCGTCCTCGTCGTCCTCGTCCTCGTCGTCCTCGTCTTCCTCGTCCTCGTCCTCGTCGTCCTCGTACTCGTCGTCCTCGTACTCGTCGTCCTCGTCGTCCTCGTCCTCGTCGTCCTCGTCCTCGTCCTCGTCGTCGTCGTCGACCTCGTCCTCGTCCTCGTCGTCCTCGTACTCGTCGTCCTCGTCGTCCTCGTCCTCGTCCTCGTCGTCCTCGTCCTCGTTGTCCTCGTCCTCGTCGTCCTCGTCCTCGTCGTCCTCGTCCTCGTCGTCCTCGTCCTCGTCGTCCTCGTCGTCCTCGTCCTCGTCGTCCTCGTCGTCCTCGTCGTCCTCGTCCTCGTCATCGTTGTCCTCGTCATCGTCGTCCTCGTCATCGTCGTCCTCGTCCTCGTCGTCCTCGTCGTCCTCGTCGTCCTCGTCGTCCTCGTACTCGTCGTCCTCGTCGTCCTCGTCGTCCTCGTCCTCGTCCTCGTCGTCCTCGTCGTCCTCGTCCTCGTCGTCCTCGTCCTCGTCGTCCTCGTCCTCGTCGTCCTCGTCCTCGTCGTCCTCGTCCTCGTCGTCCTCGTCCTCGTCGTCCTCGTCCTCGTCGTCCTCGTCCTCGTCGTCCTCGTCCTCGTCGTCCTCGTCCTCGTCGTCCTCGTCCTCGTCGTCCTCGTCGTCCTCGTCGGCCTCGTCCTCGTCGTCCTCGTCGTCCTCGTCGTCCTCGTCCTCGTCGTCCTCGTCGTCCTCGTCCTCGTCGTCCTCGTAGTCCTCGTCCTCGTCGTCCTCGTCGTCCTCGTCCTCGTCGTCCTCGTCGTGCTCGTCCTCGTCGTCCTCGTCCTCGTCCTCGTCGTCCTCGTCCTCGTCGTCCTCGTCCTCGTCGTCCTCGTCCTCGTCGTGCTCGTCCTCGTCGTCCTCGTCCTCGTCGTCCTCGTCTTCCTCGTCCTCGTCCTCGTCGTCCTCGTCGTCCTCGTACTCGTCGTCCTCGTCGTCCTCGTCCTCGTCGTCCTCATCGTCCTCGTACTCGTCGTCCTCGTCGTCCTCGTCCTCGTCGTCCTCGTCCTCGTCGTCCTCGTCGTCCTCGTCCTCGTCCTCGTCGTCTACGTCCTCGTCGTCCTCGTCCTCGTCGTCCTCGTCCTCGTCGTCCTCGTCCTCGTCGTCCTCGTCCTCGTCGTCCTCGTCCTCGTCGTCCTCGTCCTCGTCGTCCTCGTCCTCGTCGTCCTCGTCCTCGTCGTCCTCGTCCTCGTCGTCCTCGTCCTCGTCCTCGTCCTCGTCGTCCTCGTCCTCGTCGTCCTCGTCCTCGTCGTCCTCGTCCTCGTCCTCGTCGTCCTCGTCGTCCTCGTCGTCCTCGTCCTCGTCGTCCTCGTCCTCGTCGTCCTCGTCGTCCTCGTCGTCCTCGTCGTCCTCGTCGTCCTCGTCGTCCTCATCGTCCTCGTCGTCCTCGTCCTCGTCGTCCTCGTCCACGTCGTCCTCGTCGTCCTCGTCGTCCTCGTCGTCCTCGTCGTCCTCGTCCTCGTCCTCGTCGTCCACGACGTCCTCGTCGTCCTCGTCCTCGTCGTCCTCGTCCTCGTCGTCCTCGTCCTCGTCGTCCTCGTCCTCGTCGTCCTCGTCCTCCTCGTCCTCGTCGTCCTTGTCGTCCTCGTCCTCGTCGTCCTCGTCGTCCTCGTCCTCGTCGTCCTCGTCGTCCTCGTCGTCCTTGTCGTCCTCGTCCTCGTCGTCCTCGTCGTCCTCGTCCTCGTCGTCCTCGTCCTCGTCGTCCTCGTCCTCGTCGTCCTCGTCCTCGTCGTCCTCGTCGTCCTCGTCCTCGTCGTCCTAGTCGTCCTCGTCCTCGTCGTCCTCGTCTTCCTCGTCCTCGTCCTCGTCGTCCTCGTACTCGTCGTCCTCGTCGTCCTCGTCCTCGTCGTCCTCGTCCTCGTCGTCCTCGTCGACCTCGTCCTCGTCCTCGTCGTCCTCGTCCTCGTCGTCCTCGTCCTCGTCGTCCTCGTCGTCCTCGTCGTCCTCGTCGTCCTCGTCGTCCTCGTCGTCCTCGTCGTCCTCGTCGTCCTCGTCCTCGTCGTCCTCGTCCTCGTCGTCCTCGTCGTCCTCGTCGTCCTCGTCGTCCTCGTCGTCCTCGTCGTCCTCATCGTCCTCGTCGTCCTCGTCCTCGTCGTCCTCGTCCACGTCGTCCTCGTCGTCCTCGTCGTCCTCGTCGTCCTCGTCGTCCTCGTCCTCGTCCTCGTCGTCCACGACGTCCTCGTCGTCCTCGTCCTCGTCGTCCTCGTCCTCGTCGTCCTCGTCCTCGTCGTCCTCGTCCTCGTCGTCCTCGTCCTCCTCGTCCTCGTCGTCCTTGTCGTCCTCGTCCTCGTCGTCCTCGTCGTCCTCGTCCTCGTCGTCCTCGTCGTCCTCGTCGTCCTTGTCGTCCTCGTCCTCGTCGTCCTCGTCGTCCTCGTCCTCGTCGTCCTCGTCCTCGTCGTCCTCGTCCTCGTCGTCCTCGTCCTCGTCGTCCTCGTCGTCCTCGTCCTCGTCGTCCTAGTCGTCCTCGTCCTCGTCGTCCTCGTCTTCCTCGTCCTCGTCCTCGTCGTCCTCGTACTCGTCGTCCTCGTCGTCCTCGTCCTCGTCGTCCTCGTCCTCGTCGTCCTCGTCGACCTCGTCCTCGTCCTCGTCGTCCTCGTCCTCGTCGTCCTCGTCCTCGTCGTCCTCGTCGTCCTCGTCGTCCTCGTCGTCCTCGTCGTCCTCGTCGTCCTCGTCGTCCTCGTCGTCCTCGTCCTCGTCGTCCTCGTCCTCGTCGTCCTCGTCGTCCTCGTCCTCGTCCTCGTCGTCCTCGTCGTCCTCGTCCTCGTCGTCCTCGTCGTCCTCGTCCTCGTCGTCCTCGTCGTCCTCGTCCTCGTCGTCCTCGTCGTCCTCGTCCTCGTCGTCCTCGTCTTCCTCGTCCTCGTCCTCGTCCTCGTCGTCCTCGTCTTCCTCGTCCTCGTCCTCGTACTCGTCGTCCTCGTCGTCCTCGTCCTCGTCGTCCTCGTCCTCGTCGTCCTCGTCCTCGTCGTCCTCGTCCTCGTCCTCGTCGTCCTCGTCCTCGTCGTCCTCGTCCTCGTCGTCCTCGTCCTCGTCGTCCTCGTCGTCCTCGTCGTCCTCGTCGTCCTCGTCGTCCTCGTCGTCTTCGTCCTCGTCATCGTCGTCCTCGTCATGGTCGTCCTCGTCATCGTCGTCCTCGTCCTCGTCGTCCTCGTCGTCCTCGTCGTCCTCGTCGTCCTCGTCGTCCTCGTACTCGTCGTCCTCGTCGTCCTCGTCGTCCTCGTACTCGTCGTCCTCGTCGTCCTCGTCCTGGTCGTCCTCGTCGTCCTCGTCCTCGTCGTCCTCGTCCTCGTCGTCCGCGTCCTCGTCGTCCTCGTCCTCGTCGTCCTCGTCCTCGTCGTCCTCGTCCTCGTCGTCCTCGTCCTCGTCGTCCTCGTCGTCCTCGTCCTCGTCGTCCTCGTCGTCCTCGTCCTCGTCGTCCTCGTCTTCCTCGTCCTCGTCTTCCTCGTCCTCGTCCTCGTCGTCCTCGTCGTCCTCGTACTCGTCGTCCTCGTCGTCCTCGTCCTCGTCCTCGTCGTCCTCGTCCTCGTTGTCCTCGTCCTCGTCGTCCTCGTCCTCGTCGTCCTCGTCCTCGTCGTCCTCGTCGTCCTCGTCCTCGTCGTCCTCGTCGTCCTCGTCGTCCTCGTCCTCGTCATCGTTGTCCTCGTCATCGTCGTCCTCGTCATCGTCGTCCTCGTCCTCGTCGTCCTCGTCGTCCTCGTCGTCCTCGTCGTCCTCGTACTCGTCGTCCTCGTCGTCCTCGTCGTCCTCGTCGTCCTCGTCCTCGTCCTCGTCGTCCTCGTCGTCCTCGTCCTCGTCGTCCTCGTCCTCGTCGTCCTCGTCCTCGTCGTCCTCGTCCTCGTCGTCCTCGTCCTCGTCGTCCTCGTCCTCGTCGTCCTCGTCCTCGTCGTCCTCGTCCTCGTCGTCCTCGTCCTCGTCGTCCTCGTCCTCGTCGTCCTCGTCCTCGTCGTCCTCGTCCTCGTCGTCCTCGTCCTCGTCGTCCTCGTCCTCGTCGTCCTCGTCCTCGTCGTCCTCGTCCTCGTCGTCCTCGTCCTCGTCGTCCTCGTCCTCGTCGTCCTCGTCCTCGTCCTCGTCGTCCTCGTCGTCCTCGTCGTCCTCGTCCTCGTCGTCCTCGTCGTCCTCGTCGTCCTCGTCCTCGTCGTCCTCGTCGTCCTCGTCGTCCTCGTCGTCCTCGTCGTCCTCGTCGTCCTCGTCGTCCTCGTCGTCCTCATCGTCCTCGTCGTCCTCGTCCTCGTCGTCGTCGTCCACGTCGTCCTCGTCGTCCTCGTCGTCCTCGTCGTCCTCGTCGTCCTCGTCCTCGTCCTCGTCGTCCACGACGTCCTCGTCGTCCTCGTCCTCGTCGTCCTCGTCCTCGTCGTCCTCGTCCTCGTCGTCCTCGTCCTCGTCGTCCTCGTCGTCCTCGTCCTCGTCGTCCGCGTCGTCCTCGTCGTCCTCGTCCTCGTCGTCCTCGTCGTCCTCGTCGTCCTTGTCGTCCTCGTCCTCGTCGTCCTCGTCGTCCTCGTCCTCGTCGTCCTCGTCCTCGTCGTCCTCGTCCTCGTCGTCCTCGTCCTCGTCGTCCTCGTCGTCCTCGTCCTCGTCGTCCTAGTCGTCCTCGTCCTCGTCGTCCTCGTCTTCCTCGTCCTCGTCCTCGTCGTCCTCGTACTCGTCGTCCTCGTCGTCCTCGTCCTCGTCGTCCTCGTCCTCGTCGTCCTCGTCGTCCTCGTCCTCGTCGTCCTCGTCGACCTCGTCCTCGTCCTCGTCGTCCTCGTCCTCGTCGTCCTCGTCGTCCTCGTCGTCCTCGTCGTCCTCGTCGTCCTCGTCGTCCTCGTCGTCCTCGTCGTCCTCGTCGTCCTCGTCGTCCTCGTCGTCCTCGTCGTCCTCGTCGTCCTCGTCGTCCTCGTCGTCCTCGTCGTCCTCGTCGTCCTCGTACTCGTCGTCCTCGTCGTCCTCGTCCTCGTCCTCGTCGTCCTCGTCGTCCTCGTCCTCGTCCTCGTCGTCCACGACGTCCTCGTCCTCGTCGTCCACGACGTCCTCGTCCTCGTCGTCCTCGTCCTCGTCGTCCTCGTCCTCGTCGTCCTCGTCCTCGTCGTCCTCGTCCTCGTCTGCCTCGTCCTCGTCGTCCTCGTCCTCGTCGTCCTCGTCGTCCTCGTCCTCGTCGTCCTCGTCCTCGTCGTCCTCGTCCTCGTCGTCCTCGTCGTCCTCTTCGTCCTCGTCCTCGTCTTCGTCGTCCACGACGTCCTCGTCCTCGGCGTCCTCGTCCTCGTCGTCCTCGTCCTCGTCGTCCTCGTCCTCGTCGTCCTCGTCCTCGTCGTCCTCGTCCTCGTCGTCCTCGTCCTCCTCGTCCTCGTCCTCGTCGTCCTCGTCGTCCTCGTACTCGTCGTCCTCGTCGTCCTCGTCCTCGTCGTCCTCGTCCTCGTCGTCCTCGTCGACCTCGTCCTCGTCCTCGTCGTCCTCGTCCTCGTCGTCCTCGTCGTCCTCGTCGTCCTCGTCGTCCTCGTCGTCCTCGTCGTCCTCGTCGTCCTCGTCGTCCTCGTCGTCCTCGTCGTCCTCGTCGTCCTCGTCGTCCTCGTCGTCCTCGTCGTCCTCGTCGTCCTCGTCGTCCTCGTCGTCCTCGTCGTCCTCGTCGTCCTCGTCGTCCTCGTCGTCCTCGCCGTCCTCGTCGTCCTCGTCGTCCTCGTCGTCCTCGTCGTCCTCGTCGTCCTCGTCGTCCTCGTCGTCCTCGTCGTCCTCGTCGTCCTCGTCCTCGTCGTCCTCGTCGTCCTCGTCGTACTCGTCGTCCTCGTCGTCCTCGTCGTCCTCGTCCTCGTCGTCCTCGTCGTCCTCGTCCTCGTCGTCCTCGTCTTCCTCGTCCTCGTCCTCGTCGTCCTCGTCGTCCTCGTCGTCCTCGTACTCGTCGTCCTCGTCGTCCTCGTCCTCGTCGTCCTCGTCCTCGGCGTCCTCGTCCTCGTCGTCCTCGTCCTCGTCGTCCTCGTCCTCGTCGTCCTCGTCCTCGTCGTCCTCGTCCTCGTCGTCCTCGTCCTCGTCGTCCTCGTCCTCGTCGTCCTCGTCCTCGTCGTCCTCGTCCTCTTCGTCCTCGTCCTCGTCGTCCTCGTCGTCCTCGTCGTCCTCGTACTCGTCGTCCTCGTCGTCCTCGTCCTCGTCGTCCTCGTCGTCCTCGTCGTCCTCGTACTCGTCGTCCTCGTCGTCCTCGTCCTCGTCGTCCTCGTCGTCCTCGTCCTCGTCGTCCTCGTCTTCCTCGTCCTCGTCCTCGTCGTCCTCGTACTCGTCGTCCTCGTCGTCCTCGTCCTCGTCGTCCTCGTCCTCGTCGTCCTCGTCGACCTCGTCCTCGTCCTCGTCGTCCTCGTCCTCGTCGTCCTCGTCCTCGTCGTCCTCGTCGTCCTCGTCGTCCTCGTCGTCCTCGTCGTCCTCGTCGTCCTCGTACTCGTCGTCCTCGTCGTCCTCGTCCTCGTCCTCGTCGTCCTCGTCGTCCTCGTCCTCGTCCTCGTCGTCCACGACGTCCTCGTCCTCGTCGTCCACGACGTCCTCGTCCTCGTCGTCCTCGTCCTCGTCGTCCTCGTCCTCGTCGTCCTCGTCCTCGTCTGCCTCGTCCTCGTCGTCCTCGTCCTCGTCGTCCTCGTCGTCCTCGTCCTCGTCGTCCTCGTCCTCGTCGACCTCGTCCTCGTCGTCCTCGTCGTCCTCGTCGTCCTCGTCCTCGTCCTCGTCGTCCACGACGTCCTCGTCCTCGGCGTCCTCGTCCTCGTCGTCCTCGTCCTCGTCGTCCTCGTCCTCGTCGTCCTCGTCCTCGTCGTCCTCGTCCTCCTCGTCCTCGTCCTCGTCGTCCTCGTCGTCCTCGTACTCGTCGTCCTCGTCGTCCTCGTCCTCGTCGTCCTCGTCCTCGTCGTCCTCGTCCTCGTCGTCCTCGTCCTCGTCGTCCTCGTCGTCCTCGTCCTCGTCGTCCGCGTCGTCCTCGTCGTCCTCGTCCTCGTCGTCCTCGTCGTCCTCGTCGTCCTCGTCGTCCTCGTCCTCGTCGTCCTCGTCGTCCTCGTCCTCGTCGTCCTCGTCCTCGTCGTCCTCGTCCTCGTCGTCCTCGTCCTCGTCGTCCTCGTCCTCGTCGTCCTCGTCGTCCTCGTCCTCGTCGTCCTCGTCGTCCTCGTCCTCGTCGTCCTCGTCTTCCTCGTCCTCGTACTCGTCGTCCTCGTCGTCCTCGTCCTCGTCGTCCTCGTCCTCGTCGTCCTCGTCCTCGTCGTCCTCGTCCTCGTCGTCCTCGTCCTCGTCGTCCTCGTCCTCGTCGTCCTCGTCGTCCTCGTCGTCCTCGTCCTCGTCGTCCTCGTCGTCCTCGTCGTCCTCGTCGTCCTCGTCCTCGTCGTCCTCGTCGTCCTCGTCCTCGTCGTCCTCGTCCTCGTCGTCCTCGTCCTCGTCGTCCTCGTCCTCGTCGTCCTCGTCGTCCTCGTCGTCCTCGTACTCGTCGTCCTCGTCCTCGTCGTCCTCGTCCTCGTCGTCCTCGTCCTCGTCGTCCTCGTCGTCCTCGTCCTCGTCGTCCTCGTCGTCCTCGTCCTCGTCGTCCTCGTCTTCCTCGTCCTCGTCCTCGTCGTCCTCGTCGTCCTCGTACTCGTCGTCCTCGTCGTCCTCGTCCTCGTCGTCCTCGTCCTCGTCGTCCTCGTCCTCGTCGTCCTCGTCCTCGTCGTCCTCGTCGTCCTCGTCGTCCTCGTACTCGTCGTCATCGTCGTCCTCGTCCTCGTCGTCCTCGTCGTCCTCGTCCTCGTCGTCCTCGTCGTCCTCGTCCTCGTCGTCCTCGTCGTCCTCGTCCTCGTCCTCGTCGTCCTCGTCGTCCTCGTCCTCGTCCTCGTCGTCCACGACGTCCTCGTCCTCGGCGTCCTCGTCCTCGTCGTCCTCGTCCTCGTCGTCCTCGTCCTCGTCGTCCTCGTCCTCTTCGTCCTCGTCCTCGTCGTCCTCGTCCTCGTCGTCCTCGTCCTCGTTGTCCTCGTCCTCGTCGTCCTCGTCCTCGTCGTCCTCGTCCTCGTCGTCCTCGTCCTCGTCGTCCTCGTCGTCCTCGTCGGCCTCGTCCTCGTCGTCCTCGTCGTCCTCGTCGTCCTCGTCCTCGTCGTCCTCGTCGTCCTCGTCGTCCTCGTCCTCGTCGTCCTCGTCGTCCTCGTCCTCGTCGTCCTCGTCGTCCTCGTCCTCGTCGTCCGCGTCGTCCTCGTCCTCGTCGTCCTCGTCCTCGTCCTCGTCGTCCTCGTCCTCGTCGTCCTCGTCCTCGTCGTCCTCGTCCTCGTCGTCCTCGTCCTCGTCGTCCTCGTCCTCGTCGTCCTCGTCCTCGTCGTCCTCGTCCTCGTCGTCCTCGTCCTCGTCGTCCTCGTCCTCGTCGTCCTCGTCCTCGTTGTCCTCGTCCTCGTCGTCCTCGTCCTCGTCGTCCTCGTCCTCGTCGTCCTCGTCCTCGTCGTCCTCGTCGTCCTCGTCGGCCTCGTCCTCGTCGTCCTCGTCGTCCTCGTCCTCGTCCTCGTCGTCCTCGTCGTCCTCGTCGTCCTCGTCCTCGTCCTCGTCGTCCACGACGTCCTCGTCCTCGTCGTCCACGACGTCCTCGTCCTCGTCGTCCTCGTCCTCGTCGTCCTCGTCCTCGTCGTCCTTGTCCTCGTCTGCCTCGTCCTCGTCGTCCTCGTCCTCGTCGTCCTCGTCCTCGTCGTCCTCGTCCTCGTCGTCCTCGTCCTCGTCGTCCTCGTCCTCGTTGTCCTCGTCCTCGTCGTCCTCGTCCTCGTCGTCCTCGTCGTCCTCGTCCTCGTCGTCCTCGTCGTCCTCGTCCTCGTCGTCCTCGTCGTCCTCGTCCTCGTCGTCCTCGTCGTCCTCGTCCTCGTCGTCCTCGTCTTCCTCGTCCTCGTCCTCGTCGTCCTCGTACTCGTCGTCCTCGTACTCGTCGTCCTCGTCGTCCTCGTCCTCGTCGTCCTCGTCCTCGTCGTCCTCGTCCTCGTCGTCCTCGTCGACCTCGTCCTCGTCCTCGTCGTCCTCGTACTCGTCGTCCTCGTCGTCCTCGTCCTCGTCGTCCTCGTCGTCCTCGTCGTCCTCGTCGTCCTCGTCGTCCTCGTCGTCCTCGTCGTCCTCGTCGTCCTCGTCGTCCTCGTCGTCCTCGTCGTCCTCGTCGTCCTCGTCGTCCTCGTCGTCCTCGTCGTCCTCGTCGTCCTCGTCGTCCTCGTCGTCCTCGTCGTCCTCGTCGTCCTCGTCGTCCTCGTCGTCCTCGTCGTCCTCGTCGTCCTCGTCGTCCTCGTCGTCCTCGTCGTCCTCGTCGTCCTCGTCGTCCTCGTCGTCCTCGTCGTCCTCGTCGTCCTCGTCGTCCTCGTCGTCCTCGTCGTCCTCGTCGTCCTCGTCGTCCTCGTCGTCCTCGTCGTCCTCGTCGTCCTCGTCGTCCTCGTCGTCCTCGTCGTCCTCGTCGTCCTCGTCGTCCTCGTCGTCCTCGTCGTCCTCGTCGTCCTCGTCGTCCTCGTCGTCCTCGTCGTCCTCGTCCTCGTCGTCCTCGTCGTCCTCGTCGTACTCGTCGTCCTCGTCCTCGTCGTCCTCGTCGTCCTCGTCGTCCTCGTCCTCGTCGTCCTCGTCGTCCTCGTCCTCGTCGTCCTCGTCTTCCTCGTCCTCGTCCTCGTCGTCCTCGTCGTCCTCGTCGTCCTCGTACTCGTCGTCCTCGTCGTCCTCGTCCTCGTCGTCCCCGTCCTCGTCGTCCTCGTCCTCGTCGTCCTCGTCCTCGTCGTCCTCGTCCTCGTCGTCCTCGTCCTCGTCGTCCTCGTCCTCGTCGTCCTCGTCCTCGTCGTCCTCGTCCTCGTCGTCCTCGTCCTCGTCGTCCTCGTCCTCTTCGTCCTCGTCCTCGTCGTCCTCGTCCTCGTCGTCCTCGTCCTCGTCGTCCTCGTCCTCGTCGTCCTCGTCCTCGTCGTCCTCGTCCTCGTCGTCCTCGTCCTCGTCGTCCTCGTCGTCCTCGTCCTCGTCGTCCGCGTCGTCCTCGTCGTCCTCGTCCTCGTCGTCCTCGTCGTCCTCGTCGTCCTCGTCGTCCTCGTCCTCGTCGTCCTCGTCGTCCTCGTCGTCCTCGTCCTCGTCGTCCTCGTCCTCGTCGTCCTCGTCCTCGTCGTCCTCATCCTCGTCGTCCTCGTCGTCCTCGTCCTCGTCGTCCTCGTCGTCCTCGTCCTCGTCGTCCTCGTCCTCGTCGTCCTCGTCGACCTCGTCCTCGTCCTCGTCGTCCTCGTCCTCGTCGTCCTCGTCCTCGTCGTCCTCGTCCTCGTCGTCCTCGTCGTCCTCGTCGTCCTCGTCGTCCTCGTCGTCCTCGTCGTCCTCGTACTCGTCGTCCTCGTCGTCCTCGTCCTCGTCCTCGTCGTCCTCGTCGTCCTCGTCCTCGTCCTCGTCGTCCACGACGTCCTCGTCCTCGTCGTCCACGACGTCCTCGTCCTCGTCGTCCTCGTCCTCGTCGTCCTCGTCCTCGTCGTCCTCGTCCTCGTCTGCCTCGTCCTCGTCGTCCTCGTCCTCGTCGTCCTCGTCGTCCTCGTCCTCGTCGTCCTCGTCCTCGTCGACCTCGTCCTCGTCGTCCTCGTCGTCCTCGTCGTCCTCGTCCTCGTCCTCGTCGTCCACGACGTCCTCGTCCTCGGCGTCCTCGTCCTCGTCGTCCTCGTCCTCGTCGTCCTCGTCCTCGTCGTCCTCGTCCTCGTCGTCCTCGTCCTCCTCGTCCTCGTCCTCGTCGTCCTCGTCGTCCTCGTACTCGTCGTCCTCGTCGTCCTCGTCCTCGTCGTCCTCGTCCTCGTCGTCCTCGTCCTCGTCGTCCTCGTCCTCGTCGTCCTCGTCCTCGTCGTCCTCGTCGTCCTCGTCCTCGTCGTCCGCGTCGTCCTCGTCGTCCTCGTCCTCGTCGTCCTCGTCGTCCTCGTCGTCCTCGTCGTCCTCGTCCTCGTCGTCCTCGTCGTCCTCGTCCTCGTCGTCCTCGTCCTCGTCGTCCTCGTCCTCGTCGTCCTCGTCCTCGTCGTCCTCGTCCTCGTCGTCCTCGTCGTCCTCGTCCTCGTCGTCCTCGTCGTCCTCGTCCTCGTCGTCCTCGTCGTCCTCGTCCTCGTCGTCCTCGTCGTCCTCGTCCTCGTCGTCCTCGTCTTCCTCGTCCTCGTACTGGTCGTCCTCGTCGTCCTCGTCCTCGTCGTCCTCGTCCTCGTCGTCCTCGTCCTCGTCGTCCTCGTCCTCGTCGTCCTCGTCCTCGTCCTCGTCGTCCTCGTCGTCCTCGTCGTCCTCGTCGTCCTCGTCGTCCTCGTCGTCCTCGTACTCGTCGTCCTCGTCGTCCTCGTCCTCGTCCTCGTCGTCCTCGTCGTCCTCGTCCTCGTCCTCGTCGTCCACGACGTCCTCGTCCTCGTCGTCCACGACGTCCTCGTCCTCGTCGTCCTCGTCCTCGTCGTCCTCGTCCTCGTCTGCCTCGTCCTCGTCGTCCTCGTCCTCGTCGTCCTCGTCGTCCTCGTCGTCCTCGTCCTCGTCCTCGTCGTCCACGACGTCCTCGTCCTCGGCGTCCTCGTCCTCGTCGTCCTCGTCCTCGTCGTCCTCGTCCTCGTCGTCCTCGTCCTCGTCGTCCTCGTCCTCCTCGTCCTCGTCCTCGTCGTCCTCGTCGTCCTCGTACTCGTCGTCCTCGTCGTCCTCGTCCTCGTCGTCCTCGTCCTCGTCGTCCTCGTCTTCCTCGTCCTCGTCCTCGTCGTCCTCGTCGTCCTCGTACTCGTCGTCCTCGTCGTCCTCGTCCTCGTCGTCCTCGTCCTCGTCGTCCTCGTCGTCCTCGTCGTCCTCGTACTCGTCGTCCTCGTCCTCGTCGTCCTCGTCCTCGTCGTCCTCGTCCTCGTCGTCCTCGTCGTCCTCGTCCTCGTCCTCGTCGTCCTCGTCCTCGTCCTCGTCGTCCTCGTCGTCCTTGTCGTCCTCGTCCTCGTCGTCCTCGTCGTCCTCGTCGTCCTCGTCCTCGTCGTCCTCGTCGTCCTCGTCGTCCTCGTACTCGTCGTCCTCGTCGTCCTCGTCCTCGTCGTCCTCGTCCTCGTCGTCCTCGTCCTCGTCGTCCTCGTCCTCGTCGTCCTCGTCGTCCTCGTCCTCGTCGTCCGCGTCGTCCTCGTCGTCCTCGTCCCCGTCGTCCTCGTCGTCCTCGTCGTCCTCGTCGTCCTCGTCCTCGTCGTCCTCGTCGTCCTCGTCCTCGTCGTCCTCGTCGTCCTCGTCCTCGTCCTCGTCGTCCACGACGTCCTCGTCCTCGGCGTCCTCGTCCTCGTCGTCCTCGTCCTCGTCGTCCTCGTCCTCGTCGTCCTCGTCCTCTTCGTCCTCGTCCTCGTCGTCCTCGTCCTCGTCGTCCTCGTCCTCGTTGTCCTCGTCCTCGTCGTCCTCGTCCTCGTCGTCCTCGTCCTCGTCGTCCTCGTCCTCGTCGTCCTCGTCCTCGTTGTCCTCGTCCTCGTCGTCCTCGTCCTCGTCGTCCTCGTCCTCGTCGTCCTCGTCCTCGTCGTCCTCGTCGTCCTCGTCGGCCTCGTCCTCGTCGTCCTCGTCGTCCTCGTCGTCCTCGTCCTCGTCGTCCTCGTCGTCCTCGTCCTCGTCGTCCTCGTCGTCCTCGTCCTCGTCGTCCGCGTCGTCCTCGTCCTCGTCGTCCTCGTCCTCGTCCTCGTCGTCCTCGTCCTCGTCGTCCTCGTCCTCGTCTGCCTCGTCCTCGTCGTCCTCGTCCTCGTCGTCCTCGTCCTCGTCGTCCTCGTCCTCGTCGTCCTCGTCCTCGTCGTCCTCGTCCTCGTCGTCCTCGTCCTCGTTGTCCTCGTCCTCGTCGTCCTCGTCGTCCTCGTCCTCGTCCTCGTCGTCCACGACGTCCTCGTCCTCGTCGTCCACGACGTCCTCGTCCTCGTCGTCCTCGTCCTCGTCGTCCTCGTCCTCGTCGTCCTTGTCCTCGTCTGCCTCGTCCTCGTCGTCCTCGTCCTCGTCGTCCTCGTCCTCGTCGTCCTCGTCCTCGTCGTCCTCGTCCTCGTCGTCCTCGTCCTCGTCGTCCTCGTCCTCGTTGTCCTCGTCCTCGTCGTCCTCGTCCTCGTCGTCCTCGTCGTCCTCGTACTCGTCGTCCTCGTCGTCCTCGTCCTCGTCGTCCTCGTCCTCGTCGTCCTCGTCGTCCTCGTCCTCGTCGTCCTCGTCGTCCTCGTCCTCGTCGTCCTCGTCGTCCTCGTCCTCGTCCTCGTCGTCCTCGTCGTCCTCGTCCTCCTCGTCCTCGTCGTCCTCGTCCTCGTCGTCCTCGTCGTCCTCGTCCTCGTCGTCCTCGTCGTCCTCGTCCTCGTCGTCCTCGTCTTCCTCGTCCTCGTCCTCGTCCTCGTCGTCCTCGTCTTCCTCGTCCTCGTCCTCGTACTCGTCGTCCTCGTCGTCCTCGTCCTCGTCGTCCTCGTCCTCGTCGTCCTCGTCCTCGTCCTCGTCGTCCTCGTCCTCGTCGTCCTCGTCCTCGTCGTCCTCGTCCTCGTCGTCCTCGTCGTCCTCGTCGTCCTCGTCGTCCTCGTCGTTCTCGTCGTCTTCGTCCTCGTCATCGTCGTCCTCGTCATGGTCGTCCTCGTCATCGTCGTCCTCGTCCTCGTCGTCCTCGTCGTCCTCGTCGTCCTCGTCGTCCTCGTCGTCCTCGTACTCGTCGTCCTCGTCGTCCTCGTCGTCCTCGTACTCGTCGTCCTCGTCGTCCTCGTCCTCGTCGTCCTCGTCGTCCTCGTCCTCGTCGTCCTCGTCCTCGTCGTCCTCGTCCTCGTCGTCCGCGTCCTCGTCGTCCTCGTCCTCGTCGTCCTCGTCCTCGTCGTCCTCGTCCTCGTCGTCCTCGTCGTCCTCGTCCTCGTCGTCCTCGTCGTCCTCGTCCTCGTCGTCCTCGTCTTCCTCGTCCTCGTCTTCCTCGTCCTCGTCCTCGTCGTCCTCGTCGTCCTCGTACTCGTCGTCCTCGTCGTCCTCGTCCTCGTCGCCCTCGTCCTCGTCGTCCTCGTCCTCGTCCTCGTCGTCCTCGTCCTCGTCCTCGTCGTCCTCGTCCTCGTCGTCCTCGTCCTCGTCGTCCTCGTCCTCGTCGTCCTCGTCCTCGTTGTCCTCGTCCTCGTCGTCCTCGTCCTCGTCGTCCTCGTCCTCGTCGTCCTCGTCGTCCTCGTCCTCGTCGTCCTCGTCGTCCTCGTCCTCGTCATCGTTGTCCTCGTCATCGTCGTCCTCGTCATCGTCGTCCTCGTCCTCGTCGTCCTCGTCGTCCTCGTCGTCCTCGTCGTCCTCGTACTCGTCGTCCTCGTCGTCCTCGTCGTCCTCGTCCTCGTCCTCGTCGTCCTCGTCGTCCTCGTCCTCGTCGTCCTCGTCCTCGTCGTCCTCGTCCTCGTCGTCCTCGTCCTCCTCGTCCTCGTCCTCGTCGTCCTCGTCCTCGTCGTCCTCGTCCTCGTCGTCCTCGTCCTCGTCGTCCTCGTCCTCGTCGTCCTTGTCCTCGTCTGCCTCGTCCTCGTCGTCCTCGTCCTCGTCGTCCTCGTCGTCCTCGTCCTCGTCGTCCTCGTCCTCGTCGTCCTCGTCCTCGTCGTCCTCGTCCTCGTCGTCCTCGTCCTCGTCGTCCTCGTCCTCGTCCTCGTCGTCCTCGTCGTCCTCGTCCTCGTCGTCCTCGTACTCGTCGTCCTCGTACTCGTCGTCCTCGTCGTCCTCGTCCTCGTCGTCCTCGTCCTCGTCGTCCTCTTCCTCGTCGTCCTCGTCGACCTCGTCCTCGTCCTCGTCGTCCTCGTACTCGTCGTCCTCGTCGTCCTCGTCCTCGTCGTCCTCGTCCTCGTCGTCCTCGTCGACCTCGTCCTCGTCCTCGTCGTCCTCGTCCTCGTCGTCCTCGTCCTCGTCGTCCTCGTCGTCCTCGTCCTCGTCCTCGTCGTCCTCGTCGTCCTCGTCCTCGTCGTCCTCGTCGTCCTCGTCCTCGTCGTCCTCGTCGTCCTCGTCCTCGTCGTCCTCGTCTTCCTCGTCCTCGTCCTCGTCCTCGTCGTCCTCGTCTTCCTCGTCCTCGTCCTCGTACTCGTCGTCCTCGTCGTCCTCGTCCCCGTCGTCCTCGTCCTCGTCGTCCTCGTCCTCGTCCTCGTCGTCCTCGTCCTCGTCGTCCTCGTCCTCGTCGTCCTCGTCCTCGTCGTCCTCGTCGTCCTCGTCGTCCTCGTCGTCCTCGTCGTCTTCGTCCTCGTCATCGTCGTCCTCGTCATGGTCGTCCTCGTCATCGTCGTCCTCGTCCTCGTCGTCCTCGTCGTCCTCGTCGTCCTCGTCGTCCTCGTCGTCCTCGTCGTCCTCGTACTCGTCGTCCTCGTCGTCCTCGTCGTCCTCGTACTCGTCGTCCTCGTCGTCCTCGTCCTCGTCGTCCTCGTCGTCCTCGTCCTCGTCGTCCTCGTCGTCCTCGTCCTCGTCGTCCTCGTCCTCGTCGTCCTCGTCCTCGTCGTCCGCGTCCTCGTCGTCCTCGTCCTCGTCGTCCTCGTCCTCGTCGTCCTCTTCCTCGTCGTCCTCGTCGTCCTCGTCCTCGTCGTCCTCGTCGTCCTCGTCCTCGTCGTCCTCGTCTTCCTCGTCCTCGTCTTCCTCGTCCTCGTCCTCGTCGTCCTCGTCGTCCTCGTACTCGTCGTCCTCGTCGTCCTCGTCCTCGTCGCCCTCGTCCTCGTCGTCCTCGTCCTCGTCCTCGTCGTCCTCGTCCTCGTTGTCCTCGTCCTCGTCGTCCTCGTCCTCGTCGTCCTCGTCCTCGTCGTCCTCGTCGTCCTCGTCCTCGTCGTCCTCGTCGTCCTCGTCGTCCTCGTCCTCGTCATCGTTGTCCTCGTCATCGTCGTCCTCGTCATCGTCGTCCTCGTCCTCGTCGTCCTCGTCGTCCTCGTCGTCCTCGTCGTCCTCGTACTCGTCGTCCTCGTCGTCCTCGTCGTCCTCGTCCTCGTCCTCGTCGTCCTCGTCGTCCTCGTCCTCGTCGTCCTCGTCCTCGTCGTCCTCGTCCTCGTCGTCCTCGTCCTCGTCGTCCTCGTCCTCGTCGTCCTCGTCCTCGTCGTCCTCGTCCTCGTCGTCCTCGTCCTCGTCGTCCTCGTCCTCGTCGTCCTCGTCCTCGTCGTCCTCGTCCTCGTCGTCCTCGTCCTCGTCGTCCTCGTCCTCGTCGTCCTCGTCGTCCTCGTCCTCGTCGTCCTCGTCCTCGTCCTCGTCGTCCTCGTCCTCGTCGTCCTCGTCCTCGTCGTCCTCGTCCTCGTCGTCCTCGTCCTCGTCGTCCTCGTCCTCGTCGTCCTCGTCCTCGTCGTCCTCGTCTTCCTCGTCCTCGTCCTCGTCGTCCTCGTCGTCCTCGTACTCGTCGTCCTCGTCGTCCTCGTCCTCGTCGTCCTCGTCGTCCTCGTACTCGTCGTCCTCGTCGTCCTCGTCCTCGTCGTCCTCGTCCTCGTCGTCCTCGTCGTCCTCGTCCTCGTCCTCGTCGTCTACGTCCTCGTCGTCCTCGTCCTCGTCGTCCTCGTCGTCCTCGTACTCGTCGTCCTCGTCGTCCTCGTCCTCGTCGTCCTCGTCGTCCTCGTACTCGTCGTCCTCGTCGTCCTCGTCCTCGTCGTCCTCGTCCTCGTCGTCCTCGTCGTCCTCGTCCTCGTCCTCGTCGTCGACGTCCTCGTCGTCCTCGTCCTCGTCGTCCTCGTCCTCGTCGTCCTCGTCCTCGTCGTCCTCGTCCTCGTCGTCCTCGTCCTCGTCGTCCTCGTCCTCGTCGTCCTCGTCCTCGTCGTCCTCGTCCTCGTCGTCCTCGTCCTCGTCGTCCTCGTCCTCGTCCTCGTCCTCGTCGTCCTCGTCCTCGTCGTCCTCGTCCTCGTCGTCCTCGTCCTCGTCCTCGTCGTCCTCGTCGTCCTCGTCGTCCTCGTCCTCGTCGTCCTCGTCGTCCTCGTCGTCCTCGTCCTCGTCGTCCTCGTCGTCCTCGTCGTCCTCGTCGTCCTCGTCGTCCTCGTCGTCCTCGTCGTCCTCGTCGTCCTCGTCGTCCTCGTCGTCCTCGTCGTCCTCGTCCTCGTCGTCCTCGTCCACGTCGTCCTCGTCGACCCCGTCGTCCTCGTCGTCCTCGTCGTCCTCGTCCTCGTCCTCGTCGTCCACGACGTCCTCGTCGTCCTCGTCCTCGTCGTCCTCGTCCTCGTCGTCCTCGTCGTCCTCGTCCTCGTCGTCCGCGTCGTCCTCGTCGTCCTCGTCCTCGTCGTCCTCGTCGTCCTCGTCGTCCTCGTCGTCCTCGTCCTCGTCGTCCTCGTCGTCCTCGTCCTCGTCGTCCTCGTCCTCGTCGTCCTCGTCCTCGTCGTCCTCGTCCTCGTCGTCCTCGTCCTCGTCGTCCTCGTCGTCCTCGTCCTCGTCGTACTCGTCGTCCTCGTACTCGTCGTCCTCGTCGTCCTCGTCCTCGTCGTCCTCGTCCTCGTCGTCCTCGTCCTCGTCGTCCTCGTCGACCTCGTCCTCGTCCTCGTCGTCCTCGTCCTCGTCGTCCTCGTCCTCGTCGTCCTCGTCCTCGTCGTCCTCGTCGTCCTCGTCGTCCTCGTCGTCCTCGTCGTCCTCGTCGTCCTCGTCGTCCTCGTACTCGTCGTCCTCGTCGTCCTCGTCCTCGTCGTCCACGACGTCCTCGTCCTCGTCGTCCACGACGTCCTCGTCCTCGTCGTCCTCGTCCTCGTCGTCCTCGTCCTCGTCGTCCTCGTCCTCGTCGTCCTCGTCCTCGTCTGCCTCGTCCTCGTCGTCCTCGTCCTCGTCGTCCTCGTCCTCGTCGTCCTCGTCCTCGTCGTCCTCGTCCTCGTCGTCCTCGTCCTCGTCGTCCTCGTCGTCCTCTTCGTCCTCGTCCTCGTCTTCGTCGTCCACGACGTCCTCGTCCTCGGCGTCCTCGTCCTCGTCGTCCTCGTCCTCGTCGTCCTCGTCCTCGTCGTCCTCGTCCTCCTCGTCCTCGTCCTCGTCGTCCTCGTCGTCCTCGTACTCGTCGTCCTCGTCGTCCTCGTCCTCGTCGTCCTGGTCCTCGTCGTCCTCGTCGACCTCGTCCTCGTCCTCGTCGTCCTCGTCCTCGTCGTCCTCGTCCTCGTCGTCCTCGTCGTCCTCGTCGTCCTCGTCGTCCTCGTCGTCCTCGTCGTCCTCGTCGTCCTCGTCGTCCTCGTCGTCCTCGTCGTCCTCGTCGTCCTCGTCGTCCTCGTCGTCCTCGTCGTCCTCGTCGTCCTCGTCGTCCTCGTCCTCGTCGTCCTCGTCGTCCTCGTCGTCCTCGTCGTCCTCGTCGTCCTCGTCGTCCTCGTCGTCCTCGTCGTCCTCGTCCTCGTCGTCCTCGTCGTCCTCGTCGTCCTCGTCCTCGTCGTCCTCGTCCTCGTCGTCCTCGTCGTCGTCGTCCTCGTCCTCGTCGTCCTCGTCCTCGTCGTCCTCGTCGTCCTCGTCCTCGTCGTCCTCGTCGTCCTCGTCCTCGTCGTCCTCGTCGTCCTCGTCTTCCTCGTCCTCGTCCTCGTCGTCCTCGTCGTCCTCGTACTCGTCGTCCTCGTCGTCCTCGTCCTCGTACTCGTCGTCCTCGTCGTCCTCGTCCTCGTCGTCCTCGTCCTCGTCGTCCTCGTCCTCGTCGTCCTCGTCCTCGTCGTCCTCGTCCTCGTCGTCCTCGTCCTCGTCGTCCTCGTCGTCCTCGTCGTCCTCGTACTCGTCGTCCTCGTCCTCGTCGTCCTCGTCCTCGTCGTCCTCGTCCTCGTCGTCCTCGTCGTCCTCGTCCTCGTCGTCCTCGTCGTCCTCGTCCTCGTCGTCCTCGTCTTCCTCGTCCTCGTCCTCGTCGTCCTCGTCGTCCTCGTACTCGTCGTCCTCGTCGTCCTCGTCCTCGTCGTCCTCGTCCTCGTCGTCCTCGTCCTCGTCGTCCTCGTCCTCGTCGTCCTCGTCCTCGTCGTCCTCGTCGTCCTCGTCCTCGTCGTCCTCGTCCTCGTCGTCCTCGTCCTCGTCGTCCTCGTCCTCGTCGTCCTCGTCGTCCTCTTCGTCCTCGTCCTCGTCTTCGTCGTCCACGACGTCCTCGTCCTCGGCGTCCTCGTCCTCGTCGTCCTCGTCCTCGTCGTCCTCGTCCTCGTCGTCCTCGTCCTCGTCGTCCTCGTCCTCCTCGTCCTCGTCCTCGTCGTCCTCGTCGTCCTCGTACTCGTCGTCCTCGTCGTCCTCGTCCTCGTCGTCCTGGTCCTCGTCGTCCTCGTCGACCTCGTCCTCGTCCTCGTCGTCCTCGTCCTCGTCGTCCTCGTCCTCGTCGTCCTCGTCGTCCTCGTCGTCCTCGTCGTCCTCGTCGTCCTCGTCGTCCTCGTCGTCCTCGTCGTCCTCGTCGTCCTCGTCCTCGTCGTCCTCGTCGTCCTCGTCCTCGTCGTCCTCGTCCTCGTCGTCCTCGTCCTCGTCGTCCTCGTCCTCGTCGTCCTCGTCCTCGTCGTCCTCGTCGTCCTCGTCCTCGTCGTCCTCGTCGTCCTCGTCCTCGTCGTCCTCGTCTTCCTCGTCCTCGTCTTCCTCGTCCTCGTCCTCGTCGTCCTCGTACTCGTCGTCCTCGTCGTCCTCGTCCTCGTCGTCCTCGTCCTCGTCGTCCTCGTCCTCGTCGTCCTCGTCCTCGTCGTCCTCGTCGACATCGTCCTCGTCCTCGTCGTCCTCGTCCTCGTCGTCCTCGTCCTCGTCGTCCTCGTCGTCCTCGTCGTCCTCGTCGTCCTCGTCGTCCTCGTCGTCCTCGTACTCGTCGTCCTCGTCGTCCTCGTCCTCGTCCTCGTACTCGTCGTCCTCGTCGTCCTCGTCCTCGTCCTCGTCGTCCTCGTCGTCCTCGTCCTCGTCCTCGTCGTCCACGACGTCCTCGTCCTCGTCGTCCACGACGTCCTCGTCCTCGTCGTCCTCGTCCTCGTCGTCCTCGTCCTCGTCGTCCTCGTCCTCGTCTGCCTCGTCCTCGTCGTCCTCGTCCTCGTCGTCCTCGTCGTCCTCGTCCTCGTCCTCGTCGTCCACGACGTCCTCGTCCTCGGCGTCCTCGTCCTCGTCGTCCTCGTCCTCGTCGTCCTCGTCCTCGTCGTCCTCGTCCTCGTCGTCCTCGTCCTCGTCGTCCTCGTCCTCCTCGTCCTCGTCCTCGTCGTCCTCGTCGTCCTCGTACTCGTCGTCCTCGTCGTCCTCGTCCTCGTCGTCCTCGTCCTCGTCGTCCTCGTCGACCTCGTCCTCGTCCTCGTCGTCCTCGTCCTCGTCGTCCTCGTCGTCCTCGTCGTCCTCGTCGTCCTCGTCGTCCTCGTCGTCCTCGTCGTCCTCGTCGTCCTCGTCGTCCTCGTCGTCCTCGTCGTCCTCGTCGTCCTCGTCGTCCTCGTCGTCCTCGTCGTCCTCGTCGTCCTCGTCGTCCTCGTCGTCTTCGTCCTCGTCATCGTCGTCCTCGTCATGGTCGTCCTCGTCATCGTCGTCCTCGTCCTCGTCGTCCTCGTCGTCCTCGTCGTCCTCGTCGTCCTCGTCGTCCTCGTACTCGTCGTCCTCGTCGTCCTCGTCGTCCTCGTACTCGTCGTCCTCGTCGTCCTCGTCCTCGTCGTCCTCGTCGTCCTCGTCCTCGTCGTCCTCGTCCTCGTCGTCCTCGTCCTCGTCGTCCGCGTCCTCGTCGTCCTCGTCCTCGTCGTCCTCGTCCTCGTCGTCCTCTTCCTCGTCGTCCTCGTCGTCCTCGTCCTCGTCGTCCTCGTCGTCCTCGTCCTCGTCGTCCTCGTCTTCCTCGTCCTCGTCTTCCTCGTCCTCGTCCTCGTCGTCCTCGTCGTCCTCGTACTCGTCGTCCTCGTCGTCCTCGTCCTCGTCGCCCTCGTCCTCGTCGTCCTCGTCCTCGTCCTCGTCGTCCTCGTCCTCGTTGTCCTCGTCCTCGTCGTCCTCGTCCTCGTCGTCCTCGTCCTCGTCGTCCTCGTCGTCCTCGTCCTCGTCGTCCTCGTCGTCCTCGTCGTCCTCGTCCTCGTCATCGTTGTCCTCGTCATCGTCGTCCTCGTCATCGTCGTCCTCGTCCTCGTCGTCCTCGTCGTCCTCGTCGTCCTCGTCGTCCTCGTACTCGTCGTCCTCGTCGTCCTCGTCGTCCTCGTCCTCGTCCTCGTCGTCCTCGTCGTCCTCGTCCTCGTCGTCCTCGTCCTCGTCGTCCTCGTCCTCGTCGTCCTCGTCCTCGTCGTCCTCGTCCTCGTCGTCCTCGTCCTCGTCGTCCTCGTCCTCGTCGTCCTCGTCCTCGTCGTCCTCGTCCTCGTCGTCCTCGTCGTCCTCGTCCTCGTCGTCCTCGTCCTCGTCCTCGTCGTCCTCGTCCTCGTCGTCCTCGTCCTCGTCGTCCTCGTCCTCGTCGTCCTCGTCCTCGTCGTCCTCGTCCTCGTCGTCCTCGTCTTCCTCGTCCTCGTCCTCGTCGTCCTCGTCGTCCTCGTACTCGTCGTCCTCGTCGTCCTCGTCCTCGTCGTCCTCGTCGTCCTCGTACTCGTCGTCCTCGTCGTCCTCGTCCTCGTCGTCCTCGTCCTCGTCGTCCTCGTCGTCCTCGTCCTCGTCCTCGTCGTCTACGTCCTCGTCGTCCTCGTCCTCGTCGTCCTCGTCGTCCTCGTACTCGTCGTCCTCGTCGTCCTCGTCCTCGTCGTCCTCGTCGTCCTCGTACTCGTCGTCCTCGTCGTCCTCGTCCTCGTCGTCCTCGTCCTCGTCGTCCTCGTCGTCCTCGTCCTCGTCCTCGTCGTCTACGTCCTCGTCGTCCTCGTCCTCGTCGTCCTCGTCCTCGTCGTCCTCGTCCTCGTCGTCCTCGTCCTCGTCGTCCTCGTCCTCGTCGTCCTCGTCCTCGTCGTCCTCGTCCTCGTCGTCCTCGTCCTCGTCGTCCTCGTCCTCGTCGTCCTCGTCCTCGTCGTCCTCGTCCTCGTCCTCGTCCTCGTCGTCCTCGTCCTCGTCGTCCTCGTCCTCGTCGTCCTCGTCCTCGTCCTCGTCGTCCTCGTCGTCCTCGTCGTCCTCGTCCTCGTCGTCCTCGTCGTCCTCGTCGTCCTCGTCCTCGTCGTCCTCGTCGTCCTCGTCGTCCTCGTCGTCCTCGTCGTCCTCGTCGTCCTCGTCGTCCTCGTCGTCCTCGTCGTCCTCGTCGTCCTCGTCGTCCTCGTCCTCGTCGTCCTCGTCCACGTCGTCCTCGTCGTCCCCGTCGTCCTCGTCGTCCTCGTCGTCCTCGTCCTCGTCCTCGTCGTCCACGACGTCCTCGTCGTCCTCGTCCTCGTCGTCCTCGTCCTCGTCGTCCTCGTCGTCCTCGTCCTCGTCGTCCGCGTCGTCCTCGTCGTCCTCGTCCTCGTCGTCCTCGTCGTCCTCGTCGTCCTCGTCGTCCTCGTCCTCGTCGTCCTCGTCGTCCTCGTCCTCGTCGTCCTCGTCCTCGTCGTCCTCGTCCTCGTCGTCCTCGTCCTCGTCGTCCTCGTCCTCGTCGTCCTCGTCGTCCTCGTCCTCGTCGTACTCGTCGTCCTCGTACTCGTCGTCCTCGTCGTCCTCGTCCTCGTCGTCCTCGTCCTCGTCGTCCTCGTCGACCTCGTCCTCGTCCTCGTCGTCCTCGTCCTCGTCGTCCTCGTCCTCGTCGTCCTCGTCCTCGTCGTCCTCGTCGTCCTCGTCGTCCTCGTCGTCCTCGTCGT
Organism: Andrena hattorfiana; assembly: GCA_944738655.2. Classification (NCBI taxonomy): domain Eukaryota; kingdom Metazoa; phylum Arthropoda; class Insecta; order Hymenoptera; family Andrenidae; genus Andrena; species Andrena hattorfiana. Next base: position 25,420,323 of record OX122893.2, on the reverse strand, counting down.
CCTCGTCGTCCTCGTACTCGTCGTCCTCGTCGTCCTCGTCCTCGTCCTCGTCGTCCTCGTCGTCCTCGTCCTCGTCCTCGTCCTCGTCGTCCTCGTCGTCCTCGTCCTCGTCCTCGTCGTCCACGACGTCCTCGTCCTCGTCGTCCACGACGTCCTCGTCCTCGTCGTCCTCGTCCTCGTCGTCCTCGTCCTCGTCGTCCTCGTCCTCGTCTGCCTCGTCCTCGTCGTCCTCGTCCTCGTCGTCCTCGTCGTCCTCGTCCTCGTCGTCCTCGTCCTCGTCGTCCTCGTCCTCGTCGTCCTCGTCCTCGTCGTCCTCGTCGTCCTCTTCGTCCTCGTCCTCGTCTTCGTCGTCCACGACGTCCTCGTCCTCGGCGTCCTCGTCCTCGTCGTCCTCGTCCTCGTCGTCCTCGTCCTCGTCGTCCTCGTCCTCGTCGTCCTCGTCCTCGTCGTCCTCGTCCTCCTCGTCCTCGTCCTCGTCGTCCTCGTCGTCCTCGTACTCGTCGTCCTCGTCGTCCTCGTCCTCGTCGTCCTGGTCCTCGTCGTCCTCGTCGACCTCGTCCTCGTCCTCGTCGTCCTCGTCCTCGTCGTCCTCGTCCTCGTCGTCCTCGTCGTCCTCGTCGTCCTCGTCGTCCTCGTCGTCCTCGTCGTCCTCGTCGTCCTCGTCGTCCTCGTCGTCCTCGTCGTCCTCGTCGTCCTCGTCGTCCTCGTCGTCCTCGTCGTCCTCGTCGTCCTCGTCGTCCTCGTCCTCGTCGTCCTCGTCGTCCTCGTCGTCCTCGTCGTCCTCGTCGTCCTCGTCGTCCTCGTCGTCCTCGTCGTCCTCGTCCTCGTCGTCCTCGTCGTCCTCGTCGTCCTCGTCCTCGTCGTCCTCGTCCTCGTCGTCCTCGTCGTCGTCGTCCTCGTCCTCGTCGTCCTCGTCCTCGTCGTCCTCGTCGTCCTCGTCCTCGTCGTCCTCGTCGTCCTCGTCCTCGTCGTCCTCGTCGTCCTCGTCTTCCTCGTCCTCGTCCTCGTCGTCCTCGTCGTCCTCGTACTCGTCGTCCTCGTCGTCCTCGTCCTCGTACTCGTCGTCCTCGTCGTCCTCGTCCTCGTCGTCCTCGTCCTCGTCGTCCTCGTCCTCGTCGTCCTCGTCCTCGTCGTCCTCGTCGTCCTCGTCGTCCTCGTACTCGTCGTCCTCGTCCTCGTCGTCCTCGTCCTCGTCGTCCTCGTCCTCGTCGTCCTCGTCGTCCTCGTCCTCGTCGTCCTCGTCGTCCTCGTCCTCGTCGTCCTCGTCTTCCTCGTCCTCGTCCTCGTCGTCCTCGTCGTCCTCGTACTCGTCGTCCTCGTCGTCCTCGTCCTCGTCGTCCTCGTCCTCGTCGTCCTCGTCCTCGTCGTCCTCGTCCTCGTCGTCCTCGTCCTCGTCGTCCTCGTCGTCCTCGTCCTCGTCGTCCTCGTCCTCGTCGTCCTCGTCCTCGTCGTCCTCGTCCTCGTCGTCCTCGTCGTCCTCTTCGTCCTCGTCCTCGTCTTCGTCGTCCACGACGTCCTCGTCCTCGGCGTCCTCGTCCTCGTCGTCCTCGTCCTCGTCGTCCTCGTCCTCGTCGTCCTCGTCCTCGTCGTCCTCGTCCTCCTCGTCCTCGTCCTCGTCGTCCTCGTCGTCCTCGTACTCGTCGTCCTCGTCGTCCTCGTCCTCGTCGTCCTGGTCCTCGTCGTCCTCGTCGACCTCGTCCTCGTCCTCGTCGTCCTCGTCCTCGTCGTCCTCGTCCTCGTCGTCCTCGTCGTCCTCGTCGTCCTCGTCGTCCTCGTCGTCCTCGTCGTCCTCGTCGTCCTCGTCGTCCTCGTCGTCCTCGTCCTCGTCGTCCTCGTCGTCCTCGTCCTCGTCGTCCTCGTCCTCGTCGTCCTCGTCCTCGTCGTCCTCGTCCTCGTCGTCCTCGTCCTCGTCGTCCTCGTCGTCCTCGTCCTCGTCGTCCTCGTCGTCCTCGTCCTCGTCGTCCTCGTCTTCCTCGTCCTCGTCTTCCTCGTCCTCGTCCTCGTCGTCCTCGTCGTCCTCGTCCTCGTCGTCCTCGTCCTCGTCGTCCTCGTCCTCGTCGTCCTCGTCCTCGTCGTCCTCGTCGACATCGTCCTCGTCCTCGTCGTCCTCGTCCTCGTCGTCCTCGTCCTCGTCGTCCTCGTCGTCCTCGTCGTCCTCGTCGTCCTCGTCGTCCTCGTCGTCCTCGTACTCGTCGTCCTCGTCGTCCTCGTCCTCGTCCTCGTACTCGTCGTCCTCGTCGTCCTCGTCCTCGTCCTCGTCGTCCTCGTCGTCCTCGTCCTCGTCCTCGTCGTCCACGACGTCCTCGTCCTCGTCGTCCACGACGTCCTCGTCCTCGTCGTCCTCGTCCTCGTCGTCCTCGTCCTCGTCGTCCTCGTCCTCGTCTGCCTCGTCCTCGTCGTCCTCGTCCTCGTCGTCCTCGTCGTCCTCGTCCTCGTCCTCGTCGTCCACGACGTCCTCGTCCTCGGCGTCCTCGTCCTCGTCGTCCTCGTCCTCGTCGTCCTCGTCCTCGTCGTCCTCGTCCTCGTCGTCCTCGTCCTCGTCGTCCTCGTCCTCCTCGTCCTCGTCCTCGTCGTCCTCGTCGTCCTCGTACTCGTCGTCCTCGTCGTCCTCGTCCTCGTCGTCCTCGTCCTCGTCGTCCTCGTCGACCTCGTCCTCGTCCTCGTCGTCCTCGTCCTCGTCGTCCTCGTCGTCCTCGTCGTCCTCGTCGTCCTCGTCGTCCTCGTCGTCCTCGTCGTCCTCGTCGTCCTCGTCGTCCTCGTCGTCCTCGTCGTCCTCGTCGTCCTCGTCGTCCTCGTCGTCCTCGTCGTCCTCGTCGTCCTCGTCGTCCTCGTCGTCCTCGTCGTCCTCGTCGTCCTCGTCGTCCTCGTCGTCCTCGTCGTCCTCGTCGTCCTCGTCGTCCTCGTCGTCCTCGTCGTCCTCGTCGTCCTCGTCGTCCTCGTCCTCGTCGTCCTCGTCGTCCTCGTCGTCCTCGTCCTCGTCGTCCTCGTCGTCCTCGTCGTCCTCGTCGTCCTCGTCGTCCTCGTCGTCCTCGTCGTCCTCGTCGTCCTCGTCGTCCTCGTCGTCCTCGTCGTCCTCGTCGTCCTCGTCGTCCTCGTCCTCGTCGTCCTCGTCCACGTCGTCCTCGTCGTCCTCGTCGTCCTCGTCGTCCTCGTCGTCCTCGTCCTCGTCCTCATCGTCCACGACGTCCTCGTCGTCCTCGTCCTCGTCGTCCTCGTCCTCGTCGTCCTCGTCATCGTCGTCCTCGTCCTCGTCGTCCTCGTCGTCCTCGTCCTCGTCGTCCGCGTCGTCCTCGTCGTCCTCGTCCTCGTCGTCCTCGTCGTCCTCGTCGTCCTCGTCGTCCTCGTCCTCGTCGTCCTCGTCGTCCTCGTCCTCGTCGTCCTCGTCCTCGTCGTCCTCGTCCTCGTCGTCCTCGTCGTCCTCGTCCTCGTCGTACTCGTCGTCCTCGTCCTCGTCTTCCTCGTCTTCCTCGTCCTCGTCCTCGTCGTCCTCGTACTCGTCGTCCTCGTCGTCCTCGTCCTCGTCGTCCTCGTCCTCGTCGTCCTCGTCGACCTCGTCCTCGTCCTCGTCGTCCTCGTCCTCGTCGTCCTCGTCCTCGTCGTCCTCGTCGTCCTCGTCCTCGTCCTCGTCGTCCACGACGTCCTCGTCCTCGTCGTCCACGACGTCCTCGTCCTCGTCGTCCTCGTCCTCGTCGTCCTCGTCCTCGTCGTCCTCGTCCTCGTCTGCCTCGTCCTCGTCGTCCTCGTCCTCGTCGTCCTCGTCGTCCTCGTCCTCGTCGTCCTCGTCCTCGTCGTCCTCGTCCTCGTCGTCCTCGTCCTCGTCGTCCTCGTCCTCGTCGTCCTCGTCGTCCTCTTCGTCCTCGTCCTCGTCTTCGTCGTCCACGACGTCCTCGTCCTCGGCGTCCTCGTCCTCGTCGTCCTCGTCCTCGTCGTCCTCGTCCTCGTCGTCCTCGTCCTCGTCGTCCTCGTCCTCCTCGTCCTCGTCCTCGTCGTCCTCGTCGTCCTCGTACTCGTCGTCCTCGTCGTCCTCGTCCTCGTCGTCCTCGTCCTCGTCGTCCTCGTCCTCGTCGTCCTCGTCGACCTCGTCCTCGTCCTCGTCGTCCTCGTCCTCGTCGTCCTCGTCGTCCTCGTCGTCCTCGTCGTCCTCGTCGTCCTCGTCGTCCTCGTCGTCCTCGTCGTCCTCGTCGTCCTCGTCGTCCTCGTCGTCCTCGTCGTCCTCGTCGTCCTCGTCGTCCTCGTCGTCCTCGTCGTCCTCGTCGTCCTCGTCGTCCTCGTCGTCCTCGTCGTCCTCGTCGTCCTCGTCCTCGTCGTCCTCGTCGTCCTCGTCGTCCTCGTCGTCCTCGTCGTCCTCGTCGTCCTCGTCTTCCTCGTCGTCCTCGTCGTCCTCGTCGTCCTCGTCGTCCTCGTCCTCGTCGTCCTCGTCGTCCTCGTCGTCCTCGTCCTCGTCGTCCTCGTCCTCGTCGTCCTCGTCCTCGTCGTCCTCGTCCTCGTCGTCCTCGTCGTCCTCGTCCTCGTCGTCCTCGTCGTCCTCGTCCTCGTCGTCCTCGTCGTCCTCGTCTTCCTCGTCCTCGTCCTCGTCGTCCTCGTCGTCCTCGTACTCGTCGTCCTCGTCGTCCTCGTCCTCGTACTCGTCGTCCTCGTCGTCCTCGTCCTCGTCGTCCTCGTCCTCGTCGTCCTCGTCCTCGTCGTCCTCGTCGTCCTCGTCGTCCTCGTACTCGTCGTCCTCGTCCTCGTCGTCCTCGTCCTCATCGTCCTCGTCCTCGTCGTCCTCGTCGTCCTCGTCCTCGTCGTCCTCGTCGTCCTCGTCCTCGTCGTCCTCGTCTTCCTCGTCCTCGTCCTCGTCGTCCTCGTCGTCCTCGTACTCGTCGTCCTCGTCGTCCTCGTCCTCGTCGTCCTCGTCCTCGTCGTCCTCGTCCTCGTCGTCCTCGTCCTCGTCGTCCTCGTCGTCCTCGTCGTCCTCGTACTCGTCGTCCTCGTCGTCCTCGTCCTCGTCGTCCTCGTCGTCCTCGTCCTCGTCGTCCTCGTCGTCCTCGTCCTCGTCGTCCTCGTCGTCCTCGTCCTCGTCCTCGTCGTCCTCGTCGTCCTCGTCCTCGTCCTCGTCGTCCACGACGTCCTCGTCCTCGGCGTCCTCGTCCTCGTCGTCCTCGTCCTCGTCGTCCTCGTCCTCGTCCTCGTCGTCCTCGTCCTCGTCGTCCTCGTCCTCGTCGTCCTCGTCCTCGTCGTCCTCGTCCTCGTCGTCCTCGTCCTCGTCGTCCTCGTCCTCGTCGTCCTCGTCCTCGTCGTCCTCGTCCTCGTCGTCCTCGTCCTCGTCGTCCTCGTCCTCGTCGTCCTCGTCCTCGTCGTCCTCGTCCTCGTCGTCCTCGTCGTCCTCGTCCTCGTCGTCCGCGTCGTCCTCGTCGTCCTCGTCCTCGTCGTCCTCGTCGTCCTCGTCGTCCTCGTCGTCCTCGTCCTCGTCGTCCTCGTCGTCCTCGTCCTCGTCGTCCTCGTCCTCGTCGTCCTCGTCCTCGTCGTCCTCGTCCTCGTCGTCCTCGTCGTCCTCGTCCTCGTCGTCCTCGTCGTCCTCGTCTTCCTCGTCCTCGTCTTCCTCGTCCTCGTCTTCCTCGTCCTCGTCCTCGTCGTCCTCGTCGTCCTCGTCCTCGTCGTCCTCGTCGACCTCGTCCTCGTCCTCGTCGTCCTCGTCCTCGTCGTCCTCGTCCTCGTCGTCCTCGTCGTCCTCGTCGTCCTCGTCGTCCTCGTCGTCCTCGTCGTCCTCGTACTCGTCGTCCTCGTCGTCCTCGTCCTCGTCCTCGTACTCGTCGTCCTCGTCGTCCTCGTCCTCGTCCTCTTCGTCCTCGTCGTCCTCGTCCTCGTCCTCGTCGTCCACGACGTCCTCGTCCTCGTCGTCCACGACGTCCTCGTCCTCGTCGTCCTCGTCCTCGTCGTCCTCGTCCTCGTCGTCCTCGTCCTCGTCTGCCTCGTCCTCGTCGTCCTCGTCCTCGTCGTCCTCGTCCTCGTCCTCGTCGTCCACGACGTCCTCGTCCTCGGCGTCCTCGTCCTCGTCGTCCTCGTCCTCGTCGTCCTCGTCCTCGTCGTCCTCGTCCTCGTCGTCCTCGTCCTCGTCGTCCTCGTCCTCCTCGTCCTCGTCCTCGTCGTCCTCGTCGTCCTCGTACTCGTCGTCCTCGTCGTCCTCGTCCTCGTCGTCCTCGTCCTCGTCGTCCTCGTCGACCTCGTCCTCGTCCTCGTCGTCCTCGTCCTCGTCGTCCTCGTCGTCCTCGTCGTCCTCGTCGTCCTCGTCGTCCTCGTCGTCCTCGTCGTCCTCGTCGTCCTCGTCGTCCTCGTCGTCCTCGTCGTCCTCGTCGTCCTCGTCGTCCTCGTCGTCCTCGTCGTCCTCGTCGTCCTCGTCGTCCTCGTCGTCCTCGTCGTCCTCGTCGTCCTCGTCGTCCTCGTCGTCCTCGTCGTCCTCGTCGTCCTCGTCGTCCTCGTCGTCCTCGTCGTCCTCGTCGTCCTCGTCGTCCTCGTCGTCCTCGTCCTCGTCGTCCTCGTCGTCCTCGTCGTCCTCGTCCTCGTCGTCCTCGTCGTCCTCGTCGTCCTCGTCCTCGTCGTCCTCGTCCTCGTCGTCCTCGTCCTCGTCGTCCTCGTCCTCGTCGTCCTCGTCCTCGTCGTCCTCGTCGTCCTCGTCCTCGTCGTCCTCGTCGTCCTCGTCCTCGTCGTCCTCGTCGTCCTCGTCTTCCTCGTCCTCGTCCTCGTCGTCCTCGTCGTACTCGTACTCGTCGTCCTCGTCGTCCTCGTCCTCGTCGTCCTCGTCCTCGTCGTCCTCGTCCTCGTCGTCCTCGTCCTCGTCGTCCTCGTCCTCGTCGTCCTCGTCCTCGTCGTCCTCGTCGTCCTCGTCGTCCTCGTACTCGTCGTCCTCGTCCTCGTCGTCCTCGTCGTCCTCGTCCTCGTCGTCCTCGTCGTCCTCGTCCTCGTCGTCCTCGTCTTCCTCGTCCTCGTCCTCGTCGTCCTCGTCGTCCTCGTACTCGTCGTCCTCGTCGTCCTCGTCCTCGTCGTCCTCGTCCTCGTCGTCCTCGTCCTCGTCGTCCTCGTCCTCGTCGTCCTCGTCCTCGTCGTCCTCGTCGTCCTCGTCGTCCTCGTACTCGTCGTCATCGTCGTCCTCGTCCTCGTCGTCCTCGTCGTCCTCGTCCTCGTCGTCCTCGTCGTCCTCGTCCTCGTCGTCCTCGTCGTCCTCGTCCTCGTCGTCCTCGTCGTCCTCGTCCTCGTCCTCGTCGTCCTCGTCGTCCTCGTCCTCGTCCTCGTCGTCCACGACGTCCTCGTCCTCGGCGTCCTCGTCCTCGTCGTCCTCGTCCTCGTCGTCCTCGTCCTCGTCGTCCTCGTCCTCGTCGTCCTCGTCCTCGTCGTCCTCGTCCTCGTCGTCCTCGTCCTCGTCGTCCTCGTCCTCGTCGTGCTCGTCCTCGTCGTCCTCGTCCTCGTCGTCTTCGTCCTCGTTGTCCTCGTCCTCGTCGTCCTCGTCCTCGTCGTCCTCGTCCTCGTCGTCCTCGTCCTCGTCGTCCTCGTCGTCCTCGTCGGCCTCGTCCTCGTCGTCCTCGTCGTCCTCGTCGTCCTCGTCCTCGTCGTCCTCGTCGTCCTCGTCCTCGTCGTCCTCGTCGTCCTCGTCCTCGTCGTCCTCGTCGTCCTCGTCCTCGTCGTCCTCGTCCTCGTCCTCGTCGTCCTCGTCCGCGTCGTCCTCGTCCTCGTCGTCCTCGTCCTCGTCGTCCTCGTCCTCGTCGTCCTCGTCCTCGTCGTCCTCGTTCTCGTCGTCCTCGTCCTCGTCGTCCTCGTCCTCGTCGTCCTCGTCCTCGTTGTCCTCGTCCTCGTCGTCCTCGTCCTCGTCGTCCTCGTCCTCATCGTCCTCGTCCTCGTCGTCCTCGTCCTCGTCGTCCTCGTCGTCCTCGTCGGCCTCGTCCTCGTCGTCCTCGTCGTCCTCGTCCTCGTCCTCGTCGTCCTCGTCGTCCTCGTCCTCGTCCTCGTCGTCCACGACGTCCTCGTCCTCGTCGTCCACGACGTCCTCGTCCTCGTCGTCCTCGTCCTCGTCGTCCTCGTCCTCGTCGTCCTCGTCCTCGTCTGCCTCGTCCTCGTCGTCCTCGTCCTCGTCGTCCTCGTCCTCGTCGTCCTCGTCCTCGTCGTCCTCGTCCTCGTCGTCCTCGTCCTCGTCGTCCTCGTCCTCGTTGTCCTCGTCCTCGTCGTCCTCGTCCTCGTCGTCCTCGTCGTCCTCGTCCTCGTCGTCCTCGTCGTCCTCGTCCTCGTCGTCCCCGTCCTCGTCGTCCTCGTCTTCCTCGTCCTCGTCCTCGTCGTCCTCGTACTCATCGTCCTCGTACTCGTCGTCCTCGTCGTCCTCGTCCTCGTCGTCCTCGTCCTCGTCGTCCTCGTCGACCTCGTCCTCGTCCTCGTCGTCCTCGTACTCGTCGTCCTCGTACTCGTCGTCCTCGTCGTCCTCGTCCTCGTCGTCCTCGTCCTCGTCGTCCTCGTCGTCCTCGTCGTCCTCGTCGTCCTCGTCGTCCTCGTCGTCTTCGTCCTCGTCATCGTCGTCCTCGTCATGGTCGTCCTCGTCATCGTCGTCCTCGTCCTCGTCGTCCTCGTCGTCCTCGTCGTCCTCGTCGTCCTCGTACTCGTCGTCCTCGTCGTCCTCGTCGTCCTCGTACTCGTCGTCCTCGTCGTCCTCGTCCTCGTCGTCCTCGTCGTCGTCGTCCTCGTCGTCCTCGTCCTCGTCGTCCTCGTCCTCGTCGTCCGCGTCCTCGTCGTCCTCGTCCTCGTCGTCCTCGTCCTCGTCGTCCTCGTCCTCGTCGTCCTCGTCGTCCTCGTCCTCGTCGTCCTCGTCGTCCTCGTCCTCGTCGTCCTCGTCTTCCTCGTCCTCATCTTCCTCGTCCTCGTCCTCGTCGTCCTCGTCGTCCTCGTACTCGTCGTCCTCGTCGTCCTCGTCCTCGTCGCCCTCGTCCTCGTCGTCCTCGTCCTCGTCCTCGTCGTCCTCGTCGTCCTCGTCCTCGTCGTCCTCGTCCTCGTCGTCCTCGTCCTCGTCGTCCTCGTCCTCGTTGTCCTCGTCCTCGTCGTCCTCGTCCTCGTCGTCCTCGTCCTCGTCGTCCTCGTCCTCGTCGTCCTCGTCGTCCTCGTCCTCGTCGTCCTCGTCGTCCTCGTCGTCCTCGTCCTCGTCATCGTTGTCCTCGTCATCGTCGTCCTCGTCATCGTCGTCCTCGTCCTCGTCGTCCTCGTCGTCCTCGTCGTCCTCGTCGTCCTCGTACTCGTCGTCCTCGTACTCGTCGTCCTCGTCGTCCTCGTCGTCCTCGTCCTCGTCCTCGTCGTCCTCGTCGTCCTCGTCCTCGTCGTCCTCGTCCTCGTCGTCCTCGTCCTCGTCGTCCTCGTCCTCGTCGTCCTCGTCCTCGTCGTCCTCGTCCTCGTCGTCCTCGTCCTCGTCGTCCTCGTCCTCGTCGTCCTCGTCCTCGTCGTACTCGTCCTCGTCGTCCTCGTCCTCGTCGTCCTCGTCCTCGTCGTCCTCGTCCTCGTCGTCCTCGTCCTCGTCGTCCTCGTCCTCGTCGTCCTCGTCCTCGTCGTCCTCGTCCTCGTCGTCCTCGTCCTCGTCGTCCTCGTCCTCGTCGTCCTCGTCCTCGTCCTCGTCCTCGTCGTCCTCGTCCTCGTCGTCCTCGTCCTCGTCGTCCTCGTCCTCGTCCTCGTCGTCCTCGTCGTCCTCGTCGTCTTCGTCCTCGTCGTCCTCGTCGTCCTCGTCGTCCTCGTCCTCGTCGTCCTCGTCGTCCTCGTCGTCCTCGTCGTCCTCGTCCTCGTCGTCCTCGTAGTCCTCGTCCTCGTCGTCCTCGTCGTCCTCGTCCTCGTCGTCCTCGTCGTCCTCGTCCTCGTCGTCCTCGTCCTCGTCCTCGTCGTCCTCGTCCTCGTCGTCCTCGTCCTCGTCGTCCTCGTCCTCGTCGTCCTCGTCCTCGTCGTCCTCGTCCTCGTCGTCCTCGTCTTCCTCGTCCTCGTCCTCGTCGTCCTCGTCTTCCTCGTCCTCGTCCTCGTCGTCCTCGTCGTCCTCGTACTCGTCGTCCTCGTCGTCCTCGTCCTCGTCGTCCTCGTCGTCCTCGTCCTCGTCGTCCTCGTCGTCCTCGTCCTCGTCGTCCTCGTCCTCGTCCTCGTCGTCCTCGTCCTCGTCGTCCTCGTCCTCGTCGTCCTCGTCCTCGTCGTCCTCGTCCTCGTCGTCCTCGTCCTCGTCGTCCTCGTCCTCGTCGTCCTCGTCCTCGTTGTCCTCGTCCTCGTCGTCCTCGTCCTCGTCGTCCTCGTCCTCGTCGTCCTCGTCCTCGTCGTCCTCGTCGTCCTCGTCGGCCTCGTCCTCGTCGTCCACGTCGTCCTCGTCCTCGTCCTCGTCGTCCTCGTCGTCCTCGTCCTCGTCCTCGTCGTCCACGACGTCCTCGTCCTCGTCGTCCACGTCCTCGTCGTCCTCGTCCTCGTCGTCCTCGTCCTCGTCTGCCTCGTCCTCGTCGTCCTCGTCCTCGTCGTCCTCGTCCTCGTCGTCCTCGTCCTCGTCGTCCTCGTCCTCGTCGTCCTCGTCCTCGTCGTCCTCGTCCTCGTTGTCCTCGTCCTCGTCGTCCTCGTCCTCGTCGTCCTCGTCGTCCTCGTCCTCGTCGTCCTCGTCGTCCTCGTCCTCGTCGTCCTCGTCTTCCTCGTCCTCGTCCTCGTCGTCCTCGTACTCGTCGTCCTCGTACTCGTCGTCCTCGTCGTCCTCGTCCTCGTCGTCCTCGTCCTCGTCGTCCTCGTCCTCGTCGTCGTCGTCGACCTCGTCCTCGTCCTCGTCGTCCTCGTACTCGTCGTCCTCGTCGTCCTCGTCCTCGTCGTCCTCGTCCTCGTCGTCCTCGTCGACCTCGTCCTCGTCCTCGTCGTCCTCGTCCTCGTCGTACTCGTCCTCGTCGTCCTAGTCCTCGTCGTCCTCGTCGTCCTCGTCCTCGTCCTCGTCGTCCTCGTCGTCCTCGTCCTCGTCGTCCTCGTCGTCCTCGTCCTCGTCGTCCTCGTCGTCCTCGTCCTCGTCGTCCTCGTCGTCCTCGTCCTCGTCGTCCTCGTCTTCCTCGTCCTCGTCCTCGTCCTCGTCGTCCTCGTCTTCCTCGTCCTCGTCCTCGTACTCGTCGTCCTCGTCGTCCTCGTCCTCGTCGTCCTCGTCCTCGTCGTCCTCGTCGTCCTCGTCGTCCTCGTCGTCCTCGTCGTCCTCGTCGTCTTCGTCCTCGTCATCGTCGTCCTCGTCATGGTCGTCCTCGTCATCGTCGTCCTCGTCCTCGTCGTCCTCGTCGTCCTCGTCGTCCTCGTCGTCCTCGTCGTCCTCGTACTCGTCGTCCTCGTCGTCCTCGTCGTCCTCGTACTCGTCGTCCTCGTCGTCCTCGTCCTCGTCGTCCTCGTCGTCCTCGTCCTCGTCGTCCTCGTCCTCGTCGTCCTCGTCCTCGTCGTCCGCGTCCTCGTCGTCCTCGTCCTCGTCGTCCTCGTCCTCGTCGTCCTCGTCCTCGTCGTCCTCGTCGTCCTCGTCCTCGTCGTCCTCGTCGTCCTCGTCCTCGTCCTCGTCGTCCTCGTCCTCGTCGTCCTCGTCCTCGTCGTCCTCGTCCTCGTCGTCCTCGTCCTCGTTGTCCTCGTCCTCGTCGTCCTCGTCCTCGTCGTCCTCGTCCTCGTCGTCCTCGTCGTCCTCGTCCTCGTCGTCCTCGTCGTCCTCGTCGTCCTCGTCCTCGTCATCGTTGTCCTCGTCATCGTCGTCCTCGTCATCGTCGTCCTCGTCCTCGTCGTCCTCGTCGTCCTCGTCGTCCTCGTCGTCCTCGTCGTCCTCGTCGTCCTCGTACTCGTCGTCCTCGTCGTCCTCGTCGTCCTCGTCCTCGTCCTCGTCGTCCTCGTCGTCCTCGTCCTCGTCGTCCTCGTCCTCGTCGTCCTCGTCCTCGTCGTCCTCGTCCTCGTCGTCCTCGTCCTCGTCGTCCTCGTCCTCGTCGTCCTCGTCCTCGTCGTCCTCGTCCTCGTCGTCCTCGTCCTCGTCGTCCTCGTCCTCGTCGTCCTCGTCCTCGTCGTCCTCGTCCTCGTCGTCCTCGTCGTCCTCGTCGGCCTCGTCCTCGTCGTCCTCGTCGTCCTCGTCGTCCTCGTCCTCGTCGTCCTCGTCGTCCTCGTCCTCGTCGTCCTCGTAGTCCTCGTCCTCGTCGTCCTCGTCGTCTTCGTCCTCGTCGTCCTCGTCGTCCTCGTCCTCGTCGTCCTCGTCCTCGTCCTCGTCGTCCTCGTCCTCGTCGTCCTCGTCCTCGTCGTCCTCGTCCTCGTCGTCCTCGTCCTCGTCGTCCTCGTCCTCGTCGTCCTCGTCTTCCTCGTCCTCGTCCTCGTCGTCCTCGTCGTCCTCGTACTCGTCGTCCTCGTCGTCCTCGTCCTCGTCGTCCTCGTCGTCCTCGTACTCGTCGTCCTCGTCGTCCTCGTCCTCGTCGTCCTCGTCCTCGTCGTCCTCGTCGTCCTCGTCCTCGTCCTCGTCGTCTACGTCCTCGTCGTCCTCGTCCTCGTCGTCCTCGTCCTCGTCGTCCTCGTCCTCGTCGTCCTCGTCCTCGTCGTCCTCGTCCTCGTCGTCCTCGTCCTCGTCGTCCTCGTCCTCGTCGTCCTCGTCCTCGTCGTCCTCGTCCTCGTCCTCGTCCTCGTCGTCCTCGTCCTCGTCGTCCTCGTCGTCCTCGTCCTCGTCCTCGTCGTCTACGTCCTCGTCGTCCTCGTCCTCGTCGTCCTCGTCCTCGTCGTCCTCGTCCTCGTCGTCCTCGTCCTCGTCGTCCTCGTCCTCGTCGTCCTCGTCCTCGTCGTCCTCGTCGTCCTCGTCGTCCTCGTCGTCCTCGTCGTCCTCGTCGTCCTCGTCGTCCTCGTCGTCCTCGTCGTCCTCGTCGTCCTCGTCGTCCTCGTCCTCGTCGTCCTCGTCGTCCTCGTCGTCCTCGTCGTCCTCGTCGTCCTCGTCCTCGTCCTCGTCGTCCACGACGTCCTCGTCGTCCTCGTCCTCGTCGTCCTCGTCCTCGTCGTCCTCGTCCTCGTCGTCCTCGTCCTCGTCGTCCTCGTCGTCCTCGTCCTCGTCGTCCGCGTCGTCCTCGTCGTCCTCGTCCTCGTCGTCCTCGTCGTCCTCGTCGTCCTCGTCGTCCTCGTCCTCGTCGTCCTCGTCGTCCTCGTCCTCGTCGTCCTCGTCCTCGTCGTCCTCGTCCTCGTCGTCCTCGTCCTCGTCGTCCTCGTCCTCGTCGTCCTCGTCGTCCTCGTCCTCGTCGTACTCGTCGTCCTCGTCCTCGTCGTCCTCGTCTTCCTCGTCCTCGTCCTCGTCGTCCTCGTCGTCCTCGTCCTCGTCGTCCTCGTCGTCCTCGTCCTCGTCGTCCGCGTCGTCCTCGTCGTCCTCGTCCTCGTCGTCCTCGTCGTCCTCGTCGTCCTCGTCGTCCTCGTCCTCGTCGTCCTCGTCGTCCTCGTCCTCGTCGTCCTCGTCCTCGTCGTCCTCGTCCTCGTCGTCCTCGTCCTCGTCGTCCTCGTCGTCCTCGTCCTCGTCGTCCTCGTCGTCCTCGTCTTCCTCGTCCTCGTCTTCCTCGTCCTCGTCTTCCTCGTCCTCGTCCTCGTCGTCCTCGTCGTCCTCGTCCTCGTCGTCCTCGTCGACCTCGTCCTCGTCCTCGTCGTCCTCGTCCTCGTCGTCCTCGTCCTCGTCTGCCTCGTCCTCGTCGTCCTCGTCCTCGTCGTCCTCATCGTCCTCGTCCTCGTCGTCCTCGTCCTCGTCGTCCTCGTCCTCGTCGTCCTCGTCCTCGTCGTCCTCGTCGTCCTCTTCGTCCTCGTCCTCGTCTTCGTCGTCCACGACGTCCTCGTCCTCGGCGTCCTCGTCCTCGTCGTCCTCGTCCTCGTCGTCCTCGTCCTCGTCGTCCTCGTCCTCGTCGTCCTCGTCCTCGTCGTCCTCGTCCTCGTCGTCCTCGTCCTCGTCGTCCTCGTCCTCCTCGTCCTCGTCCTCGTCGTCCTCGTCGTCCTCGTACTCGTCGTCCTCGTCGTCCTCGTCCTCGTCGTCCTCGTCCTCGTCGTCCTCGTCGACCTCGTCCTCGTCCTCGTCGTCCTCGTCCTCGTCGTCCTCGTCCTCGTCGTCCAAGTCGTCCTCGTCGTCCTCGTCGTCCTCGTCGTCCTCGTCGTCCGCGTCGTCCTCGTCGTCCTCGTCGTCCTCGTCGTCCTCGTCGTCCTCGTCGTCCTCGTCGTCCTCGTCGTCCTCGTCGTCCTCGTCGTCCTCGTCGTCCTCGTCGTCCTCGTCCTCGTCGTCCTCGTCGTCCTCGTCGTCCTCGTCGTCCTCGTCGTCCTCGTCGTCCTCGTCGTCCTCGTCGTCCTCGTCCTCGTCGTCCTCGTCGTCCTCGTCGTCCTCGTCCTCGTCGTCCTCGTCCTCGTCTGCCTCGTCCTCGTCGTCCTCGTCCTCGTCGTCCTCGTCGTCCTCGTCCTCGTCGTCCTCGTCCTCGTCGTCCTCGTCCTCGTCGTCCTCGTCCTCGTCGTCCTCGTCGTCCTCTTCGTCCTCGTCCTCGTCTTCGTCGTCCACGACGTCCTCGTCCTCGGCGTCCTCGTCCTCGTCGTCCTCGTCCTCGTCGTCCTCGTCCTCGTCGTCCTCGTCCTCGTCGTCCTCGTCCTCGTCGTCCTCGTCCTCCTCGTCCTCGTCCTCGTCGTCCTCGTCGTCCTCGTACTCGTCGTCCTCGTCGTCCTCGTCCTCGTCGTCCTCGTCCTCGTCGTCCTCGTCGACCTCGTCCTCGTCCTCGTCGTCCTCGTCCTCGTCGTCCTCGTCCTCGTCGTCCAAGTCGTCCTCGTCGTCCTCGTCGTCCTCGTCGTCCTCGTCGTCCTCGTCGTCCTCGTCGTCCTCGTCGTCCTCGTCGTCCTCGTCGTCCTCGTCGTCCTCGTCGTCCTCGTCGTCCTCGTCGTCCTCGTCGTCCTCGTCGTCCTCGTCGTCCTCGTCGTCCTCGTCGTCCTCGTCGTCCTCGTCCTCGTCGTCCTCGTCGTCCTCGTCGTCCTCGTCGTCCTCGTCGTCCTCGTCGTCCTCGTCGTCCTCGTCGTCCTCGTCCTCGTCTTCCTCGTCGTCCTCGTCGTCCTCGTCCTCGTCGTCCTCGTCTTCCTCGTCCTCGTCCTCGTCGTCCTCGTACTCGTCGTCCTCGTCGTCCTCGTCCTCGTCGTCCTCGTCCTCGTCGTCCTCGTCGACCTCGTCCTCGTCCTCGTCGTCCTCGTCCTCGTCGTCCTCGTCCTCGTCGTCCTCGTCCTCGTCGTCCTCGTCCTCGTCGTCCTCGTCCTCGTCGTCCTCGTCGTCCTCGTCGTCCTCGTCCTCGTCGTCCTCGTCCTCGTCGTCCTCGTCCTCGTCGTCCTCGTCCTCGTCGTCCTCGTCCTCGTCGTCCTCGTCCTCGTCGTCCTCGTCCTCGTCGTCCTCGTCGTCCTCGTCCTCGTCGTCCGCGTCGTCCTCGTCGTCCTCGTCGTCCTCGTCGTCCTCGTCGTCCTCGTCGTCCTCGTCCTCGTCGTCCTCGTCGTCCTCGTCCTCGTCGTCCTCGTCCTCGTCGTCCTCGTCCTCGTCGTCCTCGTCCTCGTCGTCCTCGTCGTCCTCGTCCTCGTCGTCCTCGCGGTCCTCGTCCTCGTCGTCCTCGTCTTCCTCGTCCTCGTCTTCCTCGTCCTCGTCCTCGTCGTCCTCGTACTCGTCGTCCTCGTCGTCCTCGTCCTCGTCGTCCTCGTCCTCGTCGTCCTCGTCCTCGTCGTCCTCGTCGACCTCGTCCTCGTCGACCTCGTCCTCGTCCTCGTCGTCCTCGTCCTCGTCGTCCTCGTCCTCGTCGTCCTCGTCGTCCTCGTCGTCCTCGTCGTCCTCGTCGTCCTCGTACTCGTCGTCCTCGTCGTCCTCGTCCTCGTCCTCGTCGTCCTCGTCGTCCTCGTCCTCGTCCTCGTCGTCCACGACGTCCTCGTCCTCGTCGTCCACGACTTCCTCGTCCTCGTCGTCCTCGTCCTCGTCGTCCTCGTCCTCGTCGTCCTCGTCCTCGTCTGCCTCGTCCTCGTCGTCCTCGTCCTCGTCGTCCTCGTCGTCCACGACGTCCTCGTCCTCGGCGTCCTCGTCCTCGTCGTCCTCGTCCTCGTCGTCCTCGTCCTCGTCGTCCTCGTCCTCGTCGTCCTCGTCCTCCTCGTCCTCGTCCTCGTCGTCCTCGTCGTCCTCGTACTCGTCGTCCTCGTCGTCCTCGTCCTCGTCGTCCTCGTCGTCCTCGTCCTCGTCGTCCTCGTCGTCCTCGTCGTCCTCGTCGTCCTCGTCGTCCTCGTCGTCCTCGTCGTCCTCGTCGTCCTCGTCGTCCTCGTCGTCCTCGTCGTCCTCGTCGTCCTCGTCGTCCTCGTCGTCCTCGTCGTCCTCGTCGTCCTCGTCGTCCTCGTCGTCCTCGTCGTCCTCGTCGTCCTCGTCGTCCTCGTCGTCCTCGTCGTCCTCGTCGTCCTCGTCGTCCTCGTCGTCCTCGTCGTCCTCGTCGTCCTCGTCGTCCTCGTCCTCGTCGTCCTCGTCGTCCTCGTCGTCCTCGTCGTCCTCGTCGTCCTCGTCGTCCTCGTCGTCCTCGTCGTCCTCGTCCTCGTCGTCCTCGTCGTCCTCGTCGTCCTCGTCCTCGTCGTCCTCGTCCTCGTCGTCCTCGTCCTCGTCGTCCTCGTCCTCGTCGTCCTCGTCCTCGTCGTCCTCGTCTTCCTCGTCCTCGTCCTCGTCGTCCTCGTCCTCGTCGTCCTCGTCCTCGTCGTCCTCGTCCTCGTCGTCCTCGTCCTCGTCGTCCTCGTCGTCCTCGTCGGCCTCGTCCTCGTCGTCCTCGTCGTCCTCGTCGTCCTCGTCCTCGTCGTCCTCGTCGTCCTCGTCCTCGTCGTCCTCGTCGTCCTCTTCCTCGTCGTCCTCGTCGTCCTCGTCCTCGTCGTCCTCGTCCTCGTCCTCGTCGTCCTCGTCCTCGTCGTCCTCGTCCTCGTCGTCCTCGTCCTCGTCGTCCTCGTCCTCGTCGTCCTCGTCCTCGTCGTCCTCGTCCTCGTCGTCCTCGTCCTCGTTGTCCTCGTCCTCGTCGTCCTCGTCGGCCTCGTCCTCGTCGTCCTCGTCGTCCTCGTCCTCGTCCTCGTCGTCCTCGTCGTCCTCGTCCTCGTCCTCGTCGTCCACGACGTCCTCGTCCTCGTCGTCCACGACGTCCTCGTCCTCGTCGTCCTCGTCCTCGTCGTCCTCGTCCTCGTCGTCCTCGTCCTCGTCTGCCTCGTCCTCGTCGTCCTCGTCCTCGTCGTCCTCGTCCTCGTCGTCCTCGTCCTCGTCGTCCTCGTCCTCGTCGTCCTCGTCCTCGTCGTCCTCGTCCTCGTTGTCCTCGTCCTCGTCGTCCTCGTCCTCGTCGTCCTCGTCGTCCTCGTCCTCGTCGTCCTCGTCGTCCTCGTCCTCGTCGTCCTCGTCTTCCTCGTCCTCGTCCTCGTCGTCCTCGTACTCGTCGTCCTCGTACTCGTCGTCCTCGTCGTCCTCGTCCTCGTCGTCCTCGTCCTCGTCGTCCTCGTCCTCGTCGTCCTCGTCGACCTCGTCCTCGTCCTCGTCGTCCTCGTACTCGTCGTCCTCGTCGTCCTCGTCCTCGTCGTCCTCGTCCTCGTCGTCCTCGTCGACCTCGTCCTCGTCCTCGTCGTCCTCGTCCTCGTCGTCCTCGTCCTCGTCGTCCTCGTCCTCGTCGTCCTCGTCGTCCTCGTCGTCCTCGTCCTCGTCCTCGTCGTCCTCGTCCTCGTCCTCGTCGTCCTCGTCGTCCTCGTCCTCGTCGTCCTCGTCGTCCTCGTCCTCGTCGTCCTCGTCTTCCTCGTCCTCGTCCTCGTCCTCGTCGTCCTCGTCTTCCTCGTCCTCGTCCTCGTACTCGTCGTTCTCGTCGTCCTCGTCCTCGTCGTCCTCGTCCTCGTCGTCCTCGTCCTCGTCCTCGTCGTCCTCGTCCTCGTCGTCCTCGTCGTCCTCGTCGTCCTCGTCGTCCTCGTCGTCCTCGTCGTCTTCGTCCTCGTCATCGTCGTCCTCGTCATGGTCGTCCTCGTCATCGTCGTCCTCGTCCTCGTCGTCCTCGTCGTCCTCGTCGTCCTCGTCGTCCTCGTCGTCCTCGTACTCGTCGTCCTCGTCGTCCTCGTCGTCCTCGTACTCGTCGTCCTCGTCGTCCTCGTCCTCGTCGTCCTCGTCGTCCTCGTCCTCGTCGTCCTCGTCCTCGTCGTCCTCGTCCTCGTCGTCCTCGTCCTCGTCGTCCGCGTCCTCGTCGTCCTCGTCCTCGTCGTCCTCGTCCTCGTCGTCCTCGTCCTCGTCGTCCTCGTCGTCCTCGTCCTCGTCGTCCTCGTCGTCCTCGTCCTCGTCGTCCTCGTCTTCCTCGTCCTCATCTTCCTCGTCCTCGTCCTCGTCGTCCTCGTCGTCCTCGTACTCGTCGTCCTCGTCGTCCTCGTCCTCGTCGCCCTCGTCCTCGTCGTCCTCGTCCTCGTCCTCGTCGTCCTCGTCCTCGTCCTCGTCGTCCTCGTCCTCGTCGTCCTCGTCCTCGTCGTCCTCGTCCTCGTCGTCCTCGTCCTCGTTGTCCTCGTCCTCGTCGTCCTCGTCCTCGTCGTCCTCGTCCTCGTCGTCCTCGTCCTCGTCGTCCTCGTCGTCCTCGTCCTCGTCGTCCTCGTCGTCCTCGTCGTCCTCGTCCTCGTCATCGTTGTCCTCGTCATCGTCGTCCTCGTCATCGTCGTCCTCGTCCTCGTCGTCCTCGTCGTCCTCGTCGTCCTCGTACTCGTCGTCCTCGTCGTCCTCGTCGTCCTCGTCCTCGTCCTCGTCGTCCTCGTCGTCCTCGTCCTCGTCGTCCTCGTCCTCGTCGTCCTCGTCCTCGTCGTCCTCGTCCTCGTCGTCCTCGTCCTCGTCGTCCTCGTCCTCGTCGTCCTCGTCCTCGTCGTCCTCGTCCTCGTCGTCCTCGTCCTCGTCGTCCTCGTCCTCGTCGTCCTCGTCCTCGTCGTCCTCGTCCTCGTCGTCCTCGTCCTCGTCGTCCTCGTCCTCGTCGTCCTCGTCGTCCTCGTCGGCCTCGTCCTCGTCGTCCTCGTCGTCCTCGTCGTCCTCGTCCTCGTCGTCCTCGTCGTCCTCGTCCTCGTCGTCCTCGTAGTCCTCGTCCTCGTCGTCCTCGTCGTCCTCGTCCTCGTCGTCCTCGTCGTCCTCGTCCTCGTCGTCCTCGTCCTCGTCCTCGTCGTCCTCGTCCTCGTCGTCCTCGTCCTCGTCGTCCTCGTCCTCGTCGTCCTCGTCCTCGTCGTCCTCGTCCTCGTCGTCCTCGTCTTCCTCGTCCTCGTCCTCGTCGTCCTCGTCGTCCTCGTCGTCCTCGTACTCGTCGTCCTCGTCGTCCTCGTCCTCGTCGTCCTCGTCGTCCTCGTACTCGTCGTCCTCGTCGTCCTCGTCGTCCTCGTCCTCGTCCTCGTCGTCTACGTCCTCGTCGTCCTCGTCCTCGTCGTCCTCGTCCTCGTCGTCCTCGTCCTCGTCGTCCTCGTCCTCGTCGTCCTCGTCCTCGTCGTCCTCGTCCTCGTCGTCCTCGTCCTCGTCGTCCTCGTCCTCGTCGTCCTCGTCCTCGTCGTCCTCGTCCTCGTCGTCCTCGTCCTCGTCCTCGTCCTCGTCGTCCTCGTCCTCGTCGTCCTCGTCCTCGTCGTCCTCGTCCTCGTCCTCGTCGTCCTCGTCCTCGTCCTCGTCGTCCTCGTCGTCCTCGTCGTCCTCGTCCTCGTCGTCCTCGTCGTCCTCGTCGTCCTCGTCGTCCTCGTCGTCCTCGTCGTCCTCGTCGTCCTCGTCGTCCTCGTCGTCCTCGTCGTCCTCGTCGTCCTCGTCGTCCTCGTCCTCGTCGTCCTCGTCCACGTCGTCCTCGTCGTCCTCGTCGTCCTCGTCGTCCTCGTCGTCCTCGTCCTCGTCCTCGTCGTCCACGACGTCCTCGTCGTCCTCGTCCTCGTCGTCCTCGTCCTCGTCGTCCGCGTCGTCCTCGTCGTCCTCGTCCTCGTCCTCGTCGTCCTCGTCGTCCTCGTCGTCCTCGTACTCGTCGTCCTCGTCCTCGTCGTCCTCGTCCTCGTCGTCCTCGTCCTCGTCGTCCTCGTCGTCCTCGTCCTCGTCGTCCTCGTCGTCCTCGTCCTCGTCGTCCTCGTCTTCCTCGTCCTCGTCCTCGTCGTCCTCGTCGTCCTCGTACTCGTCGTCCTCGTCGTCCTCGTCCTCGTCGTCCTCGTCCTCGTCGTCCTCGTCCTCGTCGTCCTCGTCCTCGTCGTCCTCGTCGTCCTCGTCGTCCTCGTACTCGTCGTCATCGTCGTCCTCGTCCTCGTCGTCCTCGTCGTCCTCGTCCTCGTCGTCCTCGTCGTCCTCGTCCTCGTCCTCGTCCTCGTCCTCGTCGTCCTCGTCGTCCTCGTCCTCGTCCTCGTCGTCCACGACGTCCTCGTCCTCGGCGTCCTCGTCCTCGTCGTCCTCGTCCTCGTCGTCCTCGTCCTCGTCGTCCTCGTCCTCGTCGTCCTCGTCCTCGTCGTCCTCGTCCTCGTCGTCCTCGTCCTCGTCGTCCTCGTCCTCGTTGTCCTCGTCCTCGTCGTCCTCGTCCTCGTCGTCCTCGTCCTCGTCGTCCTCGTCCTCGTCGTCCTCGTCGTCCTCGTCGGCCTCGTCCTCGTCGTCCTCGTCGTCCTCGTCGTCCTCGTCCTCGTCGTCCTCGTCGTCCTCGTCGTCCTCGTCCTCGTCGTCCTCGTCGTCCTCGTCCTCGTCGTCCTCGTCGTCCTCGTCCTCGTCGTCCTCGTCGTCCTCGTCCTCGTCGTCCTCGTCCTCGTCGTCCTCGTCGTCCTCGTCCTCGTCGTCCTCGTCCTCGTCCTCGTCGTCCTCGTCCTCGTCGTCCTCGTCCTCGTTGTCCTCGTCGTCCTCGTCCTCGTCGTCCTCGTCCTCGTCGTCCTCGTCCTCGTCGTCCTCGTCGTCCTCGTCGTCCTCGTCGTCCTCGTCGTCCTCGTCGTCCTCGTCGTCCTCGTCGTCCTCGTCGTCCTCGTCGTCCTCGTCGTCCTCGTCGTCCTCGTCGTCCTCGTCGTCCTCGTCGTCCTCGTCGTCCTCGTCGTCCTCGTCGTCCTCGTCCTCGTCGTCCTCGTCGTCCTCGTCGTCCTCGTCCTCGTCGTCCTCGTCCTCGTCGTCCTCGTCCTCGTCGTCCTCGTCCTCGTCGTCCTCGTCCTCGTCGTCCTCGTCCTCGTCGTCCTCGTCGTCCTCGTCCTCGTCGTCCTCGTCGTCCTCGTCCTCGTCGTCCTCGTCGTCCTCGTCTTCCTCGTCCTCGTCCTCGTCATCCTCGTCGTCCTCGTACTCGTCGTCCTCGTCGTCCTCGTCCTCGTACTCGTCGTCCTCGTCGTCCTCGTCCTCGTCGTCCTCGTCCTCGTCGTCCTCGTCCTCGTCGTCCTCGTCCTCGTCGTCCTCGTCCTCGTCGTCCTCGTCGTCCTCGTCGTCCTCGTACTCGTCGTCCTCGTCCTCGTCGTCCTCGTCCTCGTCGTCCTCGTCCTCGTCGTCCTCGTCGTCCTCGTCCTCGTCGTCCTCGTCGTCCTCGTCCTCGTCGTCCTCGTCTTCCTCGTCCTCGTCCTCGTCGTCCTCGTCGTCCTCGTACTCGTCGTCCTCGTCGTCCTCGTCCTCGTCGTCCTCGTCCTCGTCGTCCTCGTCCTCGTCGTCCTCGTCCTCGTCGTCCTCGTCCTCGTCGTCCTCGTCGTCCTCGTCCTCGTCGTCCTCGTCGTCCTCGTCGTCCTCGTCGTCCTCGTACTCGTCGTCCTCGTCGTCCTCGTCCTCGTCGTCCTCGTCGTCCTCGTCCTCGTCGTCCTCGTCCTCGTCGTCCTCGTCGTCCTCGTCCTCGTCGTCCTCGTCGTCCTCGTCCTCGTCCTCGTCGTCCTCGTCGTCCTCGTCCTCGTCCTCGTCGTCCACGACGTCCTCGTCCTCGGCGTCCTCGTCCTCGTCGTCCTCGTCCTCGTCGTCCTCGTCCTCGTCCTCGTCCTCGTCATCCTCGTCCTCGTCGTCCTCGTCCTCGTCGTCCTCGTCCTCGTCGTCCTCGTCCTCGTCGTCCTCGTCCTCGTCGTCCTCGTCCTCGTCGTCCTCGTCCTCGTCGTCCTCGTCCTCGTCGTCCTCGTCCTCGTCGTCCTCGTCCTCGTCGTCCTCGTCGTCCTCGTCCTCGTCGTCTGCGTCGTCCTCGTCGTCCTCGTCCTCGTCGTCCTCGTCGTCCTCGTCGTCCTCGTCGTCCTCGTCCTCGTCGTCCTCGTCGTCCTCGTCCTCGTCGTCCTCGTCCTCGTCGTCCTCGTCCTCGTCGTCCTCGTCCTCGTCGTCCTCGTCCTCGTCGTCCTCGTCCTCGTCGTCCTCGTCGTCCTCGTCCTCGTCGTCCTCGTCGTCCTCGTCCTCGTCGTCCTCGTCTTCCTCGTCCTCGTCCTCGTCGTCCTCGTACTCGTCGTCCTCGTCGTCCTCGTCCTCGTTGTCCTCGTCCTCGTCGTCCTCGTCGACCTCGTCCTCGTCCTCGTCGTCCTCGTCCTCGTCGTCCTCGTCGTCCTCGTCGTCCTCGTCGTCCTCGTCGTCCTCGTCGTCCTCGTCGTCCTCGTCGTCCTCGTCGTCCTCGTACTCGTCGTCCTCGTCGTCCTCGTCCTCGTCCTCGTCGTCCTCGTCCTCGTCGTCCTCGTCGTCCTCGTCGTCCTCGTCGTCCTCGTCGTCCTCGTACTCGTCCTCGTCGTCCACGACGTCCTCGTCCTCGTCGTCCACGACGTCCTCGTCCTCGTCGTCCTCGTCCTCGTCGTCCTCGTCCTCGTCGTCCTCGTCCTCGTCTGCCTCGTCCTCGTCGTCCTCGTCCTCGTCGTCCTCGTCGTCCTCGTCCTCGTCGTCCTCGTCCTCGTCGTCCTCGTCCTCGTCGTCCTCGTCGTCCTCGTCGTCCTCGTCCTCGTCCTCGTCGTCCACGACGTCCTCGTCCTCGGCGTCCTCGTCCTCGTCGTCCTCGTCCTCGTCGTCCTCGTCCTCGTCGTCCTCGTCCTCGTCGTCCTCGTCCTCCTCGTCCTCGTCCTCGTCGTCCTCGTCGTCCTCGTACTCGTCGTCCTCGTCGTCCTCGTCCTCGTCGTCCTCGTCCTCGTCGTCCTCGTCCTCGTCGTCCTCGTCGACCTCGTCCTCGTCCTCGTCGTCCTCGTCCTCGTCGTCCTCGTCCTCGTCGTCCTCGTCCTCGTCGTCCTCGTCCTCGTCGTCCTCGTCCTCTTCGTCCTCGTCGTCCTCGTCGTCCTCGTCGTCCTCGTCGTCCTCGTACTCGTCGTCCTCGTCCTCGTCGTCCTCGTCCTCGTCGTCCTCGTCCTCGTCGTCCTCGTCGTCCTCGTCCTCGTCGTCCTCGTCGTCCTCGTCCTCGTCGTCCTCGTCTTCCTCGTCCTCGTCCTCGTCGTCCTCGTCGTCCTCGTACTCGTCGTCCTCGTCGTCCTCGTCCTCGTCGTCCTCGTCCTCGTCGTCCTCGTCCTCGTCGTCCTCGTCCTCGTCGTCCTCGTCCTCGTCGTCCTCGTCGTCCTCGTCGTCCTCGTACTCGTCGTCATCGTCGTCCTCGTCCTCGTCGTCCTCGTCGTCCTCGTCCTCGTCGTCCTCGTCGTCCTCGTCCTCGTCGTCCTCGTCGTCCTCGTCCTCGTCGTCCTCGTCGTCCTCGTCCTCGTCCTCGTCGTCCTCGTCGTCCTCGTCCTCGTCCTCGTCGTCCACGACGTCCTCGTCCTCGTCGTCCTCGTCCTCGTCGTCCTCGTCCTCGTCGTCCTCGTCCTCGTCGTCCTCGTCCTCGTCGTCCTCGTCCTCGTCGTCCTCGTCCTCGTTGTCCTCGTCCTCGTCGTCCTCGTCCTCGTCGTCCTCGTCCTCGTCGTCCTCGTCCTCGTCGTCCTCGTCGTCCTCGTCGGCCTCGTCCTCGTCGTCCTCGTCGTCCTCGTCGTCCTCGTCCTCGTCGTCCTCGTCGTCCTCGTCGTCCTCGTCCTCGTCGTCCTCGTCGTCCTCGTCCTCGTCGTCCTCGTCGTCCTCGTCCTCGTCGTCCTCGTCGTCCTCGTCCTCGTCGTCCTCGTCGTCCTCGTCCTCGTCGTCCTCGTCGTCCTCGTCCTCGTCGTCCTCGTCCTCGTCGTCCTCGTCCTCGTCGTCCTCGTCGTCCTCGTCCTCGTCGTCCTCGTCGTCCTCGTCCTCGTCGTCCTCGTCGTCCTCGTCTTCCTCGTCCTCGTCCTCGTCATCCTCGTCGTCCTCGTACTCGTCGTCCTCGTCGTCCTCGTCCTCGTACTCGTCGTCCTCGTCGTCCTCGTCCTCGTCGTCCTCG
Organism: Andrena hattorfiana; assembly: GCA_944738655.2. NCBI lineage: Eukaryota > Metazoa > Arthropoda > Insecta > Hymenoptera > Andrenidae > Andrena > Andrena hattorfiana. Next base: position 25,396,114 of record OX122893.2, on the reverse strand, counting down.
TCCTCGTCGTCCTCGTCCTCGTCGTCCTCGTCCTCGTCGTCCTCGTCCTCGTCGTCCTCGTCGTCCTCGTCGTCCTCGTACTCGTCGTCCTCGTCCTCGTCGTCCTCGTCCTCGTCGTCCTCGTCCTCGTCGTCCTCGTCGTCCTCGTCCTCGTCGTCCTCGTCGTCCTCGTCCTCGTCGTCCTCGTCTTCCTCGTCCTCGTCCTCGTCGTCCTCGTCGTCCTCGTACTCGTCGTCCTCGTCGTCCTCGTCCTCGTCGTCCTCGTCCTCGTCGTCCTCGTCCTCGTCGTCCTCGTCCTCGTCGTCCTCGTCCTCGTCGTCCTCGTCGTCCTCGTCCTCGTCGTCCTCGTCGTCCTCGTCGTCCTCGTCGTCCTCGTACTCGTCGTCCTCGTCGTCCTCGTCCTCGTCGTCCTCGTCGTCCTCGTCCTCGTCGTCCTCGTCCTCGTCGTCCTCGTCGTCCTCGTCCTCGTCGTCCTCGTCGTCCTCGTCCTCGTCCTCGTCGTCCTCGTCGTCCTCGTCCTCGTCCTCGTCGTCCACGACGTCCTCGTCCTCGGCGTCCTCGTCCTCGTCGTCCTCGTCCTCGTCGTCCTCGTCCTCGTCCTCGTCCTCGTCATCCTCGTCCTCGTCGTCCTCGTCCTCGTCGTCCTCGTCCTCGTCGTCCTCGTCCTCGTCGTCCTCGTCCTCGTCGTCCTCGTCCTCGTCGTCCTCGTCCTCGTCGTCCTCGTCCTCGTCGTCCTCGTCCTCGTCGTCCTCGTCCTCGTCGTCCTCGTCGTCCTCGTCCTCGTCGTCTGCGTCGTCCTCGTCGTCCTCGTCCTCGTCGTCCTCGTCGTCCTCGTCGTCCTCGTCGTCCTCGTCCTCGTCGTCCTCGTCGTCCTCGTCCTCGTCGTCCTCGTCCTCGTCGTCCTCGTCCTCGTCGTCCTCGTCCTCGTCGTCCTCGTCCTCGTCGTCCTCGTCCTCGTCGTCCTCGTCCTCGTCGTCCTCGTCGTCCTCGTCCTCGTCGTCCTCGTCGTCCTCGTCCTCGTCGTCCTCGTCTTCCTCGTCCTCGTCCTCGTCGTCCTCGTACTCGTCGTCCTCGTCGTCCTCGTCCTCGTTGTCCTCGTCCTCGTCGTCCTCGTCGACCTCGTCCTCGTCCTCGTCGTCCTCGTCCTCGTCGTCCTCGTCGTCCTCGTCGTCCTCGTCGTCCTCGTCGTCCTCGTCGTCCTCGTCGTCCTCGTCGTCCTCGTCGTCCTCGTACTCGTCGTCCTCGTCGTCCTCGTCCTCGTCCTCGTCGTCCTCGTCCTCGTCGTCCTCGTCGTCCTCGTCGTCCTCGTCGTCCTCGTCGTCCTCGTACTCGTCCTCGTCGTCCACGACGTCCTCGTCCTCGTCGTCCACGACGTCCTCGTCCTCGTCGTCCTCGTCCTCGTCGTCCTCGTCCTCGTCGTCCTCGTCCTCGTCTGCCTCGTCCTCGTCGTCCTCGTCCTCGTCGTCCTCGTCGTCCTCGTCCTCGTCGTCCTCGTCCTCGTCGTCCTCGTCCTCGTCGTCCTCGTCGTCCTCGTCGTCCTCGTCCTCGTCCTCGTCGTCCACGACGTCCTCGTCCTCGGCGTCCTCGTCCTCGTCGTCCTCGTCCTCGTCGTCCTCGTCCTCGTCGTCCTCGTCCTCGTCGTCCTCGTCCTCCTCGTCCTCGTCCTCGTCGTCCTCGTCGTCCTCGTACTCGTCGTCCTCGTCGTCCTCGTCCTCGTCGTCCTCGTCCTCGTCGTCCTCGTCGACCTCGTCCTCGTCCTCGTCGTCCTCGTCCTCGTCGTCCTCGTCCTCGTCGTCCTCGTCCTCGTCGTCCTCGTCCTCGTCGTCCTCGTCCTCTTCGTCCTCGTCGTCCTCGTCGTCCTCGTCGTCCTCGTCGTCCTCGTACTCGTCGTCCTCGTCCTCGTCGTCCTCGTCCTCGTCGTCCTCGTCCTCGTCGTCCTCGTCGTCCTCGTCCTCGTCGTCCTCGTCGTCCTCGTCCTCGTCGTCCTCGTCTTCCTCGTCCTCGTCCTCGTCGTCCTCGTCGTCCTCGTACTCGTCGTCCTCGTCGTCCTCGTCCTCGTCGTCCTCGTCCTCGTCGTCCTCGTCCTCGTCGTCCTCGTCCTCGTCGTCCTCGTCCTCGTCGTCCTCGTCGTCCTCGTCGTCCTCGTACTCGTCGTCATCGTCGTCCTCGTCCTCGTCGTCCTCGTCGTCCTCGTCCTCGTCGTCCTCGTCGTCCTCGTCCTCGTCGTCCTCGTCGTCCTCGTCCTCGTCGTCCTCGTCGTCCTCGTCCTCGTCCTCGTCGTCCTCGTCGTCCTCGTCCTCGTCCTCGTCGTCCACGACGTCCTCGTCCTCGTCGTCCTCGTCCTCGTCGTCCTCGTCCTCGTCGTCCTCGTCCTCGTCGTCCTCGTCCTCGTCGTCCTCGTCCTCGTCGTCCTCGTCCTCGTTGTCCTCGTCCTCGTCGTCCTCGTCCTCGTCGTCCTCGTCCTCGTCGTCCTCGTCCTCGTCGTCCTCGTCGTCCTCGTCGGCCTCGTCCTCGTCGTCCTCGTCGTCCTCGTCGTCCTCGTCCTCGTCGTCCTCGTCGTCCTCGTCGTCCTCGTCCTCGTCGTCCTCGTCGTCCTCGTCCTCGTCGTCCTCGTCGTCCTCGTCCTCGTCGTCCTCGTCGTCCTCGTCCTCGTCGTCCTCGTCGTCCTCGTCCTCGTCGTCCTCGTCGTCCTCGTCCTCGTCGTCCTCGTCCTCGTCGTCCTCGTCCTCGTCGTCCTCGTCGTCCTCGTCCTCGTCGTCCTCGTCGTCCTCGTCCTCGTCGTCCTCGTCGTCCTCGTCTTCCTCGTCCTCGTCCTCGTCATCCTCGTCGTCCTCGTACTCGTCGTCCTCGTCGTCCTCGTCCTCGTACTCGTCGTCCTCGTCGTCCTCGTCCTCGTCGTCCTCGTCCTCGTCGTCCTCGTCCTCGTCGTCCTCGTCCTCGTCGTCCTCGTCCTCGTCGTCCTCGTCGTCCTCGTCGTCCTCGTACTCGTCGTCCTCGTCCTCGTCGTCCTCGTCCTCGTCGTCCTCGTCCTCGTCGTCCTCGTCGTCCTCGTCCTCGTCGTCCTCGTCGTCCTCGTCCTCGTCGTCCTCGTCTTCCTCGTCCTCGTCCTCGTCGTCCTCGTCGTCCTCGTACTCGTCGTCCTCGTCGTCCTCGTCCTCGTCGTCCTCGTCCTCGTCGTCCTCGTCCTCGTCGTCCTCGTCCTCGTCGTCCTCGTCCTCGTCGTCCTCGTCGTCCTCGTCCTCGTCGTCCTCGTCGTCCTCGTCGTCCTCGTCGTCCTCGTACTCGTCGTCCTCGTCGTCCTCGTCCTCGTCGTCCTCGTCGTCCTCGTCCTCGTCGTCCTCGTCCTCGTCGTCCTCGTCGTCCTCGTCCTCGTCGTCCTCGTCGTCCTCGTCCTCGTCCTCGTCGTCCTCGTCGTCCTCGTCCTCGTCCTCGTCGTCCACGACGTCCTCGTCCTCGGCGTCCTCGTCCTCGTCGTCCTCGTCCTCGTCGTCCTCGTCCTCGTCCTCGTCCTCGTCATCCTCGTCCTCGTCGTCCTCGTCCTCGTCGTCCTCGTCCTCGTCGTCCTCGTCCTCGTCGTCCTCGTCCTCGTCGTCCTCGTCCTCGTCGTCCTCGTCCTCGTCGTCCTCGTCCTCGTCGTCCTCGTCCTCGTCGTCCTCGTCCTCGTCGTCCTCGTCGTCCTCGTCCTCGTCGTCTGCGTCGTCCTCGTCGTCCTCGTCCTCGTCGTCCTCGTCGTCCTCGTCGTCCTCGTCGTCCTCGTCCTCGTCGTCCTCGTCGTCCTCGTCCTCGTCGTCCTCGTCCTCGTCGTCCTCGTCCTCGTCGTCCTCGTCCTCGTCGTCCTCGTCCTCGTCGTCCTCGTCCTCGTCGTCCTCGTCGTCCTCGTCCTCGTCGTCCTCGTCGTCCTCGTCCTCGTCGTCCTCGTCTTCCTCGTCCTCGTCCTCGTCGTCCTCGTACTCGTCGTCCTCGTCGTCCTCGTCCTCGTTGTCCTCGTCCTCGTCGTCCTCGTCGACCTCGTCCTCGTCCTCGTCGTCCTCGTCCTCGTCGTCCTCGTCGTCCTCGTCGTCCTCGTCGTCCTCGTCGTCCTCGTCGTCCTCGTCGTCCTCGTCGTCCTCGTACTCGTCGTCCTCGTCGTCCTCGTCCTCGTCCTCGTCGTCCTCGTCCTCGTCGTCCTCGTCGTCCTCGTCGTCCTCGTCGTCCTCGTCGTCCTCGTACTCGTCCTCGTCGTCCACGACGTCCTCGTCCTCGTCGTCCACGACGTCCTCGTCCTCGTCGTCCTCGTCCTCGTCGTCCTCGTCCTCGTCGTCCTCGTCCTCGTCTGCCTCGTCCTCGTCGTCCTCGTCCTCGTCGTCCTCGTCGTCCTCGTCCTCGTCGTCCTCGTCGTCCTCGTCCTCGTCGTCCTCGTCCTCGTCGTCCTCGTCCTCGTCGTCCTCGTCGTCCTCGTCGTCCTCGTCCTCGTCCTCGTCGTCCACGACGTCCTCGTCCTCGGCGTCCTCGTCCTCGTCGTCCTCGTCCTCGTCGTCCTCGTCCTCGTCGTCCTCGTCCTCGTCGTCCTCGTCCTCCTCGTCCTCGTCCTCGTCGTCCTCGTCGTCCTCGTACTCGTCGTCCTCGTCGTCCTCGTCCTCGTCGTCCTCGTCCTCGTCGTCCTCGTCCTCGTCGTCCTCGTCCTCTTCGTCCTCGTCGTCCTCGTCGTCCTCGTCGTCCTCGTCGTCCTCGTACTCGTCGTCCTCGTCCTCGTCGTCCTCGTCCTCGTCGTCCTCGTCCTCGTCGTCCTCGTCGTCCTCGTCCTCGTCGTCCTCGTCGTCCTCGTCCTCGTCGTCCTCGTCTTCCTCGTCCTCGTCCTCGTCGTCCTCGTCGTCCTCGTACTCGTCGTCCTCGTCGTCCTCGTCCTCGTCGTCCTCGTCCTCGTCGTCCTCGTCCTCGTCGTCCTCGTCCTCGTCGTCCTCGTCCTCGTCGTCCTCGTCGTCCTCGTCGTCCTCGTACTCGTCGTCATCGTCGTCCTCGTCCTCGTCGTCCTCGTCGTCCTCGTCCTCGTCGTCCTCGTCGTCCTCGTCCTCGTCGTCCTCGTCGTCCTCGTCCTCGTCCTCGTCGTCCTCGTCGTCCTCGTCCTCGTCCTCGTCGTCCACGACGTCCTCGTCCTCGTCGTCCTCGTCCTCGTCGTCCTCGTCCTCGTCGTCCTCGTCCTCGTCGTCCTCGTCCTCGTCGTCCTCGTCCTCGTCGTCCTCGTCCTCGTTGTCCTCGTCCTCGTCGTCCTCGTCCTCGTCGTCCTCGTCCTCGTCGTCCTCGTCCTCGTCGTCCTCGTCGTCCTCGTCGGCCTCGTCCTCGTCGTCCTCGTCGTCCTCGTCGTCCTCGTCCTCGTCGTCCTCGTCGTCCTCGTCGTCCTCGTCCTCGTCGTCCTCGTCGTCCTCGTCCTCGTCGTCCTCGTCGTCCTCGTCCTCGTCGTCCTCGTCGTCCTCGTCCTCGTCGTCCTCGTCGTCCTCGTCCTCGTCGTCCTCGTCGTCCTCGTCCTCGTCGTCCTCGTCCTCGTCCTCGTCGTCCTCGTCCTCGTCGTCCTCGTCCTCGTCGTCCTCGTCCTCGTCGTCCTCGTCCTCGTTGTCCTCGTCGTCCTCGTCCTCGTCGTCCTCGTCCTCGTCGTCCTCGTCCTCGTCGTCCTCGTCGTCCTCGTCGTCCTCGTCGTCCTCGTCGTCCTCGTCGTCCTCGTCGTCCTCGTCGTCCTCGTCGTCCTCGTCGTCCTCGTCGTCCTCGTCGTCCTCGTCGTCCTCGTCGTCCTCGTCGTCCTCGTCGTCCTCGTCGTCCTCGTCGTCCTCGTCGTCCTCGTCGTCCTCGTCGTCCTCGTCGTCCTCGTCGTCCTCGTCGTCCTCGTCGTCCTCGTCGTCCTCGTCCTCGTCGTCCTCGTCGTCCTCGTCGTCCTCGTCCTCGTCGTCCTCGTCCTCGTCGTCCTCGTCCTCGTCGTCCTCGTCCTCGTCGTCCTCGTCCTCGTCGTCCTCGTCCTCGTCGTCCTCGTCCTCGTCGTCCTCGTCGTCCTCGTCCTCGTCGTCCTCGTCGTCCTCGTCCTCGTCGTCCTCGTCGTCCTCGTCTTCCTCGTCCTCGTCCTCGTCGTCCTCGTCGTCCTCGTACTCGTCGTCCTCGTCGTCCTCGTCCTCGTACTCGTCGTCCTCGTCGTCCTCGTCCTCTTCGTCCTCGTCCTCGTCGTCCTCGTCCTCGTCGTCCTCGTCCTCGTCGTCCTCGTCCTCGTCGTCCTCGTCCTCGTCGTCCTCGTACTCGTCGTCCTCGTCCTCGTCGTCCTCGTCCTCGTCGTCCTCGTCCTCGTCGTCCTCGTCGTCCTCGTCCTCGTCGTCCTCGTCGTCCTCGTCCTCGTCGTCCTCGTCTTCCTCGTCCTCGTCCTCGTCGTCCTCGTCGTCCTCGTACTCGTCGTCCTCGTCGTCCTCGTCCTCGTCGTCCTCGTCCTCGTCGTCCTCGTCCTCGTCGTCCTCGTCCTCGTCGTCCTCGTCCTCTTCGTCCTCGTCCTCGTCGTCCTCGTCGTCCTCGTCGTCCTCGTACTCGTCGTCCTCGTCGTCCTCGTCCTCGTCGTCCTCGTCGTCCTCGTCCTCGTCGTCCTCGTCGTCCTCGTCCTCGTCGTCCTCGTCGTCCTCGTCCTCGTCCTCGTCGTCCTCGTCGTCCTCGTCCTCGTCCTCGTCGTCCACGACGTCCTCGTCCACGGCGTCCTCGTCCTCGTCGTCCTCGTCCTCGTCGTCCTCGTCCTCGTCCTCGTCATCCTCGTCCTCGTCGTCCTCGTCCTCGTCGTCCTCGTCCTCGTCGTCCTCGTCATCGTCGTCCTCGTCCTCGTCGTCCTCGTCCTCGTCGTCCTCGTCCTCGTCGTCCTCGTCCTCGTCGTCCTCGTCCTCGTCGTCCTCGTCCTCGTCGTCCTCGTCGTCCTCGTCCTCGTCGTCCGCGTCGTCCTCGTCGTCCTCGTCCTCGTCGTCCTCGTCGTCCTCGTCGTCCTCGTCGTCCTCGTCCTCGTCGTCCTCGTCGTCCTCGTCCTCGTCGTCCTCGTCCTCGTCGTCCTCGTCCTCGTCGTCCTCGTCCTCGTCGTCCTCGTCGTCCTCGTCCTCGTCGTCCTCGTCGTCCTCGTCCTCGTCCTCGTCGTCCTCGTACTCGTCGTCCTCGTCGTCCTCGTCCTCGTTGTCCTCGTCCTCGTCGTCCTCGTCGACCTCGTCCTCGTCCTCGTCGTCCTCGTCCTCGTCGTCCTCGTCCTCGTCGTCCTCGTCCTCGTCGTCCTCGTCGTCCTCGTCGTCCTCGTCGTCCTCGTCGTCCTCGTCGTCCTCGTACTCGTCGTCCTCGTCGTCCTCGTCCTCGTCCTCGTCGTCCTCGTCGTCCTCGTCCTCGTCCTCGTCGTCCACGACGTCCTCGTCCTCGTCGTCCACGACGTCCTCGTCCTCGTCGTCCTCGTCCTCGTCGTCCTCGTCCTCGTCGTCCTCGTCCTCGTCTGCCTCGTCCTCGTCGTCCTCGTCCTCGTCGTCCTCGTCGTCCTCGTCCTCGTCTTCCTCGTCCTCGTCGTCCTCGTCCTCGTCGTCCTCGTCGTCCTCGTCGTCCTCGTCCTCGTCCTCGTCGTCCACGACGTCCTCGTCCTCGGCGTCCTCGTCCTCGTCGTCCTCGTCCTCGTCGTCCTCGTCCTCGTCGTCCTCGTCCTCGTCGTCCTCGTCCTCCTCGTCCTCGTCCTCGTCGTCCTCGTCGTCCTCGTCGTCCTCGTCCTCGTCGTCCTCGTCGTCCTCGTCGTCCTCGTCGTCCTCGTCGTCCTCGTCGTCCTCGTCGTCCTCGTCGTCCTCGTCGTCCTCGTCGTCCTCGTCGTCCTCGTCGTCCTCGTCGTCCTCGTCGTCCTCGTCGTCCTCGTCGTCCTCGTCGTCCTCGTCGTCCTCGTCGTCCTCGTCGTCCTCGTCGTCCTCGTCGTCCTCGTCGTCCTCGTCGTCCTCGTCGTCCTCGTCGTCCTCGTCGTCCTCGTCGTCCTCGTCGTCCTCGTCGTCCTCGTCGTCCTCGTCGTCCTCGTCGTCCTCGTCCTCGTCGTCCTCGTCGTCCTCGTCGTCCTCGTCGTCCTCGTCGTCCTCGTCCTCGTCGTCCTCGTCGTCCTCGTCGTCCTCGTCCTCGTCGTCCTCGTCCTCGTCGTCCTCGTCCTCGTCGTCCTCGTCCTCGTCGTCCTCGTCCTCGTCGTCCTCGTCCTCGTCGTCCTCGTCCTCGTCGTCCTCGTCGTCCTCGTCCTCGTCGTCCTCGTCCTCGTCGTCCTCGTCGTCCTCGTCGTCCTCGTACTCGTCGTCCTCGTCGTCCTCGTCCTCGTCGTCCTCGTCCTCGTCGTCCTCGTCCTCGTCGTCCTCGTCGTCCTCGTCCTCGTCGTCCTCGTCCTCGTCGTCCTCGTCCTCGTCGTCCTCGTCCTCGTCGTCCTCGTCCTCGTCGTCCTCGTCCTCGTCGTCCTCGTCCTCGTCGTCCTCGTCCTCGTCGTCCTCGTCCTCGTCGTCCTCGTCCTCGTCGTCCTCGTCGTCCGCGTCGTCCTCGTCGTCCTCGTCCTCGTCGTCCTCGTCGTCCTCGTCGTCCTCGTCGTCCTCGTCCTCGTCGTCCTCGTCGTCCTCGTCCTCGTCGTCCTCGTCCTCGTCGTCCTCGTCCTCGTCGTCCTCGTCCTCGTCGTCCTCGTCCTCGTCGTCCTCGTCGTCCTCGTCGTCCTCGTACTCGTCGTCCTCGTCCTCGTCGTCCTCGTCCTCGTCGTCCTCGTCCTCGTCGTCCTCGTCGTCCTCGTCCTCGTCGTCCTCGTCGTCCTCGTCCTCGTCGTCCTCGTCTTCCTCGTCCTCGTCCTCGTCGTCCTCGTCGTCCTCGTACTCGTCGTCCTCGTCGTCCTCGTCCTCGTCGTCCTCGTCCTCGTCGTCCTCGTCCTCGTCGTCCTCGTCCTCGTCGTCCTCGTCCTCGTCGTCCTCGTCGTCCTCGTCGTCCTCGTACTCGTCGTCATCGTCGTCCTCGTCCTCGTCGTCCTCGTCGTCCTCGTTCTCGTCGTCCTCGTCGTCCTCGTCCTCGACGTCCTCGTCGTCCTCGTCCTCGTCCTCGTCGTCCTCGTCGTCCTCGTCCTCGTCCTCGTCGTCCACGACGTCCTCGTCCTCGGCGTCCTCGTCCTCGTCGTCCTCGTCCTCGTCGTCCTCGTCCTCGTCGTCCTCGTCCTCGTCGTCCTCGTCCTCGTTGTCCTCGTCCTCGTCGTCCTCGTCCTCGTTGTCCTCGTCCTCGTCGTCCTCGTCCTCGTCGTCCTCGTCCTCGTCGTCCTCGTCCTCGTCGTCCTCGTCGTCCTCGTCGGCCTCGTCCTCGTCGTCCTCGTCGTCCTCGTCGCCCTCGTCCTCGTCGTCCTCGTCGTCCTCGTCGTCCTCGTCCTCGTCGTCCTCGTCGTCCTCGTCCTCGTCGTCCTCGTCGTCCTCGTCCTCGTCGTCCTCGTCGTCCTCGTCCTCGTCGTCCTCGTCCTCGTCCTCGTCGTCCTCGTCCTCGTCGTCCTCGTCCTCGTCGTCCTCGTCCTCGTTGTCCTCGTCGTCCTCGTCCTCGTCGTCCTCGTCGTCCTCGTCCTCGTCGTCCTCGTCTTCCTCGTCCTCGTCCTCGTCGTCCTCGTACTCGTCGTCCTCGTACTCGTCGTCCTCGTCGTCCTCGTCCTCGTCGTCCTCGTCCTCGTCGTCCTCGTCCTCGTCGTCCTCGTCCTCGTCGTCCTCGTCGACCTCGTCCTCGTCCTCGTCGTCCTCGTACTCGTCGACCTCGTCCTCGTCCTCGTCGTCCTCGTACTCGTCGTCCTCGTCGTCCTCGTCCTCGTCGTCCTCGTCGTCCTCGTCGACCTCGTCCTCGTCCTCGTCGTCCTCGTCCTCGTCGTCCTCGTCCTCGTCGTCCTCGTCGTCCTCGTCCTCGTCCTCGTCGTCCTCGTCGTCCTCGTCCTCGTCGTCCTCGTCGTCCTCGTCCTCGTCGTCCTCGTCGTCCTCGTCCTCGTCGTCCTCGTCGTCCTCGTCTTCCTCGTCCTCGTCCTCGTCCTCGTCGTCCTCGTCTTCCTCGTCCTCGTCCTCGTACTCGTCGTCCTCGTCGTCCTCGTCCTCGTCGTCCTCGTCCTCGTCGTCCTCGTCCTCGTCCTCGTCGTCCTCGTCCTCGTCGTCCTCGTCCTCGTCGTCCTCGTCCTCGTCGTCCTCGTCCTCGTCGTCCTCGTCCTCGTCGTCCTCGTCGTCCTCGTCGTCCTCGTCGTCCTCGTCGTCCTCGTCGTCTTCGTCCTCGTCATCGTCGTCCTCGTCATGGTCGTCCTCGTCATCGTCGTCCTCGTCCTCGTCGTCCTCGTCGTCCTCGTCGTCCTCGTCGTCCTCGTCCTCGTCGTCCTCGTCGTCCTCGTACTCGTCGTCCTCGTCGTCCTCGTCCTCGTCGCCCTCGTCCTCGTCGTCCTCGTCCTCGTCCGCGTCGTCCTCGTCCTCGTCCTCGTCGTCCTCGTCCTCGTCGTCCTCGTCCTCGTCGTCCTCGTCCTCGTCGTCCTCGTCCTCGTTGTCCTCGTCCTCGTCGTCCTCGTCCTCGTCGTCCTCGTCCTCGTCGTCCTCGTCCTCGTCGTCCGCGTCCTCGTCGTCCTCGTCCTCGTCGTCCTCGTCGTCCTCGTCGTCCTCGTCGTCCTCGTCGTCCTCGTACTCGTCGTCCTCGTCGTCCTCGTCGTCCTCGTCCTCGTCCTCGTCGTCCTCGTCGTCCTCGTCCTCGTCGTCCTCGTCCTCGTCGTCCTCGTCCTCGTCGTCCTCGTCCTCGTCGTCCTCGTCCTCGTCGTCCTCGTCCTCGTCGTCCTCGTCCTCGTCGTCCTCGTCCTCGTCGTCCTCGTCCTCGTCGTCCTCGTCGTCCTCGTCGGCCTCGTCCTCGTCGTCCTCGTCCTCGTCGTCCTCGTCGTCCTCGTCCTCGTCGTCCTCGTCGTCCTCGTCCTCGTCGTCCTCGTAGTCCTCGTCCTCGTCGTCCTCGTCGTCTTCGTCCTCGTCGTCCTCGTCGTCCTCGTCCTCGTCGTCCTCGTCCTCGTCCTCGTCGTCCTCGTCCTCGTCGTCCTCGTCCTCGTCGTCCTCGTCCTCGTCGTCCTCGTCCTCGTCGTCCTCGTCTTCCTCGTCCTCGTCCTCGTCGTCCTCGTCGTCCTCGTACTCGTCGTCCTCGTCGTCCTCGTCCTCGTCGTCCTCGTCGTCCTCGTACTCGTCGTCCTCGTCGTCCTCGTCCTCGTCGTCCTCGTCCTCGTCGTCCTCGTCCTCGTCGTCCTCGTCGTCCTCGTCCTCGTCCTCGTCGTCTACGTCCTCGTCGTCCTCGTCCTCGTCGTCCTCGTCCTCGTCGTCCTCGTCCTCGTCGTCCTCGTCCTCGTCGTCCTCGTCCTCGTCGTCCTCGTCCTCGTCGTCCTCGTCCTCGTCGTCCTCGTCCTCGTCGTCCTCGTCCTCGTCGTCCTCGTCCTCGTCGTCCTCGTCCTCGTCGTCCTCGTCCTCGTCGTCCTCGTCCTCGTCGTCCTCGTCCTCGTCCTCGTCCTCGTCGTCCTCGTCCTCGTCGTCCTCGTCCTCGTCGTCCTCGTCCTCGTCCTCGTCGTCCTCGTCGTCCTCGTCGTCCTCGTCCTCGTCGTCCTCGTCGTCCTCGTCGTCCTCGTCCTCGTCGTCCTCGTCGTCCTCGTCGTCCTCGTCGTCCTCGTCGTCCTCGTCGTCCTCGTCGTCCTCGTCGTCCTCGTCGTCCTCGTCGTCCTCGTCCTCGTCGTCCTCGTCCACGTCGTCCTCGTCGTCCTCGTCGTCCTCGTCGTCCTCGTCGTCCTCGTCCTCGTCCTCGTCGTCCACGACGTCCTCGTCGTCCTCGTCCTCGTCCTCGTCGTCCTCGTCCTCGTCGTCCTCGTCGTCCTCGTCCTCGTCGTCCTCGTCGTCCTCGTCCTCGTCGTCCGCGTCGTCCTCGTCGTCCTCGTCCTCGTCGTCCTCGTCCTCGTCCTCGTCGTCCTCGTCCTCGTCGTCCTCGTCCTCGTCGTCCTCGTCGACCTCGTCCTCGTCCTCGTCGTCCTCGTCCTCGTCGTCCTCGTCCTCGTCGTCCTCGTCGTCCTCGTCGTCCTCGTCGTCCTCGTCGTCCTCGTCGTCCTCGTCGTCCTCGTCGTCCTCGTCGTCCTCGTCGTCCTCGTCGTCCTCGTCGTCCTCGTCGTCCTCGTCGTCCTCGTCGTCCTCGTCGTCCTCGTCGTCCTCGTCGTCCTCGTCGTCCTCGTCGTCCTCGTCGTCCTCGTCGTCCTCGTCGTCCTCGTCGTCCTCGTCCTCGTCGTCCTCGTCGTCCTCGTCGTCCTCGTCGTCCTCGTCGTCCTCGTCGTCCTCGTCGTCCTCGTCGTCCTCGTCGTCCTCGTCGTCCTCGTCGTCCTCGTCGTCCTCGTCGTCCTCGTCGTCCTCGTCGTCCTCGTCGTCCTCGTCGTCCTCGTCGTCCTCGTCGTCCTCGTCGTCCTCGTCCTCGTCGTCCTCGTCCTCGTCGTCCTCGTCCTCGTCGTCCTCGTCCTCGTCGTCCTCGTCGTCCTCGTCCTCGTCGTCCTCGTCCTCGTCGTCCTCGTCGTCCTCGTCCTCGTCGTCCTCGTCGTCCTCGTCCTCGTCGTCCTCGTCGTCCTCGTCGTCCTCGTCCTCGTCGTCCTCGTCGTCCTCGTCCTCGTCGTCCTCGTCGTCCTCGTCTTCCTCGTCCTCGCCCTCGTCGTCCTCGTCGTCCTCGTACTCGTCGTCCTCGTCGTCCTCGTCCTCGTACTCGTCGTCCTCGTCGTCCTCGTCCTCGTCGTCATCGTCCTCGTCGTCCTCGTCCTCGTCGTCCTCGTCCTCGTCGTCCTCGTCGTCCTCGTCGTCCTCGTACTCGCCGTCCTCGTCCTCGTCGTCCTCGTCCTCGTCGTCCTCGTCCTCGTCGTCCTCGTCGTCCTCGTCCTCGTCGTCCTCGTCGTCCTCGTCCTCGTCGTCCTCGTCTTCCTCGTCCTCGTCCTCGTCGTCCTCGTCGTCCTCGTACTCGTCGTCCTCGTCGTCCTCGTCCTCGTCGTCCTCGTCCTCGTCGTCCTCGTCCTCGTCGTCCTCGTCCTCGTCGTCCTCGTCGTCCTCGTCGTCCTCGTACTCGTCGTCCTCGTCGTCCTCGTCCTCGTCGTCCTCGTCCTCGTCGTCCTCGTCCTCGTCGTCCTCGTCGTCCTCGTCCTCGTCGTCCTCGTCCTCGTCGTCCTCGTCCTCGTCGTCCTCGTCCTCGTCGTCCTCGTCCTCGTCGTCCTCGTCCTCGTCGTCCTCGTCCTCGTCGTCCTCGTCCTCGTCGTCCTCGTCGTCCTCGTCCTCGTCGTCCGCGTCGTCCTCGTCGTCCTCGTCCTCGTCGTCCTCGTCGTCCTCGTCGTCCTCGTCGTCCTCGTCCTCGTCGTCCTCGTCGTCCTCGTCCTCGTCGTCCTCGTCCTCGTCGTCCTCGTCCTCGTCGTCCTCGTCCTCGTCGTCCTCGTCCTCGTCGTCCTCGTCGTCCTCGTCGTCCTCGTACTCGTCGTCCTCGTCCTCGTCGTCCTCGTCCTCGTCGTCCTCGTCCTCGTCGTCCTCGTCGTCCTCGTCCTCGTCGTCCTCGTCGTCCTCGTCCTCGTCGTCCTCGTCTTCCTCGTCCTCGTCCTCGTCGTCCTCGTCGTCCTCGTACTCGTCGTCCTCGTCGTCCTCGTCCTCGTCGTCCTCGTCCTCGTCGTCCTCGTCCTCGTCGTCCTCGTCCTCGTCGTCCTCGTCCTCGTCGTCCTCGTCGTCCTCGTCGTCCTCGTACTCGTCGTCATCGTCGTCCTCGTCCTCGTCGTCCTCGTCGTCCTCGCCCTCGTCGTCCTCGTCGTCCTCGTCCTCGTCGTCCTCGTCGTCCTCGTCCTCGTCCTCGTCGTCCTCGTCGTCCTCGTCCTCGTCCTCGTCGTCCACGACGTCCTCGTCCTCGGCGTCCTCGTCCTCGTCGTCCTCGTCCTCGTCGTCCTCGTCCTCGTCGTCCTCGTCCTCGTCGTCCTCGTCCTCGTTGTCCTCGTCCTCGTCGTCCTCGTCCTCGTTGTCCTCGTCCTCGTCGTCCTCGTCCTCGTCGTCCTCGTCCTCGTCGTCCTCGTCCTCGTCGTCCTCGTCCTCGTCGTCCTCGTCGTCCTCGTCGGCCTCGTCCTCGTCGTCCTCGTCGTCCTCGTCGTCCTCGTCCTCGTCGTCCTCGTCGTCCTCGTCGTCCTCGTCCTCGTCGTCCTCGTCGTCCTCGTCCTCGTCGTCCTCGTCGTCCTCGTCCTCGTCGTCCTCGTCGTCCTCGTCCTCGTCGTCCTCGTCCTCGTCCTCGTCGTCCTCGTCCTCGTCGTCCTCGTCCTCGTCGTCCTCGTTCTCGTTGTCCTCGTCGTCCTCGTCCTCGTCGTCCTCGTCGTCCTCGTCCTCGTCGTCCTCGTCTTCCTCGTCCTCGTCCTCGTCGTCCTCGTACTCGTCGTCCTCGTACTCGTCGTCCTCGTCGTCCTCGTCCTCGTCGTCCTCGTCCTCGTCGTCCTCGTCCTCGTCGTCCTCGTCCTCGTCGTCCTCGTCGACCTCGTCCTCGTCCTCGTCGTCCTCGTACTCGTCGTCCTCGTCGTCCTCGTCCTCGTCGTCCTCGTCGACCTCGTCCTCGTCCTCGTCGTCCTCGTCCTCGTCGTCCTCGTCCTCGTCGTCCTCGTCGTCCTCGTCCTCGTCCTCGTCGTCCTCGTCGTCCTCGTCCTCGTCGTCCTCGTCGTCCTCGTCCTCGTCGTCCTCGTCGTCCTCGTCCTCGTCGTCCTCGTCGTCCTCGTCTTCCTCGTCCTCGTCCTCGTCCTCGTCGTCCTCGTCTTCCTCGTCCTCGTCCTCGTACTCGTCGTCCTCGTCGTCCTCGTCCTCGTCGTCCTCGTCCTCGTCGTCCTCGTCCTCGTCCTCGTCGTCCTCGTCCTCGTCGTCCTCGTCCTCGTCGTCCTCGTCCTCGTCGTCCTCGTCCTCGTCGTCCTCGTCCTCGTCGTCCTCGTCGTCCTCGTCGTCCTCGTCGTCCTCGTCGTCCTCGTCGTCTTCGTCCTCGTCATCGTCGTCCTCGTCATGGTCGTCCTCGTCATCGTCGTCCTCGTCCTCGTCGTCCTCGTCGTCCTCGTCGTCCTCGTCGTCCTCGTCGTCCTCGTACTCGTCGTCCTCGTCGTCCTCGTCGTCCTCGTACTCGTCGTCCTCGTCGTCCTCGTCCTCGTCGTCCTCGTCGTCCTCGTCCTCGTCGTCCTCGTCCTCGTCGTCCTCGTCCTCGTCGTCCGCGTCCTCGTCGTCCTCGTCCTCGTCGTCCTCGTCCTCGTCGTCCTCGTCGTCCTCGTCCTCGTCGTCCTCGTCGTCCTCGTCCTCGTCGTCCTCGTCGTCCTCGTCCTCGTCGTCCTCGTCTTCCTCGTCCTCGTCTTCCTCGTCCTCGTCCTCGTCGTCCTCGTCGTCCTCGTACTCGTCGTCCTCGTCGTCCTCGTCCTCGTCGCCCTCGTCCTCGTCGTCCTCGTCCTCGTCCTCGTCGTCCTCGTCCTCGTCCTCGTCGTCCTCGTCCTCGTCGTCCTCGTCCTCGTCGTCCTCGTCCTCGTCGTCCTCGTCCTCGTTGTCCTCGTCCTCGTCGTCCTCGTCCTCGTCGTCCTCGTCCTCGTCGTCCTCGTCCTCGTCGTCCGCGTCCTCGTCGTCCTCGTCCTCGTCGTCCTCGTCGTCCTCGTCGTCCTCGTCGTCCTCGTCGTCCTCGTACTCGTCGTCCTCGTCGTCCTCGTCGTCCTCGTCCTCGTCCTCGTCGTCCTCGTCGTCCTCGTCCTCGTCGTCCTCGTCCTCGTCGTCCTCGTCCTCGTCGTCCTCGTCCTCGTCGTCCTCGTCCTCGTCGTCCTCGTCCTCGTCGTCCTCGTCCTCGTCGTCCTCGTCCTCGTCGTCCTCGTCCTCGTCGTCCTCGTCCTCGTCGTCCTCGTCGTCCTCGTCGGCCTCGTCCTCGTCGTCCTCGTCCTCGTCGTCCTCGTCGTCCTCGTCCTCGTCGTCCTCGTAGTCCTCGTCCTCGTCGTCCTCGTCGTCTTCGTCCTCGTCGTCCTCGTCGTCCTCGTCCTCGTCGTCCTCGTCCTCGTCCTCGTCGTCCTCGTCCTCGTCGTCCTCGTCCTCGTCGTCCTCGTCCTCGTCGTCCTCGTCCTCGTCGTCCTCGTCTTCCTCGTCCTCGTCCTCGTCGTCCTCGTCGTCCTCGTACTCGTCGTCCTCGTCGTCCTCGTCCTCGTCGTCCTCGTCGTCCTCGTACTCGTCGTCCTCGTCGTCCTCGTCCTCGTCGTCCTCGTCCTCGTCGTCCTCGTCCTCGTCGTCCTCGTCGTCCTCGTCCTCGTCCTCGTCGTCTACGTCCTCGTCGTCCTCGTCCTCGTCGTCCTCGTCCTCGTCGTCCTCGTCCTCGTCGTCCTCGTCCTCGTCGTCCTCGTCCTCGTCGTCCTCGTCCTCGTCGTCCTCGTCCTCGTCGTCCTCGTCCTCGTCGTCCTCGTCCTCGTCGTCCCCGTCCTCGTCGTCCTCGTCCTCGTCGTCCTCGTCCTCGTCCTCGTTCTCGTCGTCCTCGTCCTCGTCGTCCTCGTCCTCGTCGTCCTCGTCCTCGTCCTCGTCGTCCTCGTCGTCCTCGTCGTCCTCGTCCTCGTCGTCCTCGTCGTCCTCGTCGTCCTCGTCCTCGTCGTCCTCGTCGTCCTCGTCGTCCTCGTCGTCCTCGTCGTCCTCGTCGTCCTCGTCGTCCTCGTCGTCCTCGTCGTCCTCGTCGTCCTCGTCCTCGTCGTCCTCGTCCACGTCGTCCTCGTCGTCCTCGTCGTCCTCGTCGTCCTCGTCGTCCTCGTCCTCGTCCTCGTCGTCCACGACGTCCTCGTCGTCCTCGTCCTCGTCCTCGTCGTCCTCGTCCTCGTCGTCCTCGTCGTCCTCGTCCTCGTCGTCCTCGTCGTCCTCGTCCTCGTCGTCCGCGTCGTCCTCGTCGTCCTCGTCCTCGTCGTCCTCGTCCTCGTCCTCGTCGTCCTCCTCCTCGTCGTCCTCGTCCTCGTCGTCCTCGTCGACCTCGTCCTCGTCCTCGTCGTCCTCGTCCTCGTCGTCCTCGTCCTCGTCGTCCTCGTCGTCCTCGTCGTCCTCGTCGTCCTCGTCGTCCTCGTCGTCCTCGTCGTCCTCGTCGTCCTCGTCGTCCTCGTCGTCCTCGTCGTCCTCGTCGTCCTCGTCGTCCTCGTCGTCCTCGTCGTCCTCGTCGTCCTCGTCGTCCTCGTCGTCCTCGTCGTCCTCGTCGTCCTCGTCGTCCTCGTCGTCCTCGTCCTCGTCGTCCTCGTCGTCCTCGTCGTCCTCGTCGTCCTCGTCGTCCTCGTCGTCCTCGTCGTCCTCGTCGTCCTCGTCGTCCTCGTCGTCCTCGTCGTCCTCGTCGTCCTCGTCCTCGTCGTCCTCGTCGTCCTCGTCGTCCTCGTCGTCCTCGTCGTCCTCGTCGTCCTCGTCCTCGTCGTCCTCGTCCTCGTCGTCCTCGTCCTCGTCGTCCTCGTCCTCGTCGTCCTCGTCGTCCTCGTCCTCGTCGTCCTCGTCCTCGTCGTCCTCGTCGTCCTCGTCCTCGTCGTCCTCGTCGTCCTCGTCCTCGTCGTCCTCGTCGTCCTCGTCCTCGTCGTCCTCGTCGTCCTCGTCGTCCTCGTCCTCGTCGTCCTCGTCGTCCTCGTCCTCGTCGTCCTCGTCGTCCTCGTCTTCCTCGTCCTCGCCCTCGTCGTCCTCGTCGTCCTCGTACTCGTCGTCCTCGTCGTCCTCGTCCTCGTACTCGTCGTCCTCGTCGTCCTCGTCCTCGTCGTCCTCGTCCTCGTCGTCCTCGTCCTCGTCGTCCTCGTCCTCGTCGTCCTCGTCGTCCTCGTCGTCCTCGTACTCGTCGTCCTCGTCCTCGTCGTCCTCGTCCTCGTCGTCCTCGTCCTCGTCGTCCTCGTCGTCCTCGTCCTCGTCGTCCTCGTCGTCCTCGTCCTCGTCGTCCTCGTCTTCCTCGTCCTCGTCCTCGTCGTCCTCGTCGTCCTCGTACTCGTCGTCCTCGTCGTCCTCGTCCTCGTCGTCCTCGTCCTCGTCGTCCTCGTCCTCGTCGTCCTCGTCCTCGTCGTCCTCGTCCTCGTCGTCCTCGTCCTCGTCGTCCTCGTCGTCCTCGTCGTCCTCGTACTCGTCGTCCTCGTCGTCCTCGTCCTCGTCGTCCTCGTCGTCCTCGTCCTCGTCGTCCTCGTCGTCCTCGTCCTCGTCGTCCTCGTCGTCCTCGTCCTCGTCCTCGTCGTCCTCGTCGTCCTCGTCCTCGTCCTCGTCGTCCACGACGTCCTCGTCCTCGGCGTCCTCGTCCTCGTCGTCCTCGTCCTCGTCGTCCTCGTCCTCGTCGTCCTCGTCCTCGTCGTCCTCGTCCTCGTCGTCCTCGTCGTCCTCGTCCTCGTCGTCCTCGTCGTCCTCGTCCTCGTCGTCCTCGTCTTCCTCGTCCTCGTCCTCGTCGTCCTCGTCGTCCTCGTACTCGTCGTCCTCGTCGTCCTCGTCCTCGTCGTCCTCGTCCTCGTCGTCCTCGTCCTCGTCGTCCTCGTCCTCGTCGTCCTCGTCGTCCTCGTCGTCCTCGTACTCGTCGTCCTCGTCGTCCTCGTCCTCGTCGTCCTCGTCGTCCTCGTCCTCGTCGTCCTCGTCGTCCTCGTCCTCGTCGTCCTCGTCGTCCTCGTCCTCGTCCTCGTCGTCCTCGTCGTCCTCGTCCTCGTCCTCGTCGTCCACGACGTCCTCGTCCTCGGCGTCCTCGTCCTCGTCGTCCTCGTCCTCGTCGTCCTCGTCCTCGTCGTCCTCGTCCTCGTCGTCCTCGTCGTCCTCGTCCTCGTCCTCGTCGTCCTCGTCCTCGTCGTCCTCGTCCTCGTCGTCCTCGTCGTCCTCGTCCTCGTCGTCCTCGTCGTCCTCGTCCTCGTCGTCCTCGTCGTCCTCGTCGTCCTCGTCGTCCTCGTCCTCGTCGTCCTCGTCTTCCTCGTCCTCGTCCTCGTCGTCCTCGTCGTCCTCGTACTCGTCGTCCTCGTCGTCCTCGTCCTCGTCCTCCTCGTCCTCGTCGTCCTCCTCCTCGTCGTCCTCGTCCTCGTCGTCCTCGTCCTCGTCGTCCTCGTCCTCGTCGTCCTCGTCCTCGTCGTCCTCGTCGTCCTCGTCGGCCTCGTCCTCGTCGTCCTCGTCGTCCTCGTCCTCGTCGTCCTCGTCGTCCTCGTCGGCCTCGTCCTCGTCGTCCTCGTCGTCCTCGTCGTCCTCGTCCTCGTCGTCCTCGTCGTCCTCGTCCTCGTCGTCCTCGTCGTCCTCGTCGTCCTCGTTCTCGTCGTCCTCGTCGTCCTCGTCGTCCTCGTCCTCGTCGTCCTCGTCGTCCTCGTACTCGTCGTCCTCGTACTCGTCGTCCTCGTCGTCCTCGTCGTCCTCGTCCTCGTCGTCCTCGTCCTCGTCGTCCTCGTCGACCTCGTCCTCGTCCTCGTCGTCCTCGTCCTCGTCCTCGTCGTCCTCGTCCTCGTCGTCCTCGTCGACCTCGTCCTCGTCCTCGTCGTCCTCGTCCTCGTCGTCCTCGTCCTCGTCGTCCTCGTCGTCCTCGTCCTCGTCCTCGTCGTCCTCGTCGTCCTCGTCCTCGTCGTCCTCGTCGTCCTCGTCCTCGTCGTCCTCGTCCTCGTCCTCGTCGTCCTCGTCGTCCTCGTCCTCGTCGTCCTCGTCGTCCTCGTCCTCGTCGTCCTCGTCGTCCTCGTCCTCGTCGTCCTCGTCCTCGTCGTCCTCGTCTTCCTCGTCCTCGTCCTCGTCCTCGTCGTCCTCGTCTTCCTCGTCCTCGTCCTCGTACTCGTCGTCCTCGTCGTCCTCGTCCTCGTCGTCCTCGTCCTCGTCGTCCTCGTCCTCGTCCTCGTCGTCCTCGTCCTCGTCGTCCTCGTCCTCGTCGTCCTCGTCCTCGTCGTCCTCGTCGTCCTCGTCGTCCTCGTCGTCCTCGTCGTCCTCGTCGTCTTCGTCCTCGTCATCGTCGTCCTCGTCATGGTCGTCCTCGTCATCGTCGTCCTCGTCCTCGTCGTCCTCGTCGTCCTCGTCGTCCTCGTCGTCCTCGTCGTCCTCGTCCTCGTCGTCCTCGTACTCGTCGTCCTCGTCGTCCTCGTCGTCCTCGTACTCGTCGTCCTCGTCGTCCTCGTCCTCGTCGTCCTCGTCGTCCTCGTCCTCGTCGTCCTCGTCCTCGTCGTCCGCGTCCTCGTCGTCCTCGTCCTCGTCGTCCTCGTCCTCGTCGTCCTCGTCCTCGTCGTCCTCGTCGTCCTCGTCCTCGTCGTCCTCGTCGTCCTCGTCCTCGTCGTCCTCGTCTTCCTCGTCCTCGTCTTCCTCGTCCTCGTCCTCGTCGTCCTCGTCGTCCTCGTACTCGTCGTCCTCGTCGTCCTCGTCCTCGTCGCCCTCGTCCTCGTCGTCCTCGTCCTCGTCCTCGTCGTCCTCGTCCTCGTCGTCCTCGTCCTCGTCGTCCTCGTCCTCGTCGTCCTCGTCCTCGTTGTCCTCGTCCTCGTCGTCCTCGTCCTCGTCGTCCTCGTCCTCGTCGTCCTCGTCGTCCTCGTCCTCGTCGTCCTCGTCGTCCTCGTCGTCCTCGTCCTCGTCATCGTTGTCCTCGTCATCGTTGTCCTCGTCATCGTCATCCTCGTCATCGTCGTCCTCGTCCTCGTCGTCCTCGTCGTCCTCGTCGTCCTCGTCCTCGTCGTCCTCGTCCTCGTCGTCCTCGTACTCGTCGTCCTCGTCGTCCTCGTCCTCGTCGTCCTCGTCCTCGTCGTCCTCGTCCTCGTCGTCCTCGTCCTCGTCGTCCTCGTCGTCCTCGTCCTCGTCGTCCTCGTCCTCGTCGTCCTCGTCCTCGTCGTCCTCGTCCTCGTCGTCCTCGTCCTCGTCGTCCTCGACCTCGTCGTCCTCGTCCTCGTCGTCCTCGTCCTCGTCGTCCTCGTCGTCCTCGTCCTCGTCGTCCGCGTCGTCCTCGTCGTCCTCGTCCTCGTCGTCCTCGTCGTCCTCGTCGTCCTCGTCGTCCTCGTCCTCGTCGTCCTCGTCGTCCTCGTCCTCGTCGTCCTCGTCCTCGTCGTCCTCGTCCTCGTCGTCCTCGTCCTCGTCGTCCTCGTCCTCGTCGTCCTCGTCGTCCTCGTCGTCCTCGTCGTCCTCGTACTCGTCGTCCTCGTCCTCGTCGTCCTCGTCCTCGTCGTCCTCGTCCTCGTCGTCCTCGTCGTCCTCGTCCTCGTCGTCCTCGTCGTCCTCGTCCTCGTCGTCCTCGTCTTCCTCGTCCTCGTCCTCGTCGTCCTCGTCGTCCTCGTACTCGTCGTCCTCGTCGTCCTCGTCCTCGTCGTCCTCGTCCTCGTCGTCCTCGTCCTCGTCGTCCTCGTCCTCGTCGTCCTCGTCCTCGTCGTCCTCGTCCTCGTCGTCCTCGTCGTCCTCGTCGTCCTCGTACTCGTCGTCATCGTCGTCCTCGTCCTCGTCGTCCTCGTCGTCCTCGTCCTCGTCGTCCTCGTCGTCCTCGTCCTCGTCGTCCTCGTCGTCCTCGTCCTCGTCCTCGTCGTCCTCGTCGTCCTCGTCCTCGTCCTCGTCGTCCACGACGTCCTCGTCCTCGGCGTCCTCGTCCTCGTCGTCCTCGTCCTCGTCGTCCTCGTCCTCGTCGTCCTCGTCCTCGTCGTCCTCGTCCTCGTTGTCCTCGTCCTCGTCGTCCTCGTCCTCGTTGTCCTCGTCCTCGTCGTCCTCGTCCTCGTCGTCCTCGTCCTCGTCGTCCTCGTCCTCGTCGTCCTCGTCGTCCTCGTCGGCCTCGTCCTCGTCGTCCTCGTCGTCCTCGTCGTCCTCGTCCTCGTCGTCCTCGTCGTCCTCGTCGTCCTCGTCCTCGTCGTCCTCGTCGTCCTCGTCCTCGTCGTCCTCGTCGTCCTCGTCCTCGTCGTCCTCGTCGTCCTCGTCCTCGTCGTCCTCGTCCTCGTCCTCGTCGTCCTCGTCCTCGTCGTCCTCGTCCTCGTCGTCCTCGTCCTCGTTGTCCTCGTCGTCCTCGTCCTCGTCGTCCTCGTCGTCCTCGTCCTCGTCGTCCTCGTCTTCCTCGTCCTCGTCCTCGTCGTCCTCGTACTCGTCGTCCTCGTACTCGTCGTCCTCGTCGTCCTCGTCCTCGTCGTCCTCGTCCTCGTCGTCCTCGTCCTCGTCGTCCTCGTCCTCGTCGTCCTCGTCGACCTCGTCCTCGTCCTCGTCGTCCTCGTACTCGTCGTCCTCGTCGTCCTCGTCCTCGTCGTCCTCGTCGACCTCGTCCTCGTCCTCGTCGTCCTCGTCCTCGTCGTCCTCGTCCTCGTCGTCCTCGTCGTCCTCGTCCTCGTCCTCGTCGTCCTCGTCTTCCTCGTCCTCGTCGTCTTCGTCGTCCTCGTCCTCGTCGTCCTCGTCGTCCTCGTCCTCGTCGTCCTCGTCGTCCTCGTCTTCCTCGTCCTCGTCCTCGTCCTCGTCGTCCTCGTCTTCCTCGTCCTCGTCCTCGTACTCGTCGTCCTCGTCGTCCTCGTCCTCGTCGTCCTCGTCCTCGTCGTCCTCGCCCTCGTCCTCGTCGTCCTCGTCCTCGTCGTCCTCGTCCTCGTCGTCCTCGTCCTCGTCGTCCTCGTCCTCGTCGTCCTCGTCCTCGTCGTCCTCGTCGTCCTCGTCGTCCTCGTCGTCCTCGTCGTCCTCGTCGTCTTCGTCCTCGTCATCGTCGTCCTCGTCATGGTCGTCCTCGTCATCGTCGTCCTCGTCCTCGTCGTCCTCGTCGTCCTCGTCGTCCTCGTCGTCCTCGTCGTCCTCGTACTCGTCGTCCTCGTCGTCCTCGTCGTCCTCGTACTCGTCGTCCTCGTCGTCCTCGTCCTCGTCGTCCTCGTCGTCCTCGTCCTCGTCGTCCTCGTCCTCGTCGTCCTCGTCCTCGTCGTCCTCGTCCTCGTCGTCCTCGTCGTCCTCGTCCTCGTCGCCCTCGTCTTCCTCGTCCTCGTCTTCCTCGTCCTCGTCCTCGTCGTCCTCGTCGTCCTCGTACTCGTCGTCCTCGTCGTCCACGTCCTCGTCGCCCTCGTCCTCGTCGTCCTCGTCCTCGTCCTCGTCGTCCTCGTCCTCGTCCTCGTCGTCCTCGTCCTCGTCGTCCTCGTCCTCGTCGTCCTCGTCCTCGTCGTCCTCGTCCTCGTTGTCCTCGTCCTCGTCGTCCTCGTCCTCGTCGTCCTCGTCCTCGTCGTCCTCGTCCTCGTCGTCCGCGTCCTCGTCGTCCTCGTCCTCGTCGTCCTCGTCGTCCTCGTCGTCCTCGTCGTCCTCGTCGTCCTCGTACTCGTCGTCCTCGTCGTCCTCGTCGTCCTCGTCCTCGTCCTCGTCGTCCTCGTCGTCCTCGTCCTCGTCGTCCTCGTCCTCGTCGTCCTCGTCCTCGTCGTCCTCGTCCTCGTCGTCCTCGTCCTCGTCGTCCTCGTCCTCGTCGTCCTCGTCCTCGTCGTCCTCGTCCTCGTCGTCCTCGTCGTCCTCGTCGGCCTCGTCCTCGTCGTCCTCGTCCTCGTCGTCCTCGTCGTCCTCGTCCTCGTCGTCCTCGTAGTCCTCGTCCTCGTCGTCCTCGTCGTCTTCGTCCTCGTCGTCCTCGTCGTCCTCGTCCTCGTCGTCCTCGTCCTCGTCCTCGTCGTCCTCGTCCTCGTCGTCCTCGTCCTCGTCGTCCTCGTCCTCGTCGTCCTCGTCCTCGTCGTCCTCGTCTTCCTCGTCCTCGTCCTCGTCGTCCTCGTCGTCCTCGTACTCGTCGTCCTCGTCGTCCTCGTCCTCGTCGTCCTCGTCGTCCTCGTACTCGTCGTCCTCGTCGTCCTCGTCCTCGTCGTCCTCGTCCTCGTCGTCCTCGTCGTCCTCGTCCTCGTCCTCGTCGTCTACGTCCTCGTCGTCTACGTCCTCGTCGTCCTCGTCCTCGTCGTCCTCGTCCTCGTCGTCCTCGTCCTCGTCGTCCTCGTCCTCGTCGTCCTCGTCCTCGTCCTCGTCGTCCTCGTCGTCCTCGTCGTCCTCGTCCTCGTCGTCCTCGTCGTCCTCGTCGTCCTCGTCCTCGTCGTCCTCGTCGTCCTCGTCGTCCTCGTCGTCCTCGTCGTCCTCGTCGTCCTCGTCGTCCTCGTCGTCCTCGTCGTCCTCGTCGTCCTCGTCCTCGTCGTCCTCGTCCACGTCGTCCTCGTCGTCCTCGTCGTCCTCGTCGTCCTCGTCGTCCTCGTCCTCGTCCTCGTCGTCCACGACGTCCTCGTCGTCCTCGTCCTCGTCCTCGTCGTCCTCGTCCTCGTCGTCCTCGTCGTCCTCGTCCTCGTCGTCCTCGTCGTCCTCGTCCTCGTCGTCCGCGTCGTCCTCGTCGTCCTCGTCCTCGTCGTCCTCGTCCTCGTCCTCGTCGTCCTCGTCCTCGTCGTCCTCGTCCTCGTCGTCCTCGTCGACCTCGTCCTCGTCCTCGTCGTCCTCGTCCTCGTCGTCCTCGTCCTCGTCGTCCTCGTCGTCCTCGTCGTCCTCGTCGTCCTCGTCGTCCTCGTCGTCCTCGTCGTCCTCGTCGTCCTCGTCGTCCTCGTCGTCCTCGTCGTCCTCGTCGTCCTCGTCGTCCTCGTCGTCCTCGTCGTCCTCGTCGTCCTCGTCGTCCTCGTCGTCCTCGTCGTCCTCGTCGTCCTCGTCGTCCTCGTCGTCCTCGTCGTCCTCGTCGTCCTCGTCGTCCTCGTCGTCCTCGTCCTCGTCGTCCTCGTCGTCCTCGTCGTCCTCGTCCTCGTCCTCGTCGTCCACGACGTCCTCGTCGTCCTCGTCCTCGTCCTCGTCGTCCTCGTCCTCGTCGTCCTCGTCGTCCTCGTCCTCGTCGTCCTCGTCGTCCTCGTCCTCGTCGTCCGCGTCGTCCTCGTCGTCCTCGTCCTCGTCGTCCTCGTCCTCGTCCTCGTCGTCCTCGTCCTCGTCGTCCTCGTCCTCGTCGTCCTCGTCGACCTCGTCCTCGTCCTCGTCGTCCTCGTCCTCGTCGTCCTCGTCGACCTCGTCCTCGTCCTCGTCGTCCTCGTCCTCGTCGTCCTCGTCCTCGTCGTCCTCGTCGTCCTCGTCGTCCTCGTCGTCCTCGTCGTCCTCGTCGTCCTCGTCGTCCTCGTCGTCCTCGTCGTCCTCGTCGTCCTCGTCGTCCTCGTCGTCCTCGTCGTCCTCGTCGTCCTCGTCGTCCTCGTCGTCCTCGTCGTCCTCGTCGTCCTCGTCGTCCTCGTCGTCCTCGTCGTCCTCGTCGTCCTCGTCGTCCTCGTCGTCCTCGTCGTCCTCGTCGTCCTCGTCGTCCTCGTCGTCCTCGTCGTCCTCGTCGTCCTCGTCCTCGTCGTCCTCGTCGTCCTCGTCGTCCTCGTCCTCGTCCTCGTCGTCCACGACGTCCTCGTCGTCCTCGTCCTCGTCCTCGTCGTCCTCGTCCTCGTCGTCCTCGTCGTCCTCGTCCTCGTCGTCCTCGTCGTCCTCGTCCTCGTCGTCCGCGTCGTCCTCGTCGTCCTCGTCCTCGTCGTCCTCGTCCTCGTCCTCGTCGTCCTCGTCCTCGTCGTCCTCGTCGACCTCGTCCTCGTCCTCGTCGTCCTCGTCCTCGTCGTCCTCGTCCTCGTCGTCCTCGTCGTCCTCGTCGTCCTCGTCGTCCTCGTCGTCCTCGTCGTCCTCGTCGTCCTCGTCGTCCTCGTCGTCCTCGTCGTCCTCGTCGTCCTCGTCGTCCTCGTCGTCCTCGTCGTCCTCGTCGTCCTCGTCGTCCTCGTCGTCCTCGTCGTCCTCGTCGTCCTCGTCGTCCTCGTCGTCCTCGTCGTCCTCGTCGTCCTCGTCGTCCTCGTCCTCGTCGTCCTCGTCGTCCTCGTCGTCCTCGTCGTCCTCGTCGTCCTCGTCGTCCTCGTCGTCCTCGTCGTCCTCGTCGTCCTCGTCCTCGTCGTCCTCGTCGTCCTCGTCGTCCTCGTCGTCCTCGTCGTCCTCGTCGTCCTCGTCGTCCTCGTCCTCGTCGTCCTCGTCCTCGTCGTCCTCGTCCTCGTCGTCCTCGTCCTCGTCGTCCTCGTCGTCCTCGTCGTCCTCGTACTCGTCGTCCTCGTCCTCGTCGTCCTCGTCCTCGTCGTCCTCGTCCTCGTCGTCCTCGTCGTCCTCGTCCTCGTCGTCCTCGTCGTCCTCGTCCTCGTCGTCCTCGTCTTCCTCGTCCTCGTCCTCGTCGTCCTCGTCGTCCTCGTACTCGTCGTCCTCGTCGTCCTCGTCCTCGTCGTCCTCGTCCTCGTCGTCCTCGTCGTCCTCGTCGTCCTCGTCGTCCTCGTCCTCGTCGTCCTCGTCGTCCTCGTCCTCGTCGTCCTCGTCGTCCTCGTCGTCCTCGTCGTCCTCGTCGTCCTCGTCCTCGTCGTCCTCGTCGTCCTCGTCGTCCTCGTCGTCCTCGTCGTCCTCGTCGTCCTCGTCGTCCTCGTCCTCGTCGTCCTCGTCCTCGTCGTCCTCGTCCTCGTCGTCCTCGTCCTCGTCGTCCTCGTCCTCGTCGTCCTCGTCGTCCTCGTCCTCGTCGTCCTCGTCCTCGTCGTCCTCGTCGTCCTCGTCCTCGTCGTCCTCGTCGTCCTCGTCCTCGTCGTCCTCGTCGTCCTCGTCCTCGTCGTCCTCGTCGTCCTCGTCCTCGTCGTCCTCGTCGTCCTCGTCTTCCTCGTCCTCGCCCTCGTCGTCCTCGTCGTCCTCGTACTCGTCGTCCTCGTCGTCCTCGTCCTCGTACTCGTCGTCCTCGTCGTCCTCGTCCTCGTCGTCCTCGTCCTCGTCGTCCTCGTCCTCGTCGTCCTCGTCCTCGTCGTCCTCGTCGTCCTCGTCGTCCTCGTACTCGTCGTCCTCGTCCTCGTCGTCCTCGTCCTCGTCGTCCTCGTCCTCGTCGTCCTCGTCGTCCTCGTCCTCGTCGTCCTCGTCGTCCTCGTCCTCGTCGTCCTCGTCTTCCTCGTCCTCGTCCTCGTCGTCCTCGTCGTCCTCGTACTCGTCGTCCTCGTCGTCCTCGTCCTCGTCGTCCTCGTCCTCGTCGTCCTCGTCCTCGTCGTCCTCGTCCTCGTCGTCCTCGTCCTCGTCGTCCTCGTCCTCGTCGTCCTCGTCCTCGTCGTCCTCGTCGTCCTCGTCGTCCTCGTACTCGTCGTCCTCGTCGTCCTCGTCCTCGTCGTCCTCGTCGTCCTCGTCGTCCTCGTCCTCGTCGTCCTCGTCGTCCTCGTCCTCGTCGTCCTCGTCGTCCTCGTCCTCGTCCTCGTCGTCCTCGTCGTCCTCGTCCTCGTCCTCGTCGTCCACGACGTCCTCGTCCTCGGCGTCCTCGTCCTCGTCGTCCTCGTCCTCGTCGTCCTCGTCCTCGTCCTCGTCGTCCTCGTCCTCGTCGTCCTCGTCCTCGTCGTCCTCGTCCTCGTCGTCCTCGTCCTCGTCGTCCTCGTCGTCCTCGTCCTCGTCGTCCTCGTCGTCCTCGTCCTCGTCGTCCTCGTCTTCCTCGTCCTCGTCCTCGTCGTCCTCGTCGTCCTCGTACTCGTCGTCCTCGTCGTCCTCGTCCTCGTCGTCCTCGTCCTCGTCGTCCTCGTCCTCGTCGTCCTCGTCCTCGTCGTCCTCGTCGTCCTCGTCGTCCTCGTACTCGTCGTCCTCGTCGTCCTCGTCCTCGTCGTCCTCGTCGTCCTCGTACTCGTCGTCCTCGTCGTCCTCGTCCTCGTCGTCCTCGTCGTCCTCGTCCTCGTCCTCGTCGTCCTCGTCGTCCTCGTCCTCGTCCTCGTCGTCCACGACGTCCTCGTCCTCGGCGTCCTCGTCCTCGTCGTCCTCGTCCTCGTCGTCCTCGTCCTCGTCGTCCTCGTCCTCGTCGTCCTCGTCGTCCTCGTCCTCGTCCTCGTCGTCCTCGTCCTCGTCGTCCTCGTCCTCGTCGTCCTCGTCGTCCTCGTCCTCGTCGTCCTCGTCGTCCTCGTCCTCGTCGTCCTCGTCGTCCTCGTCGTCCTCGTCGTCCTCGTCCTCGTCGTCCTCGTCTTCCTCGTCCTCGTCCTCGTCGTCCTCGTCGTCCTCGTACTCGTCGTCCTCGTCGTCCTCGTCCTCGTCGTCCTCGTCCTCGTCGTCCTCCTCCTCGTCGTCCTCGTCCTCGTCGTCCTCGTCCTCGTCGTCCTCGTCCTCGTCGTCCTCGTCCTCGTCGTCCTCGTCGTCCTCGTCGGCCTCGTCCTCGTCGTCCTCGTCGTCCTCGTCCTCGTCGTCCTCGTCGTCCTCGTCGGCCTCGTCCTCGTCGTCCTCGTCTTCCTCGTCGTCCTCGTCCTCGTCGTCCTCGTCGTCCTCGTCCTCGTCGTCCTCGTCGTCCTCGTCGTCCTCGTCCTCGTCGTCCTCGTCGTCCTCGTCGTCCTCGTTCTCGTCGTCCTCGTCGTCCTCGTCGTCCTCGTCCTCGTCGTCCTCGTCGTCCTCGTACTCGTCGTCCTCGTACTCGTCGTCCTCGTCGTCCTCGTCGTCCTCGTCCTCGTCGTCCTCGTCCTCGTCGTCCTCGTCGACCTCGTCCTCGTCCTCGTCGTCCTCGTCCTCGTCCTCGTCGTCCTCGTCCTCGTCGTCCTCGTCGACCTCGTCCTCGTCCTCGTCGTCCTCGTCCTCGTCGTCCTCGTCCTCGTCGTCCTCGTCGTCCTCGTCCTCGTCCTCGTCGTCCTCGTCGTCCTCGTCCTCGTCGTCCTCGTCGTCCTCGTCCTCGTCGTCCTCGTCCTCGTCCTCGTCGTCCTCGTCGTCCTCGTCCTCGTCGTCCTCGTCGTCCTCGTCCTCGTCGTCCTCGTCGTCCTCGTCCTCGTCGTCCTCGTCGTCCTCGTCCTCGTCGTCCTCGTCCTCGTCGTCCTCGTCTTCCTCGTCCTCGTCCTCGTCCTCGTCGTCCTCGTCTTCCTCGTCCTCGTCCTCGTACTCGTCGTCCTCGTCGTCCTCGTCCTCGTCGTCCTCGTCCTCGTCGTCCTCGTCCTCGTCCTCGTCGTCCTCGTCCTCGTCGTCCTCGTCCTCGTCGTCCTCGTCCTCGTCGTCCTCGTCGTCCTCGTCGTCCTCGTCGTCCTCGTCGTCCTCGTCGTCTTCGTCCTCGTCATCGTCGTCCTCGTCATGGTCGTCCTCGTCATCGTCGTCCTCGTCCTCGTCGTCCTCGTCGTCCTCGTCGTCCTCGTCGTCCTCGTCGTCCTCGTACTCGTCGTCCTCGTCGTCCTCGTCGTCCTCGTACTCGTCGTCCTCGTCGTCCTCGTCCTCGTCGTCCTCGTCGTCCTCGTCCTCGTCGTCCTCGTCCTCGTCGTCCTCGTCCTCGTCGTCCGCGTCCTCGTCGTCCTCGTCCTCGTCGTCCTCGTCCTCGTCGTCCTCGTCCTCGTCGTCCTCGTCGTCCTCGTCCTCGTCGTCCTCGTCGTCCTCGTCCTCGTCGTCCTCGTCTTCCTCGTCCTCGTCTTCCTCGTCCTCGTCCTCGTCGTCCTCGTCGTCCTCGTACTCGTCGTCCTCGTCGTCCTCGTCCTCGTCGCCCTCGTCCTCGTCGTCCTCGTCCTCGTCCTCGTCGTCCTCGTCCTCGTCGTCCTCGTCCTCGTCGTCCTCGTCCTCGTCGTCCTCGTCCTCGTTGTCCTCGTCCTCGTCGTCCTCGTCCTCGTCGTCCTCGTCCTCGTCGTCCTCGTCGTCCTCGTCCTCGTCGTCCTCGTCGTCCTCGTCGTCCTCGTCGTCCTCGTCCTCGTCATCGTTGTCCTTGTCATCGTCGTCCTCGTCATCGTCGTCCTCGTCCTCGTCGTCCTCGTCGTCCTCGTCGTCCTCGTCGTCCTCGTCGTCCTCGTACTCGTCGTCCTCGTCGTCCTCGTCCTCGTCCTCGTCGTCCTCGTCGTCCTCGTCGTCCTCGTCGTCCTCGTACTCGTCGTCCTCGTCGTCCTCGTCCTCGTCGTCCTCGTCCTCGTCGTCCTCGTCCTCGTCGTCCTCGTCCTCGTCGTCCTCGTCCTCGTCGTCCTCGTCGTCCTCGTCGTCCTCGTCGTCCTCGTCCTCGTCGTCCTCGTCGTCCTCGTCCTCGTCGTCCTCGTCGTCCTCGTCCTCGTCGTCCTCGTCTTCCTCGTCCTCGTCCTCGTCGTCCTCGTCGTCCTCGTACTCGTCGTCCTCGTCGTCCTCGTCCTCGTCGTCCTCGTCCTCGTCGTCCTCGTCCTCGTCGTCCTCGTCCTCGTCCTCGTCGTCCTCGTCCTCGTTGTCCTCGTCCTCGTCGTCCACGTCCTCGTCGTCCTCGTCCTCGTCGTCCTCGTCGTCCTCGTCGTCCTCGTCCTCGTCATCGTTGTACTCGTCATCGTCGTCCTCGTCATCGTCGTCCTCGTCCTCGTCGTCCTCGTCGTCCTCGTCGTCCTCGTACTCGTCGTCCTCGTCGTCCTCGTCCTCCTCGTCCTCGTCGTCCTCGTCCTCGTCCTCGTCGTCCTCGTCGTCCTCGTCCTCGTCGTCCTCGTCTTCGTCGTCCTCGTCCTCGTCGTCCTCGTCCTCGTCGTCCTCGTCCTCGTCATCCTCGTCGTCCTCGTCGTCCTCGTACTCGTCTTCCTCGTCGTCCTCGTCCTCGTCGTCCTCGTCGTCCTCGTCCTCGTCCTCGTCGTCCTCGTCGTCCTCGTCCTCGTCGTCCTCGTCGTCCTCGTCCTCGTCGTCCTCGTCGTCCTCGTCCTCGTCGTCCTCGTCGTCCTCGTCCTCGTCGTCCTCGTCTTCCTCGTCCTCGTCCTCGTCGTCCTCGTCGTCCTCGTACTCGTCGTCCTCGTCGTCCTCGTCCTCGTCGTCCTCGTCCTCGTCGTCCTCGTCCTCGTCGTCCTCGTCCTCGTCCTCGTCGTCCTCGTCCTCGTTGTCCTCGTCCTCGTCGTCCTCGTCCTCGTCGTCCTCGTCCTCGTCCTCGTCGTCCTCGTCGTCCTCGTACTCGTCGTCCTCGTCGTCCTCGTCCTCGTCGTCCTCGTCCTCGTCGTCCTCGTCCTCGTCCTCGTCGTCCTCGTCCTCGTCCTCGTCGTCCTCGTCCTCGTCGTCCTCGTCGTCCTCGTCGTCCTCGTCGTCCTCGTACTCGTCGTCCTCGTCGTCCTCGTCCTCGTCCTCGTCGTTCTCGTCGTCCTCGTCGTCCTCGTCGTCCTCGTCGTCCTCGTCGTCCTCGTCGTCCTCGTACTCGTCGTCCTCGTCGTCCTCGTCGTCCTCGTCCTCGTCCTCGTCGTCCTCGTCGTCCTCGTCCTCGTCGTCCTTGTCTTCCTCGTCCTCGTCCTAGTCGTCCTCGTCGTCCTCGTCCTCGTCCTCGTCGTCCTCGTCCTCGTCGTCCTCGTCCTCGTCGTCCTCGTCCTCGTCGTCCTCGTCCTCGTCGTCCTCGTCCTCGTCGTCCTCGTCCTCGTCGTCCTCGTCCTCGTCGTCCTCGTCCTCGTCGTCCTCGTCCACGTCTGCCTCGTCCTCGTCGTCCTCGTCCTCGTCGTCCTCGTCCTCGTTGTCCTCGTCCTCGTCGTCCTCGTCCTCGTCGTCCTCGTCCTCGTCGTCCTCGTCGTCCTCGTCGTCCTCGTCCTCGTCATCGTCGTCCTCGTCCTCGTCGTCCTCGTCGTCCTCGTCGTCCTCGTCGTCCTCGTACTCGTCGTCCTCGTCGTCCTCGTCCTCGTCGTCCTCGTCGTCCTCGTCCTCGTCCTCGTCCTCGTCCACGTCGTCCTCGTCCTCGTCCTCGTCGTCCTCGTCCTCGTCCTCGTCGTCCTCGTCCTCGTCCTCGTCCTCGTCGTCCTCGTCGTCCTCGTACTCGTCGTCCTCGTCGTCCTCGTCCTCGTCGTCCTCGTCCTCGTCCTCGTCGTCCTCGGCCTCGTCCTCGTCGTCCTCGTCCTCGTCGTCCTCGTCCTCGTTGTCCTCGTCCTCGTCGTCCTCGTCCTCGTCGTCCTCGTCCTCGTCGTCCTCGTCCTCGTCGTCCTCGTCCTCGTCGTCCTCGTCCTCGTCGTCCTCGTCCTCGTCGTCCTCGTCCTCGTCGTCCTCGTCCTCGTCGTCCTCGTCTTCCTCGTCCTCGTCCTCGTCGTCCTCGTCGTCCTCGTACTCGTCGTCCTCGTCGTCCTCGTCCTCGTCGTCCTCGTCCTCGTCCTCGTCGTCCTCGTCCTCGTCCTCGTCGTCCTCGTCCTCATCCTCGTCGTCCTCGTCCTCGTCGTCCTCGTCCTCGTCGTCCTCGTCCTCGTCTTCCTCGTCCTCGTCGTCCTCGTCCTCGTCGTCCTCGTCCTCGTCGTCCTCGTCCTCGTCGTCCTCGTCCTCGTCGTCCTCGTCCTCGTCGTCCTCGTCGTCCTCGTCCTCGTCGTCCTCGTCGTCCTCGTCCTCGTCCTCGTCGTCCTCGTCGTCCTCGTCGTCCTCGTACTCGTCGTCCTCGTCGTCCTCGTCCTCGTCGTCCTCGTCCTCGTCGTCCTCGTCCTCGTCGTCCTCGTCCTCGTCGTCCTCGTCCTCGTCCTCCTCGTCCTCGTCGTCCTCGTCCTCGTCGTCCTCGTCCTCGTCGTCCTCGTCCTCGTCGTCCTCGTCCACGTCTGCCTCGTCCTCGTCGTCCTCGTCCTCGTCGTCCTCGTCCTCGTTGTCCTCGTCCTCGTCGTCCTCGTCCTCGTCGTCCTCGTCGTCCTCGTCGTCCTCGTCCTCGTCGTCCTCGTCCTCGTCGTCCTCGTCCTCGTCGTCCTCGTCCTCGTCCTCGTCGTCCTCGTCCTCGTCGTCCTCGTCCTCGTCCTCGTCGTCCTCGTCGTCCTCGTCCTCGTCGTCCTCGTCGTCCTCGTCCTCGTCGTCCTCGTCGTCCTCGTCCTCGTCCTCGTCGTCCTCGTCGTCCTCGTCCTCGTCCTCGTCGTCCACGACGTCCTCATCCTCGGCGTCCTCGTCCTCGTCGTCCTCGTCCTCGTCGTCCTCGTCCTCGTCGTCCTCGTCCTCGTCGTCCTCGTCCTCGTCGTCCTCGTCCTCGTCGTCCTCGTCCTCGTCGTCCTCGTCCTCGTCGTCCTCGTCCTCGTCGTCCTCGTCCTCGTCGTCCTCGTCCTCGTCTTCCTCGTCCTCGTCCTCGTCGTCCTCGTCGTCCTCGTACTCGTCGTCCTCGTCGTCCTCGTCCTCGTCGTCCTCGTCGTCCTCGTCCTCGTCGTCCTCGTCGTCCTCGTCCTCGTCGTCCTCGTCCTCGTCCTCGTCGTCCTCGTCCTCGTCGTCCTCGTCCTCGTCGTCCTCGTCCTCGTCGTCCTCGTCCTCGTCGTCCTCGTCGTCCTCGTCGTCCTCGTCGTCCTCGTCGTCCTCGTCGTCCTCGTCGTCCTCGTCGTCCTCGTCGTCCTCGTCGTCCTCGTCGTCCTCGTCGTCCTCGTCGTCCTCGTCGTCCTCGTCGTCCTCGTCCTCGTCATCGTCGTCCTCGTCCTCGTCGTCCTCGTCGTCCTCGTACTCGTCGTCCTCGTCGTCCTCGTCCTCGTCGTCCTCGTCGTCCTCGTCCTCGTCCTCGTCGTCGTCGTCGTCCTCGTCCTCGTCGTCCTCGTCGTCCTCGTCCTCGTCGTCCTCGTCGTCCTCGTCGTCCTCGTCCTCGTCGTCCTCGTCTTCCTCGTCCTCGTCCTCGTCCTCGTCGTCCTCGTCTTCCTCGTCCTCGTCCTCGTACTCGTCGTCCTCGTCGTCCTCGTCCTCGTCGTCCTCGTCCTCGTCGTCCTCGTCCTCGTCGTCCTCGTCCTCGTCGTCCTCGTCCTCGTCGTCCTCGTCCTCGTCGTCCTCGTCCTCGTCGTCCTCGTCCTCGTCGTCCTCGTCGTCCTCGTCGTCCTCGTCGTCTTCGTCCTCGTCATCGTCGTCCTCGTCATGGTCGTCCTCGTCATCGTCGTCCTCGTCCTCGTCGTCCTCGTCGTCCTCGTCGTCCTCGTCGTCCTCGTACTCGTCGTCCTCGTCGTCCTCGTCGTCCTCGTACTCGTCGTCCTCGTCGTCCTCGTCCTCGTCGTCCTCGTCGTCCTCGTCCTCGTCGTCCTCGTCCTCGTCGTCCTCGTCCTCGTCGTCCGCGTCCTCGTCGTCCTCGTCCTCGTCGTCCTCGTCCTCGTCGTCCTCGTCCTCGTCGTCCTCGTCGTCCTCGTCGTCCTCGTCCTCGTCGTCCTCGTCTTCCTCGTCCTCGTCTTCCTCGTCCTCGTCCTCGTCGTCCTCGTCGTCCTCGTACTCGTCGTCCTCGTCGTCCTCGTCCTCGTCGCCCTCGTCCTCGTCGTCCTCGTCCTCGTCCTCGTCGTCCTCGTCCTCGTCCTCGTCGTCCTCGTCCTCGTCGTCCTCGTCCTCGTCGTCCTCGTCCTCGTCGTCCTCGTCCTCGTTGTCCTCGTCCTCGTCGTCCTCGTCCTCGTCGTCCTCGTCCTCGTCGTCCTCGTCGTCCTCGTCCTCGTCGTCCTCGTCGTCCTCGTCGTCCTCGTCCTCGTCATCGTTGTCCTCGTCATCGTCGTCCTCGTCCTCGTCGTCCTCGTCGTCCTCGTCGTCCTCGTACTCGTCGTCCTCGTCGTCCTCGTCCTCGTCGTCCTCGTCGTCCTCGTCATCGTCCTCGTCGTCCTCGTCCTCGTCGTCCTCGTCGTCCTCGTACTCGTCTTCCTCGTCGTCCTCGTCCTCGTCGTCCTCGTCCTCGTCGTCCTCGTAGTCCTCGTCCTCGTCCTCGTCGTCTACGTCCTCGTCGTCCTCGTCCTCGTCGTCCTCGTCCTCGTCGTCCTCGTCCTCGTCGTCCTCGTCGTCCTCGTCCTCTTCGTCCTCGTCGTCCTCGTCCTCGTCGTCCTCGTCTTCCTCGTCCTCGTCCTCGTCGTCCTCGTCGTCCTCGTACTCGTCGTCCTCGTCGTCCTCGTCCTCGTCGTCCTCGTCCTCGTCGTCCTCGTCCTCGTCGTCCTCGTCCTCGTCGTCCTCGTCCTCGTCCTCGTCGTCCTCGTCCTCGTTGTCCTCGTCCTCGTCGTCCTCGTCCTCGTCGTCCTCGTCCTCGTCGTCCTCGTCGTCCTCGTCGTCCTCGTCGTCTTCGTCCTCGTCATCGTCGTCCTCGTCATCGTCGTCCTCGTCATCGTCGTCCTCGTCCTCGTCGTCCTCGTCGTCCTCGTCGTCCTCGTCGTCCTCGTCCTCGTCGTCCTCGTCGTCCTCGTCGTCCTCGTCGTCCTCGTACTCGTCGTCCTCGTCGTCCTCGTCCTCGTCCTCGTCGTCCTCGTCGTCCTCGTCGTCCTCGTCCTCGTCCTCGTCGTCCTCGTCGTCCTCGTCGTCCTCGTCGTCCTCGTACTCGTCGTCCTCGTCGTCCTCGTCCTCGTCGTCCTCGTCCTCGTCGTCCTCGTCCTCGTCGTCCTCGTCCTCGTCGTCCTCGTCCTCGTCGTCCTCGTCCTCGTCGTCCTCGTCGTCCTCGTCGTCCTCGTCGTCCTCGTCCTCGTCGTCCTCGTCGTCCTCGTCCTCGTCGTCCTCGTCTTCCTCGTCCTCGTCCTCGTCGTCCTCGTCGTCCTCGTCGTCCCCGTCGTCCTCGTCGTCCTCGTCCTCGTCGTCCTCGTCCTCGTCGTCCTCGTCCTCGTCGTCCTCGTCCTCGTCGTCCTCGTCGTCCTCGTCCTCGTCGTCCTCGTCGTCCTCGTCGTCCTCGTCGTCCTCGTCCTCGTCATCGTTGTACTCGTCATCGTCGTCCTCGTCATCGTCGT
Organism: Andrena hattorfiana; assembly: GCA_944738655.2. Taxonomy (NCBI): domain Eukaryota; kingdom Metazoa; phylum Arthropoda; class Insecta; order Hymenoptera; family Andrenidae; genus Andrena; species Andrena hattorfiana. The sequence continues at coordinate 25,360,725 of OX122893.2, read as the reverse complement.
CCTCGTCCTCGTCGTCCTCGTCGTCCTCGTCCTCGTCCTCGTCCTCGTCGTCCTCGTAGTCCTCGTCCTCGTCCTCGTCGTCTACGTCCTCGTCGTCCTCGTCCTCGTCGTCCTCGTCCTCGTCGTCCTCGTCCTCGTCGTCCTCGTCCTCGTCGTCCTCGTCCTCGTCGTCCTCGTCGTCCTCGCCCTCGTCGTCCTCGTCGTCCTCGTCGTCCTCGTCCTCGTCGTCCTCGTCGTCCTCGTCCTCGTCGTCCTCGTCGTCCTCGTCGTCCTCGTCCTCGTCGTCCTCGTCCTCGTCGTCCTCGTCGTCCTCGTCCTCGTCGTCCTCGTCCTCGTCGTCCTCGTCGTCCTCGTCGTCCTCGTCCTCGTCGTCCTCGTCCTCGTCCTCGACGTCCTCGTCCTCGTCCTCGTCGTCCTCGTCCTCGTCGTCCTCGTCCTCGTCGTCCTCGTCCTCGTCGTCCTCGTCCTCGTCGTCCTCGTCCTCGTCGTCCTCGTCCTCGTCGTCCTCGTCCTCGTCGTCCTCGTCCTCGTCGTCCTCGTCCTCGTCGTCCTCGTCCTCGTCGTCCTCGTCCTCGTCGTCCTCGTCCTCGTCGTCCTCTTCCTCGTCGTCCTCGTCCTCGTCGTCCTCGTCCTCGTCGTCCTCGTCCTCGTCGTCCTCGTCCTCGTCGTCCTCGTCCTCGTCGTCCTCGTCCTCGTCGTCCTCGTCCTCGTCGTCCTCGTCCTCGTCGTCCTCGTCGTCCTCGTCGTCCTCGTCGTCCTCGTCCTCGTCATCGTCGTCCTCGTCCTCGTCGTCCTCGTCGTCCTCGTCGTCCTCGTCGTCCTCGTACTCGTCGTCCTCGTCGTCCTCGTCCTCGTCGTCCTCGTCGTCCTCGTCGTCCTCGTCCTCGTCCTCGTCGTCCTCGTCCTCGTCCTCGTCGTCCTCGTCGTCCTCGTCCTCTTCGTCCTCGTCGTCCTCGTCCTCGTCGTCCTCGTCTTCCTCGTCCTCGTCCTCGTCGTCCTCGTCGTCCTCGTACTCGTCGTCCTCGTCGTCCTCGTCCTCGTCGTCCTCGTCCTCGTCGTCCTCGTCCTCGTCGTCCTCGTCCTCGTCGTCCTCGTCCTCGTCCTCGTCGTCCTCGTCCTCGTTGTCCTCGTCCTCGTCGTCCTCGTCCTCGTCGTCCTCGTCCTCGTCGTCCTCGTCGTCCTCGTCGTCCTCGTCGTCTTCGTCCTCGTCATCGTCGTCCTCGTCATCGTCGTCCTCGTCATCGTCGTCCTCGTCCTCGTCGTCCTCGTTGTCCTCGTCGTCCTCGTCGTCCTCGTCCTCGTCGTCCTCGTCGTCCTCGTCGTCCTCGTCGTCCTCGTACTCGTCGTCCTCGTCGTCCTCGTCCTCGTCCTCGTCGTCCTCGTCGTCCTCGTCGTCCTCGTCGTCCTCGTACTCGTCGTCCTCGTCGTCCTCGTCCTCGTCGTCCTCGTCCTCGTCGTCCTCGTCCTCGTCGTCCTCGTCCTCGTCGTCCTCGTCCTCGTCGTCCTCGTCCTCGTCGTCCTCGTCCTCGTCGTCCTCGTCGTCCTCGTCGTCCTCGTCGTCCTCGTCCTCGTCGTCCTCGTCGTCCTCGTCCTCGTCGTCCTCGTCTTCCTCGTCCTCGTCCTCGTCGTCCTCGTCGTCCTCGTCGTCCCCGTCGTCCTCGTCGTCCTCGTCCTCGTCGTCCTCGTCCTCGTCGTCCTCGTCCTCGTCGTCCTCGTCCTCGTCGTCCTCGTCCTCGTCGTCCTCGTCGTCCTCGTCGTCCTCGTCCTCGTCATCGTTGTACTCGTCATCGTCGTCCTCGTCATCGTCGTCCTCGTCCTCGTCGTCCTCGTCGTCCTCGTCGTCCTCGTACTCGTCGTCCTCGTCGTCCTCGTCCTCCTCGTCCTCGTCGTCCTCGTCCTCGTCCTCGTCGTCCTCGTCGTCCTCGTCCTCGTCGTCCTCGTCTTCGTCGTCCTCGTCCTCGTCGTCCTCGTCCTCGTCGTCCTCGTCCTCGTCATCCTCGTCGTCCTCGTCGTCCTCGTACTCGTCTTCCTCGTCGTCCTCGTCCTCGTCGTCCTCGTCGTCCTCGTCCTCGTCCTCGTCGTCCTCGTCGTCCTCGTCCTCGTCGTCCTCGTCGTCCTCGTCCTCGTCGTCCTCGTCGTCCTCGTCCTCGTCGTCCTCGTCGTCCTCGTCCTCGTCGTCCTCGTCTTCCTCGTCCTCGTCCTCGTCGTCCTCGTCGTCCTCGTACTCGTCGTCCTCGTCGTCCTCGTCCTCGTCGTCCTCGTCCTCGTCGTCCTCGTCCTCGTCCTCGTCGTCCTCGTCCTCGTTGTCCTCGTCCTCGTCGTCCTCGTCCTCGTCGTCCTCGTCCTCGTCCTCGTCGTCCTCGTCGTCCTCGTACTCGTCGTCCTCGTCGTCCTCGTCCTCGTCGTCCTCGTCCTCGTCGTCCTCGTCCTCGTCCTCGTCGTCCTCGTCCTCGTCCTCGTCGTCCTCGTCCTCGTCGTCCTCGTCGTCCTCGTCGTCCTCGTCGTCCTCGTACTCGTCGTCCTCGTCGTCCTCGTCCTCGTCCTCGTCGTTCTCGTCGTCCTCGTCGTCCTCGTCGTCCTCGTCGTCCTCGTCGTCCTCGTCGTCCTCGTACTCGTCGTCCTCGTCGTCCTCGTCGTCCTCGTCCTCGTCCTCGTCGTCCTCGTCGTCCTCGTCCTCGTCGTCCTCGTCTTCCTCGTCCTCGTCCTAGTCGTCCTCGTCGTCCTCGTCCTCGTCCTCGTCGTCCTCGTCCTCGTCGTCCTCGTCCTCGTCGTCCTCGTCCTCGTCGTCCTCGTCCTCGTCGTCCTCGTCCTCGTCGTCCTCGTCCTCGTCGTCCTCGTCCTCGTCGTCCTCGTCCACGTCTGCCTCGTCCTCGTCGTCCTCGTCCTCGTCGTCCTCGTCCTCGTTGTCCTCGTCCTCGTCGTCCTCGTCCTCGTCGTCCTCGTCCTCGTCGTCCTCGTCGTCCTCGTCGTCCTCGTCCTCGTCATCGTCGTCCTCGTCCTCGTCGTCCTCGTCGTCCTCGTCGTCCTCGTCGTCCTCGTACTCGTCGTCCTCGTCGTCCTCGTCCTCGTCGTCCTCGTCGTCCTCGTCCTCGTCCTCGTCCTCGTCCACGTCGTCCTCGTCGTCCTCGTCCTCCTCGTCCTCGTCCTCGTCCTCGTCGTCCTCGTCCTCGTCCTCGTCGTCCTCGTCCTCGTCCTCGTCCTCGTCGTCCTCGTCGTCCTCGTACTCGTCGTCCTCGTCGTCCTCGTCCTCGTCGTCCTCGTCCTCGTCCTCGTCGTCCTCGGCCTCGTCCTCGTCGTCCTCGTCCTCGTCGTCCTCGTCCTCGTTGTCCTCGTCCTCGTCGTCCTCGTCCTAGTCGTCCTCGTCCTCGTCGTCCTCGTCCTCGTCGTCCTCGTCCTCGTCGTCCTCGTCCTCGTCGTCCTCGTCCTCGTCGTCCTCGTCCTCGTCGTCCTCGTCCTCGTCGTCCTCGTCTTCCTCGTCCTCGTCCTCGTCGTCCTCGTCGTCCTCGTACTCGTCGTCCTCGTCGTCCTCGTCCTCGTCCTCGTCGTCCTCGTCCTCGTCCTCGTCGTCCTCGTCCTCGTCCTCGTCGTCCTCGTCCTCATCCTCGTCGTCCTCGTCCTCGTCGTCCTCGTCCTCGTCGTCCTCGTCCTCGTCGTCCTCGTCCTCGTCGTCCTCGTCCTCGTCGTCCTCGTCCTCGTCGTCCTCGTCCTCGTCGTCCTCGTCCTCGTCGTCCTCGTCGTCCTCGTCCTCGTCGTCCTCGTCGTCCTCGTCCTCGTCCTCGTCGTCCTCGTCGTCCTCGTCGTCCTCGTACTCGTCGTCCTCGTCGTCCTCGTCCTCGTCGTCCTCGTCCTCGTCGTCCTCGTCGTCCTCGTCCTCGTCGTCCTCGTCCTCGTCGTCCTCGTCCTCGTCGTCCTCGTCCTCGTCGTCCTCGTCCTCGTCGTCCTCGTCCACGTCTGCCTCGTCCTCGTCGTCCTCGTCCTCGTCGTCCTCGTCCTCGTTGTCCTCGTCCTCGTCGTCCTCGTCCTCGTCGTCCTCGTCGTCCTCGTCGTCCTCGTCCTCGTCGTCCTCGTCCTCGTCGTCCTCGTCCTCGTCGTCCTCGTCCTCGTCCTCGTCGTCCTCGTCCTCGTCGTCCTCGTCCTCGTCGTCCTCGTCCTCGTCGTCCTCGTCCTCGTCGTCCTCGTCCTCGTCGTCCTCGTCCTCGTCGTCCTCGTCCTCGTCGTCCTCGTCCTCGTCGTCCTCGTCCTCGTCGTCCTCGTCCTCGTCGTCCTCGTCCTCGTCGTCCTCGTCCTCGTCGTCCTCGTCCTCGTCGTCCTCGTCCTCGTCGTCCTCGTCCTCGTCGTCCTCGTCCTCGTCGTCCTCGTCCTCGTCGTCCTCGTCCTCCTCGTCCTCGTCCTCGTCGTCCTCGTCCTCGTCGTCCTCGTCCTCGTCGTCCTCGTCCTCGTCGTCCTCGTCCTCGTCGTCCTCGTCCTCGTCGTCCTCGTCCTCGTCGTCCTCGTCCTCGTCGTCCTCGTCCTCGTCGTCCTCGTCCTCGTCTTCCTCGTCCTCGTCCTCGTCGTCCTCGTCGTCCTCGTACTCGTCGTCCTCGTCGTCCTCGTCCTCGTCGTCCTCGTCGTCCTCGTCCTCGTCGTCCTCGTCGTCCTCGTCCTCGTCGTCCTCGTCCTCGTCCTCGTCGTCCTCGTCCTCGTCGTCCTCGTCCTCGTCGTCCTCGTCCTCGTCGTCCTCGTCGTCCTCGTCGTCCTCGTCGTCCTCGTCGTCCTCGTCGTCCTCGTCGTCCTCGTCGTCCTCGTCGTCCTCGTCGTCCTCGTCGTCCTCGTCGTCCTCGTCGTCCTCGTCGTCCTCGTCGTCCTCGTCGTCCTCGTCGTCCTCGTCCTCGTCATCGTCGTCCTCGTCCTCGTCGTCCTCGTCGTCCTCGTCGTACTCGTCGTCCTCGTACTCGTCGTCCTCGTCGTCCTCGTCCTCGTCGTCCTCGTCGTCCTCGTCCTCGTCCTCGTCGTCGTCGTCGTCCTCGTCCTCGTCGTCCTCGTCGTCCTCGTCCTCGTCGTCCTCGTCGTCCTCGTCGTCCTCGTCCTCGTCGTCCTCGTCTTCCTCGTCCTCGTCCTCGTCCTCGTCGTCCTCGTCTTCCTCGTCCTCGTCCTCGTACTCGTCGTCCTCGTCGTCCTCGTCCTCGTCGTCCTCGTCCTCGTCGTCCTCGTCCTCGTCGTCCTCGTCCTCGTCGTCCTCGTCCTCGTCGTCCTCGTCCTCGTCGTCCTCGTCCTCGTCGTCCTCGTCCTCGTCGTCCTCGTCCTCGTCGTCCTCGTCCTCGTCGTCCTCGTCGTCCTCGTCGTCCTCGTCGTCTTCGTCCTCGTCATCGTCGTCCTCGTCATGGTCGTCCTCGTCATCGTCGTCCTCGTCCTCGTCGTCCTCGTCGTCCTCGTCGTCCTCGTCGTCCTCGTACTCGTCGTCCTCGTCGTCCTCGTCGTCCTCGTACTCGTCGTCCTCGTCGTCCTCGTCCTCGTCGTCCTCGTCGTCCTCGTCCTCGTCGTCCTCGTCCTCGTCGTCCTCGTCCTCGTCGTCCGCGTCCTCGTCGTCCTCGTCCTCGTCGTCCTCGTCGGCCTCGTCCTCGTCGTCCTCGTCGTCCTCGTCGTCCTCGTCCTCGTCGTCCTCGTCGTCCTCGTCCTCGTCGTCCTCGTCGTCCTCGTCCTCGTCGTCCTCGTCGTCCTCGTCCTCGTCGTCCTCGTAGTCCTCGTCCTCGTCGTCCTCGTCGTCCTCGTCCTCGTCGTCCTCGTCGTCCTCGTCCTCGTCGTCCTCGTCGTCCTCGTCCTCGTCGTCCTCGTCCTCGTCGTCCTCGTCCTCGTCGTCCTCGTCCTCGTCGTCCTCGTCCTCGTCGTCCTCGTCCTCGTCGTCCTCGTCTTCCTCGTCCTCGTCCTCGTCGTCCTCGTCGTCCTCGTACTCGTCGTCCTCGTCGTCCTCGTCCTCGTCGTCCTCGTCGTCCTCGTCCTCGTCGTCCTCGTCGTCCTCGTCCTCGTCGTCCTCGTCGTCCTCGTCCTCGTCGTCCTCGTCCTCGTCCTCGTCGTCCTCGTCCTCGTCGTCCTCGTCCTCGTCGTCCTCGTCCTCGTCGTCCTCGTCGTCCTCGTCGTGCTCGTCGTCCTCGTCGTCCTCGTCGTCCTCGTCGTCCTCGTCGTCCTCGTCGTCCTCGTCGTCCTCGTCGTCCTCGTCGTCCTCGTCGTCCTCGTCGTCCTCGTCCTCGTCATCATCGTCCTCGTCCTCGTCGTCCTCGTCGTCCTCGTCGTCCTCGTCCTCGTCGTCCTCGTCGTCCTCGTCCTCGTCGTCCTCGTAGTCCTCGTCCTCGTCGTCCTCGTCGTCCTCGTCCTCGTCGTCCTCGTCGTCCTCGTCCTCGTCGTCCTCGTCGTCCTCGTCCTCGTCGTCCTCGTCCTCGTCGTCCTCGTCCTCGTCGTCCTCGTCCTCGTCGTCCTCGTCCTCGTCGTCCTCGTCCTCGTCGTCCTCGTCTTCCTCGTCCTCGTCCTCGTCGTCCTCGTCGTCCTCGTCGTCCTCGTCCTCGTCGTCCTCGTCGTCCTCTTCCTCGTCGTCCTCGTCGTCCTCGTCCTCGTCGTCCTCGTCTTCCTCGTCCTCGTCCTCGTCCTCGTCGTCCTCGTCTTCCTCGTCCTCGTCCTCGTACTCGTCGTCCTCGTCGTCCTGGTCCTCGTCGTCCTCGTCCTCGTCGTCCTCGTCCTCGTCGTCCTCGTCCTCGTCCTCGTCGTCCTCGTCCTCGTCGTCCTCGTCCTCGTCGTCCTTGTCCTCGTCGTCCTCGTCGTCCTCGTCCTCGTCGTCCTCGTCCTCGTCCTCGTCGTCCTCGTCCTCGTCGTCCTCGTCCTCGTCGTCCTCGTCCTCGTCGTCCTCGTCGTCCTCGTCGTCCTCGTCGTCCTCGTCGTCCTCGTCGTCCTCGTCGTCCTCGTCGTCCTCGTCGTCCTCGTCGTCCTCGTCGTCCTCGTCGTCCTCGTCCTCGTCATCGTCGTCCTCGTCCTCGTCGTCCTCGTCGTCCTCGTCGTCCTCGTCGTCCTCGTACTCGTCGTCCTCGTCGTCCTCGTCCTCGTCGTCCTCGTCGTCCTCGTCCTCGTCCTCGTCGTCCTCGTCGTCCTCGTCCTCGTCGTCCTCGTCGTCCTCGTCCTCCTCGTCCTCGTCCTCGTCGTCCTCGTCGTCCTCGTACTCGTCGTCCTCGTCGTCCTCGTCCTCGTCGTCCTCGTCGTCCTTGTCCTCGTCGTCCTCGTCGTCCTCGTCCTCGTCGTCCTCGTCCTCGTCCTCGTCGTCCTCGTCCTCGTCCTCGTCGTCCTCGTCCTCGTCGTCCTCGTCCTCGTCGTCCTCGTCCTCGTCGTCCTCGTCCTCGTCGTCCTCGTCGTCCTCGTCGTCCTCGTCGTCCTCGTCGTCCTCGTCGTCCTCGTCGTCCTCGTCGTCCTCGTCGTCCTCGTCGTCCTCGTCGTCCTCGTCGTCCTCGTCGTCCTCGTCCTCGTCATCGTCGTCCTCGTCCTCGTCGTCCTCGTCGTCCTCGTCGTCCTCGTCGTCCTCGTACTCGTCGTCCTCGTCGTCCTCGTCCTCGTCGTCCTCGTCGTCCTCGTCCTCGTCCTCGTCGTCCTCGTCGTCCTCGTCCTCGTCGTCCTCGTCGTCCTCGTCCTCCTCGTCCTCGTCCTCGTCGTCCTCGTCGTCCTCGTACTCGTCGTCCTCGTCGTCCTCGTCGTCCCCGTCGTCCTCGTCGTCCTCGTCCTCGTCGTCCTCGTCCTCGTCGTCCTCGTCCTCGTCGTCCTCGTCCTCGTCGTCCTCGTCGTCCTCGTCGTCCTCGTCCTCGTCATCGTTGTACTCGTCATCGTCGTCCTCGTCATCGTCGTCCTCGTCCTCGTCGTCCTCGTCGTCCTCGTCGTCCTCGTACTCGTCGTCCTCGTCGTCCTCGTCCTCCTCGTCCTCGTCGTCCTCGTCCTCGTCCTCGTCGTCCTCGTCGTCCTCGTCCTCGTCGTCCTCGTCTTCGTCGTCCTCGTCCTCGTCGTCCTCGTCCTCGTCGTCCTCGTCCTCGTCATCCTCGTCGTCCTCGTCGTCCTCGTACTCGTCTTCCTCGTCGTCCTCGTCCTCGTCGTCCTCGTCGTCCTCGTCCTCGTCCTCGTCGTCCTCGTCGTCCTCGTCCTCGTCGTCCTCGTCGTCCTCGTCCTCGTCGTCCTCGTCGTCCTCGTCCTCGTCGTCCTCGTCGTCCTCGTCCTCGTCGTCCTCGTCTTCCTCGTCCTCGTCCTCGTCGTCCTCGTCGTCCTCGTACTCGTCGTCCTCGTCGTCCTCGTCCTCGTCGTCCTCGTCCTCGTCGTCCTCGTCCTCGTCGTCCTCGTCCTCGTCCTCGTCGTCCTCGTCCTCGTTGTCCTCGTCCTCGTCGTCCTCGTCCTCGTCGTCCTCGTCCTCGTCCTCGTCGTCCTCGTCGTCCTCGTACTCGTCGTCCTCGTCGTCCTCGTCCTCGTCGTCCTCGTCCTCGTCGTCCTCGTCCTCGTCCTCGTCGTCCTCGTCCTCGTCGTCCTCGTCGTCCTCGTCGTCCTCGTCGTCCTCGTACTCGTCGTCCTCGTCGTCCTCGTCCTCGTCCTCGTCGTTCTCGTCGTCCTCGTCGTCCTCGTCGTCCTCGTCGTCCTCGTCGTCCTCGTCGTCCTCGTACTCGTCGTCCTCGTCGTCCTCGTCGTCCTCGTCCTCGTCCTCGTCGTCCTCGTCGTCCTCGTCCTCGTCGTCCTCGTCTTCCTCGTCCTCGTCCTCGTCGTCCTCGTCGTCCTCGTCCTCGTCCTCGTCGTCCTCGTCCTCGTCGTCCTCGTCCTCGTCGTCCTCGTCCTCGTCGTCCTCGTCCTCGTCGTCCTCGTCCTCGTCGTCCTCGTCCTCGTCGTCCTCGTCCTCGTCGTCCTCGTCCACGTCTGCCTCGTCCTCGTCGTCCTCGTCCTCGTCGTCCTCGTCCTCGTTGTCCTCGTCCTCGTCGTCCTCGTCCTCGTTGTCCTCGTCCTCGTCGTCCTCGTCCTCGTCGTCCTCGTCCTCGTCGTCCTCGTCGTCCTCGTCGTCCTCGTCCTCGTCATCGTCGTCCTCGTCCTCGTCGTCCTCGTCGTCCTCGTCGTCCTCGTCGTCCTCGTACTCGTCGTCCTCGTCGTCCTCGTCCTCGTCGTCCTCGTCGTCCTCGTCCTCGTCCTCGTCCTCGTCCACGTCGTCCTCGTCGTCCTCGTCGTCCTCGTCCTCGTCCTCGTCGTCCTCGTCCTCGTCCTCGTCCTCGTCGTCCTCGTCGTCCTCGTACTCGTCGTCCTCGTCGTCCTCGTCCTCGTCGTCCTCGTCCTCGTCCTCGTCGTCCTCGGCCTCGTCCTCGTCGTCCTCGTCCTCGTCGTCCTCGTCCTCGTTGTCCTCGTCCTCGTCGTCCTCGTCCTCGTCGTCCTCGTCCTCGTCGTCCTCGTCCTCGTCGTCCTCGTCCTCGTCGTCCTCGTCCTCGTCGTCCTCGTCCTCGTCGTCCTCGTCCTCGTCGTCCTCGTCCTCGTCGTCCTCGTCTTCCTCGTCCTCGTCCTCGTCGTCCTCGTCGTCCTCGTACTCGTCGTCCTCGTCGTCCTCGTCCTCGTCGTCCTCGTCCTCGTCCTCGTCGTCCTCGTCCTCGTCCTCGTCGTCCTCGTCCTCATCCTCGTCGTCCTCGTCCTCGTCGTCCTCGTCCTCGTCCTCGTCGTCCTCGTCCTCGTCGTCCTCGTCCTCGTCGTCCTCGTCCTCGTCGTCCTCGTCCTCGTCGTCCTCGTCCTCGTCGTCCTCGTCCTCGTCGTCCTCGTCCTCGTTGTCCTCGTCCTCGTCGTCCTCGTCCTCGTCGTCCTCGTCGTCCTCGTCGTCCTCGTCCTCGTCGTCCTCGTCCTCGTCGTCCTCGTCCTCGTCGTCCTCGTCCTCGTCCTCGTCGTCCTCGTCCTCGTCGTCCTCGTCCTCGTCGTCCTCGTCCTCGTCGTCCTCGTCCTCGTCGTCCTCGTCCTCGTCGTCCTCGTCCTCGTCGTCCTCGTCCTCGTCGTCCTCGTCCTCGTCGTCCTCGTCCTCGTCGTCCTCGTCCTCCTCGTCCTCGTCCTCGTCGTCCTCGTCCTCGTCGTCCTCGTCCTCGTCGTCCTCGTCCTCGTCGTCCTCGTCCTCGTCGTCCTCGTCCTCGTCGTCCTCGTCCTCGTCGTCCTCGTCCTCGTCGTCCTCGTCCTCGTCGTCCTCGTCCTCGTCGTCCTCGTCCTCGTCGTCCTCGTCCTCGTCTTCCTCGTCCTCGTCCTCGTCGTCCTCGTCGTCCTCGTACTCGTCGTCCTCGTCGTCCTCGTCCTCGTCGTCCTCGTCGTCCTCGTCCTCGTCGTCCTCGTCGTCCTCGTCCTCGTCGTCCTCGTCCTCGTCCTCGTCGTCCTCGTCCTCGTCGTCCTCGTTCTCGTCGTCCTCGTCCTCGTCGTCCTCGTCCTCGTCGTCCTCGTCGTCCTCGTCGTCCTCGTCGTCCTCGTCGTCCTCGTCGTCCTCGTCGTCCTCGTCGTCCTCGTCGTCCTCGTCGTCCTCGTCGTCCTCGTCGTCCTCGTCGTCCTCGTCGTCCTCGTCGTCCTCGTCCTCGTCATCGTCGTCCTCGTCCTCGTCGTCCTCGTCGTCCTCGTCGTACTCGTCGTCCTCGTACTCGTCGTCCTCGTCGTCCTCGTCCTCGTCGTCCTCGTCCTCGTCGTCCTCGTCGTCTTCGTCCTCGTCCTCGTCGTCGTCGTCGTCCTCGTCCTCGTCGTCCTCGTCGTCCTCGTCCTCGTCGTCCTCGTCGTCCTCGTCGTCCTCGTCCTCGTCGTCCTCGTCTTCCTCGTCCTCGTCCTCGTCCTCGTCGTCCTCGTCTTCCTCGTCCTCGTCCTCGTACTCGTCGTCCTCGTCGTCCTCGTCCTCGTCGTCCTCGTCCTCGTCGTCCTCGTCCTCGTCGTCCTCGTCCTCGTCGTCCTCGTCCTCGTCGTCCTCGTCCTCGTCGTCCTCGTCCTCGTCGTCCTCGTCGTCCTCGTCGTCCTCGTCGTCTTCGTCCTCGTCATCGTCGTCCTCGTCATGGTCGTCCTCGTCATCGTCGTCCTCGTCCTCGTCGTCCTCGTCGTCCTCGTCGTCCTCGTCGTCCTCGTACTCGTCGTCCTCGTCGTCCTCGTCGTCCTCGTACTCGTCGTCCTCGTCGTCCTCGTCCTCGTCGTCCTCGTCGTCCTCGTCCTCGTCGTCCTCGTCCTCGTCGTCCTCGTCCTCGTCGTCCGCGTCCTCGTCGTCCTCGTCCTCGTCGTCCTCGTCCTCGTCGTCCTCGTCCTCGTCGTCCTCGTCGTCCTCGTCGTCCTCGTCCTCGTCGTCCTCGTCTTCCTCGTCCTCGTCTTCCTCGTCCTCGTCCTCGTCGTCCTCGTCGTCCTCGTACTCGTCGTCCTCGTCGTCCTCGTCCTCGTCGCCCTCGTCCTCGTCGTCCTCGTCCTCGTCCTCGTCGTCCTCGTCCTCGTCCTCGTCGTCCTCGTCCTCGTCGTCCTCGTCCTCGTCGTCCTCGTCCTCGTCGTCCTCGTCCTCGTTGTCCTCGTCCTCGTCGTCCTCGTCCTCGTCGTCCTCGTCCTCGTCGTCCTCGTCCTCGTCGTCCTCGTCGTCCTCGTCCTCGTCGTCCTCGTCGTCCTCGTCGTCCTCGTCCTCGTCATCGTTGTCCTCGTCATCGTCGTCCTCGTCCTCGTCGTCCTCGTCGTCCTCGTCGTCCTCGTCGTCCTCGTACTCGTCGTCCTCGTCGTCCTCGTCCTCGTCGTCCTCGTCGTCCTCGTCATCGTCCTCGTCGTCCTCGTCGTCTTCGTCCTCGTCGTCCTCGTCCTCGTCGTCCTCGTCCTCGTCGTCCTCGTCCTCGTCGTCCTCGTCCTCGTCGTCCTCGTCCTCGTCGTCCTCGTCCTCGTCGTCCTCGTCCTCGTCGTCCTCGTCCTCGTCGTCCTCGTCCTCGTCGTCCTCGTCCTCGTCGTCCTCGTCGTCCTCGTCGGCCTCGTCCTCGTCGTCCTCGTCGTCCTCGTCGTCCTCGTCCTCGTCGTCCTCGTCGTCCTCGTCCTCGTCGTCCTCGTAGTCCTCGTCCTCGTCGTCCTCGTCGTCCTCGTCCTCGTCGTCCTCGTCGTCCTCGTCCTCGTCGTCCTCGTCGTCCTCGTCCTCGTCGTCCTCGTCCTCGTCGTCCTCGTCCTCGTCGTCCTCGTCCTCGTCGTCCTCGTCCTCGTCGTCCTCGTCCTCGTCGTCCTCGTCTTCCTCGTCCTCGTCCTCGTCGTCCTCGTCGTCCTCGTACTCGTCGTCCTCGTCGTCCTCGTCCTCGTCGTCCTCGTCGTCCTCGTCCTCGTCGTCCTCGTCGTTCTCGTCCTCGTCGTCCTCGTCGTCCTCGTCCTCGTCGTCCTCGTCCTCGTCCTCGTCGTCCTCGTCCTCGTCGTCCTCGTCCTCGTCGTCCTCGTCCTCGTCGTCCTCGTCGTCCTCGTCGTCCTCGTCGTCCTCGTCGTCCTCGTCGTCCTCGTCGTCCTCGTCGTCCTCGTCGTCCTCGTCGTCCTCGTCGTCCTCGTCGTCCTCGTCGTCCTCGTCCTCGTCATCGTCGTCCTCGTCCTCGTCGTCCTCGTCGTCCTCGTCGTCCTCGTACTCGTCGTCCTCGTCGTCCTCGTCCTCGTCGTCCTCGTCGTCCTCGTCCTCGTCCTCGTCGTCCTCGTCGTCCTCGTCCTCGTCGTCCTCGTCGTCCTCTTCCTCGTCGTCCTCGTCGTCCTCGTCCTCGTCGTCCTCGTCTTCCTCGTCCTCGTCCTCGTCCTCGTCGTCCTCGTCTTCCTCGTCCTCGTCCTCGTACTCGTCGTCCTCGTCGTCCTGGTCCTCGTCGTCCTCGTCCTCGTCGTCCTCGTCCTCGTCGTCCTCGTCCTCGTCCTCGTCGTCCTCGTCCTCGTCGTCCTCGTCCTCGTCGTCCTCGTCCTCGTCGTCCTCGTCCTCGTCGTCCTCGTCCTCGTCGTCCTCGTCCTCGTCGTCCTCGTCCTCGTCGTCCTCGTCCTCGTCGTCCTCGTCCTCGTCGTCCTCGTCCTCGTCGTCCTCGTCCTCGTCGTCCTCGTCCTCGTCGTCCTCGTCGTCCTCGTCCTCGTCGTCCTCGTCGTCCTCGTCCTCGTCGTCCTCGTCCTCGTCGTCCTCGTCCTCGTCCTCGTCGTCCTCGTCGTCCTCGTCCTCGTCGTCCTCGTCGTCCTTGTCCTCGTCGTCCTCGTCGTCCTCGTCCTCGTCGTCCTCGTCGTCCTCGTCGTCCTCGTCCTCGTCGTCCTCGTCCTCGTCGTCCTCGTCCTCGTCGTCCTCGTCCTCGTCGTCCTCGTCCTCGTCGTCCTCGTCCTCGTCGTCCTCGTCGTCCTCGTCGTCCTCGTCGTCCTCGTCGTCCTCGTCGTCCTCGTCGTCCTCGTCGTCCTCGTCGTCCTCGTCGTCCTCGTCGTCCTCGTCGTCTTCGTCCTCGTCATCGTCGTCCTCGTCATCGTCGTCCTCGTCCTCGTCGTCCTCGTCGTCCTCGTCGTCCTCGTCGTCCTCGTACTCGTCGTCCTCGTCGTCCTCGTCGTCCTCGTACTCGTCGTCCTCGTCGTCCTCGTCCTCGTCGTCCTCGTCGTCCTCGTCCTCGTCGTCCTCGTCCTCGTCGTCCTCGTCCTCGTCGTCCGCGTCCTCGTCGTCCTCGTCCTCGTCGTCCTCGTCCTCGTCGTCCTCGTCCTCGTCGTCCTCGTCCTCGTCGTCCTCGTCGTCCTCGTCCTCGTCGTCCTCGTCGTCCTCGTCCACGTCGTCCTCGTCTTCCTCGTCCTCGTCTTCCTCGTCCTCGTCCTCGTCGTCCTCGTCGTCCTCGTACTCGTCGTCCTCGTCGTCCTCGTCCTCGTCGCCCTCGTCCTCGTCGTCCTCGTCCTCGTCGTCGTCGTCCTCGTCCTCGTCCTCGTCGTCCTCGTCCTCGTCGTCCTCGTCCTCGTCGTCCTCGTCCTCGTCGTCCTCGTCCTCGTCGTCCTCGTCCTCGTCGTCCTCGTCCTCGTTGTCCTCGTCCTCGTCGTCCTCGTCCTCGTCGTCCTCGTCCTCGTCGTCCTCGTCGTCCTCGTCCTCGTCGTCCTCGTCGTCCTCGTCGTCCTCGTCCTCGTCATCGTTGTCCTCGTCATCGTCGTCCTCGTCATCGTCGTCCTCGTCCTCGTCGTCCTCGTCGTCCTCGTCGTCCTCGTCGTCCTCGTACTCGTCGTCCTCGTCGTCCTCGTCCTCGTCGTCCTCGTCGTCCTCGTCCTCGTCCTCGTCGTCCTCGTCGTCCTCGTCCTCGTCGTCCTCGTCCTCGTGGTCCTCGTCCTCGTCGTCCTCGTCCTCGTCGTCCTCGTCCTCGTCGTCCTCGTCCTCGTCGTCCTCGTCCTCGTCGTCCTCGTCCTCGTCGTCCTCGTCCTCGTCGTCCTCGTCCTCGTCGTCCTCGTAGTCCTCGTCCTCGTCGTCCTCGTCGTCCTCGTCCTCGTCGTCCTCGTCGTCCTCGTCCTCGTCGTCCTCGTCGTCCTCGTCCTCGTCGTCCTCGTCCTCGTCGTCCTCGTCCTCGTCGTCCTCGTCCTCGTCGTCCTCGTCCTCGTCGTCCTCGTCCTCGTCGTCCTCGTCCTCGTCGTCCTCGTCTTCCTCGTCCTCGTCCTCGTCGTCCTCGTCGTCCTCGTACTCGTCGTCCTCGTCGTCCTCGTCCTCGTCGTCCTCGTCGTCCTCGTCCTCGTCGTCCTCGTCGTCCTCGTCCTCGTCGTCCTCGTCGTCCTCGTCCTCGTCGTCCTCGTCCTCGTCCTCGTCGTCCTCGTCCTCGTCGTCCTCGTCGTCGTCGTCCTCGTCCTCGTCGTCCTCGTCGTCCTCGTCGTCCTCGTCGTCCTCGTCGTCCTCGTCGTCCTCGTCGTCCTCGTCGTCCTCGTCGTCCTCGTCGTCCTCGTCGTCCTCGTCGTCCTCGTCGTCCTCGTCGTCCTCGTCCTCGTCATCGTCGTCCTCGTCCTCGTCGTCCTCGTCGTCCTCGTCGTCCTCGTACTCGTCGTCCTCGTCGTCCTCGTCCTCGTCGTCCTCGTCGTCCTCGTCCTCGTCCTCTTCGTCCTCGTCGTCCTCGTCCTCGTCGTCCTCGTCGTCCTCTTCCTCGTCGTCCTCGTCGTCCTCGTCCTCGTCGTCCTCGTCTTCCTCGTCCTCGTCCTCGTCCTCGTCGTCCTCGTCTTCCTCGTCCTCGTCCTCGTACTCGTCGTCCTCGTCGTCCTGGTCCTCGTCGTCCTCGTCCTCGTCGTCCTCGTCCTCGTCGTCCTCGTCCTCGTCGTCCTCGTCCTCGTCCTCGTCGTCCTCGTCCTCGTCGTCCTCGTCCTCGTCGTCCTCGTCCTCGTCGTCCTCGTCCTCGTCGTCCTCGTCCTCGTCGTCCTCGTCCTCGTCGTCCTCGTCCTCGTCGTCCTCGTCCTCGTCGTCCTCGTCCTCGTCGTCCTCGTCGTCCTCGTCCTCGTCGTCCTCGTCGTCCTCGTCCTCGTCGTCCTCGTCCTCGTCGTCCTCGTCCTCGTCCTCGTCGTCCTCGTCGTCCTCGTCCTCGTCGTCCTCGTCGTCCTTGTCCTCGTCGTCCTCGTCGTCCTCGTCCTCGTCGTCCTCGTCGTCCTCGTCGTCCTCGTCCTCGTCGTCCTCGTCCTCGTCGTCCTCGTCCTCGTCGTCCTCGTCCTCGTCGTCCTCGTCCTCGTCGTCCTCGTCGTCCTCGTCGTCCTCGTCGTCCTCGTCGTCCTCGTCGTCCTCGTCGTCCTCGTCGTCCTCGTCGTCCTCGTCGTCCTCGTCGTCCTCGTCGTCTTCGTCCTCGTCATCGTCGTCCTCGTCATCGTCGTCCTCGTCCTCGTCGTCCTCGTCGTCCTCGTCGTCCTCGTCGTCCTCGTACTCGTCGTCCTCGTCGTCCTCGTCGTCCTCGTACTCGTCGTCCTCGTCGTCCTCGTCCTCGTCGTCCTCGTCGTCCTCGTCCTCGTCGTCCTCGTCCTCGTCGTCCTCGTCCTCGTCGTCCGCGTCCTCGTCGTCCTCGTCCTCGTCGTCCTCGTCCTCGTCGTCCTCGTCCTCGTCGTCCTCGTCCTCGTCGTCCTCGTCCTCGTCGTCCTCGTCGTCCTCGTCCTCGTCGTCCTCGTCGTCCTCGTCCACGTCGTCCTCGTCTTCCTCGTCCTCGTCTTCCTCGTCCTCGTCCTCGTCGTCCTCGTCGTCCTCGTACTCGTCGTCCTCGTCGTCCTCGTCCTCGTCGCCCTCGTCCTCGTCGTCCTCGTCCTCGTCCTCGTCGTCCTCGTCCTCGTCCTCGTCGTCCTCGTCCTCGTCGTCCTCGTCCTCGTCGTCCTCGTCCTCGTCGTCCTCGTCCTCGTCGTCCTCGTCCTCGTCGTCCTCGTCCTCGTTGTCCTCGTCCTCGTCGTCCTCGTCCTCGTCGTCCTCGTCCTCGTCGTCCTCGTCGTCCTCGTCCTCGTCGTCCTCGTCGTCCTCGTCGTCCTCGTCCTCGTCATCGTTGTCCTCGTCATCGTCGTCCTCGTCATCGTCGTCCTCGTCCTCGTCGTCCTCGTCGTCCTCGTCGTCCTCGTCGTCCTCGTACTCGTCGTCCTCGTCGTCCTCGTCCTCGTCGTCCTCGTCGTCCTCGTCCTCGTCCTCGTCGTCCTCGTCGTCCTCGTCCTCGTCGTCCTCGTCCTCGTGGTCCTCGTCCTCGTCGTCCTCGTCCTCGTCGTCCTCGTCCTCGTCGTCCTCGTCCTCGTCGTCCTCGTCCTCGTCGTCCTCGTCCTCGTCGTCCTCGTCCTCGTCGTCCTCGTCCTCGTCGTCCTCGTCCTCGTCGTCCTCGTCGTCCTCGTCGGCCTCGTCGTCCTCGTCCTCGTCGTCCTCGTCGTCCTCGTCCTCGTCGTCCTCGTAGTCCTCGTCCTCGTCGTCCTCGTCGTCCTCGTCCTCGTCGTCCTCGTCGTCCTCGTCCTCGTCGTCCTCGTCGTCCTCGTCCTCGTCGTCCTCGTCCTCGTCGTCCTCGTCCTCGTCGTCCTCGTCCTCGTCGTCCTCGTCCTCGTCGTCCTCGTCCTCGTCGTCCTCGTCTTCCTCGTCCTCGTCCTCGTCGTCCTCGTCGTCCTCGTACTCGTCGTCCTCGTCGTCCTCGTCCTCGTCGTCCTCGTCGTCCTCGTACTCGTCGTCGTCGTCGTCCTCGTCCTCGTCGTCCTCGTCGTCCTCGTCCTCGTCCTCGTCGTCCTCGTCCTCGTCCTCGTCGTCTACGACCTCGTCGTCCTCGTCCTCGTCGTCCTCGTCCTCGTCGTCCTCGTCCTCGTCGTCCTCGTCCTCGTCGTCCTCGTCCTCGTCGTCCTCGTCCTCGTCGTCCTCGTCCTCGTCGTCCTCGTCCTCGTCGTCCTCGTCCTCGTCCTCGTCGTCCTCGTCCTCGTCGTCCTCGTCGTCCTCGTCCTCGTCGTCCTCGTCGTCCTCGTCCTCGTCGTCCTCGTCGTCCTCGTCCTCGTCGTCCTCGTCCTCGTCGTCCTCGTCGTCCTCGTCCTCGTCCTCGTCGTCCTCGTCCTCGTCCTCGTCGTCCTCGTCGTCCTCGTCGTCCTCGTCCTCGTCGTCCTCGTCGTCCTCGTCGTCCTCGTCCTCGTCGTCCTCGTCGTCCTCGTCGTCCTCGTCGTCCTCGTCGTCCTCGTCGTCCTCGTCGTCCTCGTCGTCCTCGTCGTCCTCGTCGTCCTCGTCGTCCTCGTCCTCGTCGTCCTCGTCCACGTCGTCCTCGTCGTCCTCGTCGTCCTCGTCGTCCTCGTCGTCCTCGTCCTCGTCCTCGTCGTCCACGACGTCCTCGTCGTCCTCGTCCTCGTCGTCCTCGTCCTCGTCGTCCTCGTCCTCGTCGTCCTCGTCCTCGTCGTCCTCGTCGTCCTCGTCCTCGTCGTCCGCGTCGTCCTCGTCGTCCTCGTCCTCGTCGTCCTCGTCGTCCTCGTCCTCGTCGTCCTCGTCGTCCTCGTCGTCCTCGTCGTCCTCGTCGTCCTCGTCGTCCTCGTCCTCGTCGTCCTCGTCGTCCTCGTCCTCGTCGTCCTCGTCCTCGTCCTCGTCGTCCTCGTCGTCCTCGTCCTCGTCGTCCTCGTCGTCCTCGTCCTCGTCGTCCTCGTCGTCCTCGTCCTCGTCGTCCTCGTCTTCCTCGTCCTCGTCCTCGTCGTCCTCGTACTCGTCGTCCTCGTCGTCCTCGTCCTCGTCGTCCTCGTCCTCGTCGTCCTCGTCGACCTCGTCCTCGTCCTCGTCGTCCTCGTCCTCGTCGTCCTCGTCCTCGTCGTCCTCGTCGTCCTCGTCGTCCTCGTCGTCCTCGTCGTCCTCGTCGTCCTCGTCGTCCTCGTCGTCCTCGTCGTCCTCGTCGTCCTCGTCGTCCTCGTCGTCCTCGTCGTCCTCGTCGTCCTCGTACTCGTCGTCCTCGTCGTCCTCGTCCTCGTCCTCGTCGTCCTCGTCGTCCTCGTCCTCGTCCTCGTCGTCCACGACGTCCTCGTCCTCGTCGTCCACGACGTCCTCGTCCTCGTCGTCCTCGTCCTCGTCGACCTCGTCCTCGTCGTCCTCGTCCTCGTCTGCCTCGTCCTCGTCGTCCTCGTCCTCGTCGTCCTCGTCGTCCTCGTACTCGTCGTCCTCGTCGTCCTCGTCCTCGTCGTCCTCGTCCTCGTCGTCCTCGTCCTCGTCGTCCTCGTCGTCCTCGTTGTCCTCGTACTCGTCGTCCTCGTCGTCCTCGTCCTCGTCGTCCTCGTCCTCGTCGTCCTCGTCGTCCTCGTCCTCGTCGTCCTCGTCGTCCTCGTCCTCGTCCTCGTCGTCCTCGTCGTCCTCGTCCTCGTCCTCGTCGTCCACGACGTCCTCATCCTCGGCGTCCTCGTCCTCGTCGTCCTCGTCCTCGTCGTCCTCGTCCTCGTCGTCCTCGTCCTCGTCGTCCTCGTCCTCGTCGTCCTCGTCCTCGTCGTCCTCGTCCTCGTCGTCCTCGTCCTCGTCGTCCTCGTCCTCGTCTGCCTCGTCCTCGTCGTCCTCGTCCTCGTCGTCCTCGTCCTCGTCGTCCTCTTCGTCCTCGTCGTCCTCGTCGTCCTCGTCGTCCTCGTCCTCGTCGTCCTCGTCGTCCTCGTCCTCGTCCTCGTCGTCCTCGTCGTCCTCGTTCTCGTCCTCGTCGTCCTCGTCGTCCTCGTTCTCGTCCTCGTCGTCCTCGTCGTCCTCGTCCTCGTCGTCCTCGTCCTCGTCGTCCTCGTCCTCGTCGTCCTCGTCCTCGTCGTCCTCGTCCTCGTCGTCCTCGTCCTCGTCGTCCTCGTCCTCGTCGTCCTCGTCCTCGTCGTCCTCGTCCTCGTCGTCCTCGTCGTCGTCCTCGTCCTCGTCGTCCTCGTCCTCGTCGTCCTCGTCCTCGTCGTCCTCGTCCTCGTCGTCCTCGTCCTCGTCGTCCTCGTCGTCCTCGTCGGCCTCGTCCTCGTCGTCCTCGTCGTCCTCGTCGTCCTCGTCCTCGTCGTCCTCGTCGTGCTCGTCCTCGTCGTCCTCGTCCTCGTCGTCCTCGTCGTCCTCGTCCTCGTCGTCCTCGTCGTCCTCGTCCTCGTCGTCCTCGTCCTCGTCCTCGTCGTGCTCGTCCTCGTCGTCCTCGTCCTCGTCGTCCTCGTCCTCGTCGTCCTCGTCCTCGTCGTCGTCGTCCTCGTCCTCGTCGTCCTCGTCCTCGTCGTCCTCGTCCTCGTCGTCCTCGTCCTCGTCGTCCTCGTCCTCGTCGTCCTCGTCCTCGTCGTCCTCGTCCTCGTCGTCCTCGTCCTCGTCGTCCTCGTCCTCGTCGTCCTCGTCCTCGTCGTCCTCGTCCTCGTCGTCCTCGTCCTCGTCGTCCTCGTCCTCGTCGTCCTCGTCGTCCTCGTCGTCCTCGTCCTCGTCATCGTCGTCCTCGTCCTCGTCGTCCTCGTCGTCCTCGTCGTCCTCGTCGTCCTCGTACTCGTCGTCCTCGTCGTCCTCGTCCTCGTCGTCCTCGTCCTCGTCCTCGTCGTCCTCGTCGTCCTCGTCCTCTTCGTCCTCGTCGTCCTCGTCCTCGTCGTCCTCGTCTTCCTCGTCCTCGTCCTCGTCGTCCTCGTCGTCCTCGTACTCGTCTTCCTCGTCGTCCTCGTCCTCGTCGTCCTCGTCCTCGTCGTCCTCGTCCTCGTCGTCCTCGTCCTCGTCGTCCTCGTCCTCGTCGTCCTCGTCCTCGTCGTCCTCGTCATCGTCCTCGTCGTCCTCGTCCTCGTTGTCCTCGTCCTCGTCGTCCTCGTCCTCGTCGTCCTCGTCCTCGTCGTCCTCGTCCTCGTCGTCCTCGTCCTCGTCGTCCTCGTCGTCCTCGTCGTCCTCGTCGTCTTCGTCCTCGTCATCGTCGTCCTCGTCATCGTCGTCCTCGTCATCGTCGTCCTCGTCCTCGTCGTCCTCGTCGTCCTCGTCGTCCTCGTCGTCCTCGTCGTCCTCGTCGTCCTCGTACTCGTCGTCCTCGTCGTCCTCGTCCTCGTCCTCGTCGTCCTCGTCGTCCTCGTCGTCCTCGTCGTCCTCGTCGTCCTCGTCGTCCTCGTCGTCCTCGTCGTCCTCGTCGTCCTCGTCGTCCTCGTCGTCCTCGTCGTCCTCGTCGTCCTCGTCCTCGTCGTCCTCGTCCTCGTCGTCCTCGTCCTCGTCGTCCTCGTCCTCGTCGTCCTCGTCCTCGTCGTCCTCTTCCTCGTCGTCCTCGTCCTCGTCGTCCTCGTCCTCGTCGTCCTCGTCCTCGTCGTCCTCGTCGTCCTCGTCCTCGTCGTCCTCGTCGTCCTCGTCCTCGTCGTCCTCGTCTTCCTCGTCCTCGTCCTCGTCGTCCTCGTCGTCCTCGTCTTCCTCGTCCTCGTCCTCGTCGTCCTCGTCGTCCTCGTACTCGTCGTCCTCGTCGTCCTCGTCCTCGTCGTCCTCCTCCTCGTCGTCCTCGTCCTCGTCGTCCTCGTCGTCCTCGTCGTCCTCGTCGTCCTCGTCGTCCTCGTACTCGTCGTCCTCGTCGTCCTCGTCCTCGTCGTCCTCGTCGTCCTCGTCGTCCTCGTCGTCCTCGTCGTCCTCGTCCTCGTCCTCGTCGTCCTCGTCGTCCTCGTCCTCGTCGTCCTCGTCCTCGTCGTCCTCGTCCTCGTCGTCCTCGTCCTCGTCCTCGTCGTCCTCGTCCTCGTCCTCGTCCTCGTCGTCCTCGTCCTCGTCGTCCTCGTCGTCCTCGTCGTCCTCGTCGTCCTCGTCGTCCTCGTCGTCCTCGTCGTCCTCGTCGTCTTCGTCCTCGTCATCGTCGTCCTCGTCATGGTCGTCCTCGTCATCGTCGTCCTCGTCCTCGTCGTCCTCGTCGTCCTCGTCGTCCTCGTCGTCCTCGTACTCGTCGTCCTCGTCGTCCTCGTCGTCCTCGTACTCGTCGTCCTCGTCGTCCTCGTCCTCGTCGTCCTCGTCGTCCTCGTCCTCGTCGTCCTCGTCGTCCTCGTCCTCGTCGTCCTCGTCCTCGTCGTCCTCGTCCTCGTCGTCCGCGTCCTCGTCGTCCTCGTCCTCGTCGTCCTCGTCCTCGTCGTCCTCGTCCTCGTCGTCCTCGTCGTCCTCGTCCTCGTCGTCCTCGTCGTCCTCGTCCTCGTCGTCCTCGTCTTCCTCGTCCTCGTCTTCCTCGTCCTCGTCCTCGTCGTCCTCGTCGTCCTCGTCCTCGTCGTCCTCGTCCTCGTCGTCCTCGTCCTCGTCGTCCTCGTCCTCGTCGTCCTCGTCCTCGTCGTCCTCGTCCTCGTCGTCCTCGTCCTCGTCGTCCTCGTCCTCGTCTTCCTCGTCCTCGTCCTCGTCGTCCTCGTCGTCCTCGTACTCGTCGTCCTCGTCGTCCTCGTCCTCGTCGTCCTCGTCGTCCTCGTCCTCGTCGTCCTCGTCGTCCTCGTCCTCGTCGTCCTCGTCGTCCTCGTCCTCGTCGTCCTCGTCCTCGTCCTCGTCGTCCTCGTCCTCGTCGTCCTCGTTCTCGTCGTCCTCGTCCTCGTCGTCCTCGTCCTCGTCGTCCTCGTCGTCCTCGTCGTCCTCGTCGTCCTCGTCGTCCTCGTCGTCCTCGTCGTCCTCGTCGTCCTCGTCGTCCTCGTCGTCCTCGTCGTCCTCGTCGTCCTCGTCGTCCTCGTCGTCCTCGTCGTCCTCGTCCTCGTCATCGTCGTCCTCGTCCTCGTCGTCCTCGTCGTCCTCGTCGTACTCGTCGTCCTCGTACTCGTCGTCCTCGTCGTCCTCGTCCTCGTCGTCCTCGTCGTCTTCGTCCTCGTCCTCGTCGTCGTCGTCGTCCTCGTCCTCGTCGTCCTCGTCGTCCTCGTCCTCGTCGTCCTCGTCGTCCTCGTCGTCCTCGTCCTCGTCGTCCTCGTCTTCCTCGTCCTCGTCCTCGTCCTCGTCGTCCTCGTCTTCCTCGTCCTCGTCCTCGTACTCGTCGTCCTCGTCGTCCTCGTCCTCGTCGTCCTCGTCCTCGTCGTCCTCGTCCTCGTCGTCCTCGTCCTCGTCGTCCTCGTCCTCGTCGTCCTCGTCCTCGTCGTCCTCGTCCTCGTCGTCCTCGTCGTCCTCGTCGTCCTCGTCGTCTTCGTCCTCGTCATCGTCGTCCTCGTCATGGTCGTCCTCGTCATCGTCGTCCTCGTCCTCGTCGTCCTCGTCGTCCTCGTCGTCCTCGTCGTCCTCGTACTCGTCGTCCTCGTCGTCCTCGTCGTCCTCGTACTCGTCGTCCTCGTCGTCCTCGTCCTCGTCGTCCTCGTCGTCCTCGTCCTCGTCGTCCTCGTCCTCGTCGTCCTCGTAGTCCTCGTCCTCGTCGTCCTCGTCGTCCTCGTCCTCGTCGTCCTCGTCGTCCTCGTCCTCGTCGTCCTCGTCGTCCTCGTCCTCGTCGTCCTCGTCCTCGTCGTCCTCGTCCTCGTCGTCCTCGTCCTCGTCGTCCTCGTCCTCGTCGTCCTCGTCCTCGTCGTCCTCGTCTTCCTCGTCCTCGTCCTCGTCGTCCTCGTCGTCCTCGTACTCGTCGTCCTCGTCGTCCTCGTCCTCGTCGTCCTCGTCGTCCTCGTCCTCGTCGTCCTCGTCGTTCTCGTCCTCGTCGTCCTCGTCGTCCTCGTCCTCGTCGTCCTCGTCCTCGTCCTCGTCGTCCTCGTCCTCGTCGTCCTCGTCCTCGTCGTCCTCGTCCTCGTCGTCCTCGTCGTCCTCGTCGTCCTCGTCGTCCTCGTCGTCCTCGTCGTCCTCGTCGTCCTCGTCGTCCTCGTCGTCCTCGTCGTCCTCGTCGTCCTCGTCGTCCTCGTCGTCCTCGTCGTCCTCGTCCTCGTCATCGTCGTCCTCGTCCTCGTCGTCCTCGTCGTCCTCGTCGTCCTCGTACTCGTCGTCCTCGTCGTCCTCGTCCTCGTCGTCCTCGTCGTCCTCGTCCTCGTCCTCGTCGTCCTCGTCGTCCTCGTCCTCGTCGTCCTCGTCGTCCTCTTCCTCGTCGTCCTCGTCGTCCTCGTCCTCGTCGTCCTCGTCTTCCTCGTCCTCGTCCTCGTCCTCGTCGTCCTCGTCTTCCTCGTCCTCGTCCTCGTACTCGTCGTCCTCGTCGTCCTGGTCCTCGTCGTCCTCGTCCTCGTCGTCCTCGTCCTCGTCCTCGTCGTCCTCGTCCTCGTCGTCCTCGTCCTCGTCGTCCTCGTCCTCGTCGTCCTCGTCCTCGTCGTCCTCGTCCTCGTCCTCGTCGTCCTCGTCCTCGTCCTCGTCCTCGTCGTCCTCGTCCTCGTCGTCCTCGTCGTCCTCGTCGTCCTCGTCGTCCTCGTCGTCCTCGTCGTCCTCGTCGTCCTCGTCGTCTTCGTCCTCGTCATCGTCGTCCTCGTCATGGTCGTCCTCGTCATCGTCGTCCTCGTCCTCGTCGTCCTCGTCGTCCTCGTCGTCCTCGTCGTCCTCGTACTCGTCGTCCTCGTCGTCCTCGTCGTCCTCGTACTCGTCGTCCTCGTCGTCCTCGTCCTCGTCGTCCTCGTCGTCCTCGTCCTCGTCGTCCTCGTCCTCGTCGTCCTCGTCCTCGTCGTCCGCGTCCTCGTCGTCCTCGTCCTCGTCGTCCTCGTCCTCGTCGTCCTCGTCCTCGTCGTCCTCGTCGTCCTCGTCCTCGTCGTCCTCGTCGTCCTCGTCCTCGTCGTCCTCGTCTTCCTCGTCCTCGTCTTCCTCGTCCTCGTCCTCGTCGTCCTCGTCGTCCTCGTCCTCGTCGTCCTCGTCCTCGTCGTCCTCGTCCTCGTCGTCCTCGTCCTCGTCGTCCTCGTCCTCGTCGTCCTCGTCCTCGTCGTCCTCGTCCTCGTCTTCCTCGTCCTCGTCCTCGTCGTCCTCGTCGTCCTCGTACTCGTCGTCCTCGTCGTCCTCGTCCTCGTCGTCCTCGTCGTCCTCGTCCTCGTCGTCCTCGTCGTCCTCGTCCTCGTCGTCCTCGTCGTCCTCGTCCTCGTCGTCCTCGTCCTCGTCCTCGTCGTCCTCGTCCTCGTCGTCCTCGTTCTCGTCGTCCTCGTCCTCGTCGTCCTCGTCCTCGTCGTCCTCGTCGTCCTCGTCGTCCTCGTCGTCCTCGTCGTCCTCGTCGTCCTCGTCGTCCTCGTCGTCCTCGTCGTCCTCGTCGTCCTCGTCGTCCTCGTCGTCCTCGTCGTCCTCGTCGTCCTCGTCGTCCTCGTCCTCGTCATCGTCGTCCTCGTCCTCGTCGTCCTCGTCGTCCTCGTCGTACTCGTCGTCCTCGTACTCGTCGTCCTCGTCGTCCTCGTCCTCGTCGTCCTCGTCGTCTTCGTCCTCGTCCTCGTCGTCGTCGTCGTCCTCGTCCTCGTCGTCCTCGTCGTCCTCGTCCTCGTCGTCCTCGTCGTCCTCGTCGTCCTCGTCCTCGTCGTCCTCGTCTTCCTCGTCCTCGTCCTCGTCCTCGTCGTCCTCGTCTTCCTCGTCCTCGTCCTCGTACTCGTCGTCCTCGTCGTCCTCGTCCTCGTCGTCCTCGTCCTCGTCGTCCTCGTCCTCGTCGTCCTCGTCCTCGTCGTCCTCGTCCTCGTCGTCCTCGTCCTCGTCGTCCTCGTCCTCGTCGTCCTCGTCCTCGTCGTCCTCGTCGTCCTCGTCGTCCTCGTCGTCTTCGTCCTCGTCATCGTCGTCCTCGTCATGGTCGTCCTCGTCATCGTCGTCCTCGTCCTCGTCGTCCTCGTCGTCCTCGTCGTCCTCGTCGTCCTCGTACTCGTCGTCCTCGTCGTCCTCGTCGTCCTCGTACTCGTCGTCCTCGTCGTCCTCGTCCTCGTCGTCCTCGTCGTCCTCGTCCTCGTCGTCCTCGTCCTCGTCGTCCTCGTCCTCGTCGTCCGCGTCCTCGTCGTCCTCGTCCTCGTCGTCCTCGTCCTCGTCGTCCTCGTCCTCGTCGTCCTCGTCGTCCTCGTCGTCCTCGTCCTCGTCGTCCTCGTCTTCCTCGTCCTCGTCTTCCTCGTCCTCGTCCTCGTCGTCCTCGTCGTCCTCGTACTCGTCGTCCTCGTCGTCCTCGTCCTCGTCGCCCTCGTCCTCGTCGTCCTCGTCCTCGTCCTCGTCGTCCTCGTCCTCGTCCTCGTCGTCCTCGTCCTCGTCGTCCTCGTCCTCGTCGTCCTCGTCCTCGTCGTCCTCGTCCTCGTTGTCCTCGTCCTCGTCGTCCTCGTCCTCGTCGTCCTCGTCCTCGTCGTCCTCGTCCTCGTCGTCCTCGTCGTCCTCGTCCTCGTCGTCCTCGTCGTCCTCGTCGTCCTCGTCCTCGTCATCGTTGTCCTCGTCATCGTCGTCCTCGTCCTCGTCGTCCTCGTCGTCCTCGTCGTCCTCGTCGTCCTCGTACTCGTCGTCCTCGTCGTCCTCGTCCTCGTCGTCCTCGTCGTCCTCGTCATCGTCCTCGTCGTCCTCGTCGTCTTCGTCCTCGTCGTCCTCGTCCTCGTCGTCCTCGTCCTCGTCGTCCTCGTCCTCGTCGTCCTCGTCCTCGTCGTCCTCGTCCTCGTCGTCCTCGTCCTCGTCGTCCTCGTCCTCGTCGTCCTCGTCCTCGTCGTCCTCGTCCTCGTCCTCGTCGTCCTCGTCGTCCTCGTCCTCGTCGTCCTCGTCGTCCTCTTCCTCGTCGTCCTCGTCGTCCTCGTCCTCGTCGTCCTCGTCTTCCTCGTCCTCGTCCTCGTCCTCGTCGTCCTCGTCTTCCTCGTCCTCGTCCTCGTACTCGTCGTCCTCGTCGTCCTGGTCCTCGTCGTCCTCGTCCTCGTCGTCCTCGTCCTCGTCGTCCTCGTCCTCGTCGTCCTCGTCCTCGTCCTCGTCGTCCTCGTCCTCGTCGTCCTCGTCCTCGTCGTCCTCGTCCTCGTCGTCCTCGTCCTCGTCGTCCTCGTCGTCCTCGTCGTCCTCGTACTCGTCGTCCTCGTCGTCCTCGTCCTCGTCGTCCTCGTCCTCGTCGTCCTCGTCCTCGTCGTCCTCGTCCTCGTCGTCCTCGTCGTCCTCGTCGTCCTCGTCGTCCTCGTCGTCCTCGTCGTCCTCGTCGTCCTCGTCGTCCTCGTCGTCCTCGTCGTCCTCGTCGTCCTCGTCGTCCTCGTCGTCCTCGTCGTCCTCGTCGTCCTCGTCGTCCTCGTCGTCCTCGTCGTCCTCGTCGTCCTCGTACTCGTCGTCCTCGTCGTCCTCGTCCTCGTCCTCGTCGTCCTCGTCGTCCTCGTCCTCGTCCTCGTCGTCCACGACGTCCTCGTCCTCGTCGTCCACGACGTCCTCGTCCTCGTCGTCCTCGTCCTCGTCGACCTCGTCCTCGTCGTCCTCGTCCTCGTCTGCCTCGTCCTCGTCGTCCTCGTCCTCGTCGTCCTCGTCGTCCTCGTACTCGTCGTCCTCGTCGTCCTCGTCCTCGTCGTCCTCGTCCTCGTCGTCCTCGTCCTCGTCGTCCTCGTCGTCCTCGTTGTCCTCGTACTCGTCGTCCTCGTCGTCCTCGTCCTCGTCGTCCTCGTCGTCCTCGTCCTCGTCGTCCTCGTCGTCCTCGTCCTCGTCGTCCTCGTCGTCCTCGTCCTCGTCCTCGTCGTCCTCGTCGTCCTCGTCCTCGTCCTCGTCGTCCACGACGTCCTCATCCTCGGCGTCCTCGTCCTCGTCGTCCTCGTCCTCGTCGTCCTCGTCCTCGTCGTCCTCGTCCTCGTCGTCCTCGTCCTCGTCGTCCTCGTCCTCGTCGTCCTCGTCCTCGTCTGCCTCGTCCTCGTCGTCCTCGTCCTCGTCGTCCTCGTCCTCGTCGTCCTCGTCCTCGTCGTCCTCGTCGTCCTCGTCGTCCTCGTCCTCGTCGTCCTCGTCGTCCTCGTCGTCCTCGTCGTCCTCGTCGTCCTCGTCCTCGTCGTCCTCGTCGTCCTCGTCCTCGTCCTCGTCGTCCTCGTCGTCCTCGTTCTCGTCCTCGTCGTCCTCGTCGTCCTCGTTCTCGTCCTCGTCGTCCTCGTCGTCCTCGTCCTCGTCGTCCTCGTCCTCGTCGTCCTCGTCCTCGTCGTCCTCGTCCTCGTCGTCCTCGTCCTCGTCGTCCTCGTCCTCGTCGTCCTCGTCCTCGTCGTCCTCGTCGTCGTCCTCGTCCTCGTCGTCCTCGTCCTCGTCGTCCTCGTCCTCGTCGTCCTCGTCCTCGTCGTCCTCGTCCTCGTCGTCCTCGTCGTCCTCGTCGGCCTCGTCCTCGTCGTCCTCGTCGTCCTCGTCGTCCTCGTCCTCGTCGTCCTCGTCGTGCTCGTCCTCGTCGTCCTCGTCCTCGTCGTCCTCGTCGTCCTCGTCCTCGTCGTCCTCGTCGTCCTCGTCCTCGTCGTCCTCGTCCTCGTCCTCGTCGTGCTCGTCCTCGTCGTCCTCGTCCTCGTCGTCCTCGTCCTCGTCGTCCTCGTCCTCGTCGTCGTCGTCCTCGTCCTCGTCGTCCTCGTCCTCGTCGTCCTCGTCCTCGTCGTCCTCGTCCTCGTCGTCCTCGTCCTCGTCGTCCTCGTCCTCGTCGTCCTCGTCCTCGTCGTCCTCGTCCTCGTCGTCCTCGTCCTCGTCGTCCTCGTCCTCGTCGTCCTCGTCCTCGTCGTCCTCGTCCTCGTCGTCCTCGTCCTCGTCGTCCTCGTCGTCCTCGTCGTCCTCGTCCTCGTCATCGTCGTCCTCGTCCTCGTCGTCCTCGTCGTCCTCGTCGTCCTCGTCGTCCTCGTACTCGTCGTCCTCGTCGTCCTCGTCCTCGTCGTCCTCGTCCTCGTCCTCGTCGTCCTCGTCGTCCTCGTCCTCTTCGTCCTCGTCGTCCTCGTCCTCGTCGTCCTCGTCTTCCTCGTCCTCGTCCTCGTCGTCCTCGTCGTCCTCGTACTCGTCTTCCTCGTCGTCCTCGTCCTCGTCGTCCTCGTCCTCGTCGTCCTCGTCCTCGTCGTCCTCGTCCTCGTCGTCCTCGTCCTCGTCGTCCTCGTCCTCGTCGTCCTCGTCATCGTCCTCGTCGTCCTCGTCCTCGTTGTCCTCGTCCTCGTCGTCCTCGTCCTCGTCGTCCTCGTCCTCGTCGTCCTCGTCCTCGTCGTCCTCGTCCTCGTCGTCCTCGTCGTCCTCGTCGTCCTCGTCGTCTTCGTCCTCGTCATCGTCGTCCTCGTCATCGTCGTCCTCGTCATCGTCGTCCTCGTCCTCGTCGTCCTCGTCGTCCTCGTCGTCCTCGTCGTCCTCGTACTCGTCGTCCTCGTCGTCCTCGTCCTCGTCCTCGTCGTCCTCGTCGTCCTCGTCGTCCTCGTCGTCCTCGTCGTCCTCGTCGTCCTCGTCGTCCTCGTCGTCCTCGTCGTCCTCGTCGTCCTCGTCGTCCTCGTCCTCGTCGTCCTCGTCCTCGTCGTCCTCGTCCTCGTCGTCCTCGTCCTCGTCGTCCTCGTCCTCGTCGTCCTCTTCCTCGTCGTCCTCGTCCTCGTCGTCCTCGTCCTCGTCGTCCTCGTCCTCGTCGTCCTCGTCGTCCTCGTCCTCGTCGTCCTCGTCGTCCTCGTCCTCGTCGTCCTCGTCTTCCTCGTCCTCGTCCTCGTCGTCCTCGTCGTCCTCGTCTTCCTCGTCCTCGTCCTCGTCGTCCTCGTCGTCCTCGTACTCGTCGTCCTCGTCGTCCTCGTCCTCGTCGTCCTCCTCCTCGTCGTCCTCGTCCTCGTCGTCCTCGTCGTCCTCGTCGTCCTCGTCGTCCTCGTCGTCCTCGTACTCGTCGTCCTCGTCGTCCTCGTCCTCGTCGTCCTCGTCGTCCTCGTCGTCCTCGTCGTCCTCGTCGTCCTCGTCCTCGTCCTCGTCGTCCTCGTCGTCCTCGTCCTCGTCGTCCTCGTCGTCCTCTTCCTCGTCGTCCTCGTCGTCCTCGTCCTCGTCGTCCTCGTCTTCCTCGTCCTCGTCCTCGTCCTCGTCGTCCTCGTCTTCCTCGTCCTCGTCCTCGTACTCGTCGTCCTCGTCGTCCTCGTCCTCGTCGTCCTCGTCCTCGTCGTCCTCGTCCTCGTCGTCCTCGTCCTCGTCGTCCTCGTCCTCGTCGTCCTCGTCCTCGTCGTCCTCGTCCTCGTCGTCCTCGTCTTCCTCGTCCTCGTCCTCGTCGTCCTCGTCGTCCTCGTACTCGTCGTCCTCGTCGTCCTCGTCCTCGTCGTCCTCGTCGTCCTTGTCCTCGTCGTCCTCGTCGTCCTCGTCCTCGTCGTCCTCGTCCTCGTCCTCGTCGTCCTCGTCCTCGTCGTCCTCGTCCTCGTCGTCCTCGTCCTCGTCGTCCTCGTCCTCGTCGTCCTCGTCCTCGTCGTCCTCGTCCTCGTCGTCCTCGTCCTCGTCGTCCTCGTCGTCCTCGTCGTCCTCGTCGTCCTCGTCGTCCTCGTCGTTCTCGTCGTCCTCGTCGTCCTCGTCCTCGTCATCGTCGTCCTCGTCCTCGTCGTCCTCGTCGTCCTCGTCGTCCTCGTCGTCCTCGTACTCGTCGTCCTCGTCGTCCTCGTCCTCGTCGTCCTCGTCGTCCTCGTCCTCGTCCTCGTCGTCCTCGTCGTCCTCGTCCTCGTCTTCCTCGTCGTCCTCGTCCTCCTCGTCCTCGTCCTCGTCGTCCTCGTCGTCCTCGTACTCGTCGTCCTCGTCGTCCTCGTCCTCGTCGTCCTCGTCGTCCTTGTCCTCGTCGTCCTCGTCGTCCTTGTCCTCGTCGTCCTCGTCGTCCTCGTCCTCGTCGTCCTCGTCCTCGTCCTCGTCGTCCTCGTCCTCGTCGTCCTCGTCCTCGTCGTCCTCGTCCTCGTCGTCCTCGTCCTCGTCGTCCTCGTCCTCGTCCTCGTCGTCCTCGTCCTCGTCCTCGTCCTCGTCGTCCTCGTCCTCGTCGTCCTCGTCGTCCTCGTCGTCCTCGTCGTCCTCGTCGTCCTCGTCGTCCTCGTCGTCCTCGTCGTCTTCGTCCTCGTCATCGTCGTCCTCGTCATGGTCGTCCTCGTCATCGTCGTCCTCGTCCTCGTCGTCCTCGTCGTCCTCGTCGTCCTCGTCGTCCTCGTACTCGTCGTCCTCGTCGTCCTCGTCGTCCTCGTACTCGTCGTCCTCGTCGTCCTCGTCCTCGTCGTCCTCGTCGTCCTCGTCCTCGTCGTCCTCGTCCTCGTCGTCCTCGTCCTCGTCGTCCTCGTCCTCGTCGTCCTCGTCCTCGTCGTCCTCGTCGTCCTCGTCGGCCTCGTCCTCGTCGTCCTCGTCGTCCTCGTCGTCCTCGTCCTCGTCGTCCTCGTCGTCCTCGTCGTCCTCGTCCTCGTCGTCCTCGTCCTCGTCGTCCTCGTCCTCGTCGTCCTCGTCCTCGTCGTCCTCGTCCTCGTCGTCCTCGTCGTCCTCGTCGTCCTCGTCCTCGTCGTCCTCGTCCTCGTCGTCCTCGTCCTCGTCGTCCTCTTCCTCGTCGTCCTCGTCCTCGTCGTCCTCGTCCTCGTCGTCCTCGTCCTCGTCGTCCTCGTCGTCCTCGTCCTCGTCGTCCTCGTCGTCCTCGTCCTCGTCGTCCTCGTCTTCCTCGTCCTCGTCCTCGTCGTCCTCGTCGTCCTCGTCTTCCTCGTCCTCGTCCTCGTCGTCCTCGTCGTCCTCGTACTCGTCGTCCTCGTCGTCCTCGTCCTCGTCGTCCTCCTCCTCGTCGTCCTCGTCCTCGTCGTCCTCGTCGTCCTCGTCGTCCTCGTCGTCCTCGTCGTCCTCGTACTCGTCGTCCTCGTCGTCCTCGTCCTCGTCGTCCTCGTCGTCCTCGTCGTCCTCGTCCTCGTCCTCGTCGTCCTCGTCGTCCTCGTCCTCGTCGTCCTCGTCGTCCTCTTCCTCGTCGTCCTCGTCGTCCTCGTCCTCGTCGTCCTCGTCTTCCTCGTCCTCGTCCTCGTCCTCGTCGTCCTCGTCTTCCTCGTCCTCGTCCTCGTACTCGTCGTCCTCGTCGTCCTCGTCCTCGTCGTCCTCGTCCTCGTCGTCCTCGTCCTCGTCGTCCTCGTCCTCGTCGTCCTCGTCCTCGTCGTCCTCGTCCTCGTCGTCCTCGTCCTCGTCGTCCTCGTCTTCCTCGTCCTCGTCCTCGTCGTCCTCGTCGTCCTCGTACTCGTCGTCCTCGTCGTCCTCGTCCTCGTCGTCCTCGTCGTCCTTGTCCTCGTCGTCCTCGTCGTCCTCGTCCTCGTCGTCCTCGTCCTCGTCCTCGTCGTCCTCGTCCTCGTCGTCCTCGTCCTCGTCGTCCTCGTCCTCGTCGTCCTCGTCCTCGTCGTCCTCGTCCTCGTCGTCCTCGTCCTCGTCGTCCTCGTCGTCCTCGTCGTCCTCGTCGTCCTCGTCGTCCTCGTCGTTCTCGTCGTCCTCGTCGTCCTCGTCCTCGTCATCGTCGTCCTCGTCCTCGTCGTCCTCGTCGTCCTCGTCGTCCTCGTCGTCCTCGTACTCGTCGTCCTCGTCGTCCTCGTCCTCGTCGTCCTCGTCGTCCTCGTCCTCGTCCTCGTCGTCCTCGTCGTCCTCGTCCTCGTCTTCCTCGTCGTCCTCGTCCTCCTCGTCCTCGTCGTCGTCGTCCTCGTCGTCCTCGTACTCGTCGTCCTCGTCGTCCTCGTCCTCGTCGTCCTCGTCGTCCTTGTCCTCGTCGTCCTCGTCGTCCTTGTCCTCGTCGTCCTCGTCGTCCTCGTCCTCGTCGTCCTCGTCCTCGTCCTCGTCGTCCTCGTCCTCGTCGTCCTCGTCCTCGTCGTCCTCGTCCTCGTCGTCCTCGTCCTCGTCGTCCTCGTCCTCGTCCTCGTCGTCCTCGTCCTCGTCCTCGTCCTCGTCGTCCTCGTCCTCGTCGTCCTCGTCGTCCTCGTCGTCCTCGTCGTCCTCGTCGTCCTCGTCGTCCTCGTCGTCCTCGTCGTCTTCGTCCTCGTCATCGTCGTCCTCGTCATGGTCGTCCTCGTCATCGTCGTCCTCGTCCTCGTCGTCCTCGTCGTCCTCGTCGTCCTCGTCGTCCTCGTACTCGTCGTCCTCGTCGTCCTCGTCGTCCTCGTACTCGTCGTCCTCGTCGTCCTCGTCCTCGTCGTCCTCGTCGTCCTCGTCCTCGTCGTCCTCGTCCTCGTCGTCCTCGTCCTCGTCGTCCGCGTCCTCGTCGTCCTCGTCCTCGTCGTCCTCGTCCTCGTCGTCCTCGTCCTCGTCGTCCTCGTCGTCCTCGTCCTCGTCGTCCTCGTCGTCCTCGTCCTCGTCGTCCTCGTCTTCCTCGTCCTCGTCTTCCTCGTCCTCGTCCTCGTCGTCCTCGTCGTCCTCGTACTCGTCGTCCTCGTCGTCCTCGTCCTCGTCGCCCTCGTCCTCGTCGTCCTCGTCCTCGTCCTCGTCGTCCTCGTCCTCGTCCTCGTCGTCCTCGTCCTCGTCGTCCTCGTCCTCGTCGTCCTCGTCCTCGTCGTCCTCGTCCTCGTTGTCCTCGTCCTCGTCGTCCTCGTCCTCGTCGTCCTCGTCCTCGTCGTCCTCGTCGTCCTCGTCGTCCTCGTCCTCGTCGTCCTCGTCGTCCTCGTCGTCCTCGTCCTCGTCATCGTTGTCCTCGTCATCGTCGTCCTCGTCATCGTCGTCCTCGTCCTCGTCGTCCTCGTCGTCCTCGTCGTCCTCGTCGTCCTCGTACTCGTCGTCCTCGTCGTCCTCGTCCTCGTCGTCCTCGTCGTCCTCGTCCTCGTCCTCGTCGTCCTCGTCCTCGTCGTCCTCGTCCTCGTCGTCCTCGTCCTCGTCGTCCTCGTCCTCGTCGTCCTCGTCCTCGTCGTCCTCGTCTTCCTCGTCCTCGTCCTCGTCGTCCTCGTCGTCCTCGTCCTCGTCGTCCTCGTCGTCCTCGTACTCGTCGTCCTCGTCGTCCTCGTCCTCGTCGTCCTCGTCCTCGTCGTCCTCGTCGTCCTCGTCCTCGTCCTCGTCGTCTACGTCCTCGTCGTCCTCGTCCTCGTCGTCCTCGTCCTCGTCGTCCTCGTCCTCGTCGTCCTCGTCCTCGTCGTCCTCGTCCTCGTCGTCCTCGTCCTCGTCGTCCTCGTCCTCGTCGTCCTCGTCCTCGTCGTCCTCGTCCTCGTCGTCCTCGTCCTCGTCGTCCTCGTCCTCGTCGTCCTCGTCCTCGTCGTCCTCGTCCTCGTCCTCGTCGTCCTCGTCCTCGTCGTCCTCGTCGTCCTCGTCCTCGTCGTCCTCGTCATCCTCGTCCTCGTCGTCCTCGTCGTCCTCGTCCTCGTCGTCCTCGTCCTCGTCGTCCTCGTCGTCCTCGTCCTCGTCCTCGTCGTCCTCGTCCTCGTCCTCGTCGTCCTCGTCCTCGTCGTCCTCGTCCTCGTCGTCCTCGTCCTCGTCGTCCTCGTCGTCCTCGTCCTCGTCGTCCGCGTCGTCCTCGTCGTCCTCGTCCTCGTCGTCCTCGTCGTCCTCGTCCTCGTCGTCCTCGTCGTCCTCGTCGTCCTCGTCGTCCTCGTCCTCGTCGTCCTCGTCGTCCTCGTCCTCGTCGTCCTCGTCCACGTCCTCGTCGTCCTCGTCGTCCTCGTCCTCGTCGTCCTCGTCGTCCTCGTCCTCGTCGTCCTCGTCGTCCTCGTCCTCGTCGTCCTCGTCCTCGTCGTCCTCGTCGTCCTGGTCCTCGTCGTCCTCGTCCTCGTCGTCCTCGTCGTCCTCGTCCTCGTCCTCGTCGTCCTCGTCCTCGTCCTCGTCGTCCTCGTCCTCGTCGTCCTCGTCCTCGTCGTCCTCGTCCTCGTCGTCCTCGTCGTCCTCGTCCTCGTCGTCCGCGTCGTCCTCGTCGTCCTCGTCCTCGTCGTCCTCGTCGTCCTCGTCCTCGTCGTCCTCGTCGTCCTCGTCGTCCTCGTCGTCCTCGTACTCGTCGTCCTCGTCGTCCTCGTCCTCGTCCTCGTCGTCCTCGTCGTCCTCGTCCTCGTCGTCCTCGTCCTCGTCGTCCTCGTCCTCGTCGTCCTCGTCCTCGTCCTCGTCGTCCTCGTCCTCGTCGTCCTCGTCGTCCTCGTCCTCGTCGTCCTCGTCGTCCTCGTCCTCGTCGTCCTCGTCGTCCTCGTCCTCGTCGTCCTCGTCCTCGTCGTCCTCGTCGTCCTCGTCCTCGTCCTCGTCGTCCTCGTCCTCGTCCTCGTCGTCCTCGTCCTCGTCGTCCTCGTCCTCGTCGTCCTCGTCCTCGTCCTCGTCGTCCTCGTCCTCGTCCTCGTCGTCCTCGTCCTCGTCCTCGTCGTCCTCGTCCTCGTCGTCCTCGTCGTCCTCGTCCTCGTCCTCGTCGTCCTCGTCCTCGTCGTCCTCGTCCTCGTCGTCCTCGTCCTCGTCGTCCTCGTCCTCGTTGTCCTCGTCCTCGTCGTCCTCGTCCTCGTCGTCCTCGTCCTCGTCGTCCTCGTCGTCCTCGTCCTCGTCGTCCTCGTCGTCCTCGTCGTCCTCGTCCTCGTCATCGTTGTCCTCGTCATCGTCGTCCTCGTCATCGTCGTCCTCGTCCTCGTCGTCCTCGTAGTCCTCGTCCTCGTCGTCCTCGTCGTCCTCGTCCTCGTCGTCCTCGTCGTCCTCGTCCTCGTCGTCCTCGTCCTCGTCCTCGTCGTCCTCGTCCTCGTCGTCCTCGTCCTCGTCGTCCTCGTCCTCGTCGTCCTCGTCCTCGTCGTCCTCGTCCTCGTCGTCCTCGTCTTCCTCGTCCTCGTCCTCGTCGTCCTCGTCGTCCTCGTACTCGTCGTCCTCGTCGTCCTCGTCCTCGTCGTCCTCGTCGTCCTCGTACTCGTCGTCCTCGTCGTCCTCGTCCTCGTCGTCCTCGTCGTCCTCGTCCTCGTCCTCGTCGTCTACGTCCTCGTCGTCCTCGTCCTCGTCGTCCTCGTCCTCGTCGTCCTCGTCCTCGTCGTCCTCGTCCTCGTCGTCCTCGTCCTCGTCCTCGTCGTCCTCGTACTCGTCGTCCTCGTCGTCCTCGTCCTCGTCGTCCTCGTCGTCCTCGTCCTCGTCGTCCTCGTCCTCGTCGTCCTCGTCGTCCTCGTCCTCGTCCTCGTCGTCCTCGTCCTCGTCCTCGTCGTCCTCGTCCTCGTCCTCGTCGTCCTCGTCCTCGTCGTCCTCGTCCTCGTCGTCCTCGTCCTCGTCGTCCTCGTCCTCGTCGTCCTCGTCGTCCTCGTCCTCGTCGTCCGCGTCGTCCTCGTCGTCCTCGTCCTCGTCGTCCTCGTCGTCCTCGTCCTCGTCGTCCTCGTCGTCCTCGTCGTCCTCGTCGTCCTCGTCCTCGTCGTCCTCGTCGTCCTCGTCCTCGTCGTCCTCGTCCACGTCCTCGTCGTCCTCGTCGTCCTCGTCCTCGTCGTCCTCGTCGTCCTCGTCCTCGTCGTCCTCGTCGTCCTCGTCCTCGTCGTCCTCGTCGTCCTCGTCCTCGTCGTCCTCGTCTTCCTCGTCCTCGTCCTCGTCGTCCTCGTACTCGTCGTCCTCGTCGTCCTCGTCCTCGTCGTCCTCGTCCTCGTCGTCCTCGTCGACCTCGTCCTCGTCCTCGTCGTCCTCGTCCTCGTCGTCCTCGTCCTCGTCGTCCTCGTCGTCCTCGTCGTCCTCGTCGTCCTCGTCGTCCTCGTCGTCCTCGTCGTCCTCGTCGTCCTCGTCGTCCTCGTACTCGTCGTCCTCGTCGTCCTCGTCCTCGTCCTCGTCGTCCTCGTCGTCCTCGTCCTCGTCCTCGTCGTCCACGACGTCCTCGTCCTCGTCGTCCACGACGTCCTCGTCGTCCTCGTCCTCGTCGTCCACGACGTCCTCGTCCTCGTCGTCCACGACGTCCTCGTCGTCCTCGTCCTCGTCGTCCTCGTCCTCGTCTGCCTCGTCCTCGTCGTCCTCGTCCTCGTCGTCCTCGTCGTCCTCGTCCTCGTCGTCCTCGTCCTCGTCGTCCTCGTCCTCGTCGTCCTCGTCGTCCTCGTCGTCCTCGTCCTCGTCCTCGTCGTCCACGACGTCCTCGTCCTCGGCGTCCTCGTCCTCGTCGTCCTCGTCCTCGTCGTCCTCGTCCTCGTCGTCCTCGTCCTCGTCGTCCTCGTCCTCGTCGTCCTCGTCCTCCTCGTCCTCGTACTCGTCGTCCTCGTCGTCCTCGTCCTCGTCGTCCTCGTCGTCCTCGTCCTCGTCCTCGTCGTCCTCGTCGTCCTCGTCCTCGTCGTCCTCGTCCTCGTCGTCCTCGTCCTCGTCGTCCTCGTCCTCGTCGTCCTCGTCCTCGTCGTCCTCGTCCTCGTCGTCCTCGTCGTCCTCGTCGGCCTCGTCCTCGTCGTCCTCGTCGTCCTCGTCGTCCTCGTCCTCGTCGTCCTCGTCGTCCTCGTCCTCGTCGTCCTCGTAGTCCTCGTCCTCGTCGTCCTCGTCGTCCTCGTCCTCGTCGTCCTCGTCGTCCTCGTCCTCGTCGTCCTCGTCCTCGTCCTCGTCGTCCTCGTCCTCGTCGTCCTCGTCCTCGTCGTCCTCGTCCTCGTCGTCCTCGTCCTCGTCGTCCTCGTCCTCGTCGTCCTCGTCCTCGTCGTCCTCGTCCTCGTCGTCCTCGTCTTCCTCGTCCTCGTCCTCGTCGTCCTCGTCGTCCTCGTCCTCGTCGTCCTCGTCGTCCTCGTACTCGTCGTCCTCGTCGTCCTCGTCCTCGTCGTCCTCGTCCTCGTCGTCCTCGTCGTCCTCGTCCTCGTCCTCGTCGTCTACGTCCTCGTCGTCCTCGTCCTCGTCGTCCTCGTCCTCGTCGTCCTCGTCCTCGTCGTCCTCGTCTTCGTCGTCCTCGTCCTCGTCGTCCTCGTCCTCGTCGTCCTCGTCCTCGTCGTCCTCGTCCTCGTCGTCCTCGTCCTCGTCGTCCTCGTCCTCGTCCTCGTCGTCCTCGTCCTCGTCGTCCTCGTCCTCGTCGTCCTCGTCCTCGTCGTCCTCGTCCTCGTCCTCGTCGTCCTCGTCCTCGTCGTCCTCGTCGTCCTCGTCCTCGTCGTCCTCGTCGTCCTCGTCCTCGTCGTCCTCGTCGTCCTCGTCCTCGTCGTCCTCGTCCTCGTCGTCCTCGTCGTCCTCGTCCTCGTCCTCGTCGTCCTCGTCCTCGTCCTCGTCGTCCTCGTCCTCGTCGTCCTCGTCCTCGTCGTCCTCGTCCTCGTCATCCTCGTCGTCCTCGTCCTCGTCGTCCGCGTCGTCCTCGTCGTCCTCGTCCTCGTCGTCCTCGTCGTCCTCGTCCTCGTCGTCCTCGTCGTCCTCGTCGTCTTCGTCGTCCTCGTCCTCGTCGTCCTCGTCGTCCTCGTCCTCGTCGTCCTCGTCCACGTCCTCGTCGTCCTCGTCGTCCTCGTCCTCGTCGTCCTCGTCGTCCTCGTCCTCGTCGTCCTCGTCGTCCTCGTCCTCGTCGTCCTCGTCCTCGTCGTCCTCG
Source organism: Andrena hattorfiana (assembly GCA_944738655.2). Classification (NCBI taxonomy): domain Eukaryota; kingdom Metazoa; phylum Arthropoda; class Insecta; order Hymenoptera; family Andrenidae; genus Andrena; species Andrena hattorfiana. Next base: position 25,323,268 of record OX122893.2, on the reverse strand, counting down.
TCGTCCTCGTCCTCGTCCTCGTCGTCCTCGTCCTCGTCCTCGTCGTCCTCGTCCTCGTCCTCGTCGTCCTCGTCCTCGTCGTCCTCGTCCTCGTCGTCCTCGTCCTCGTCGTCCTCGTCCTCGTCGTCCTCGTCGTCCTCGTCCTCGTCGTCCGCGTCGTCCTCGTCGTCCTCGTCCTCGTCGTCCTCGTCGTCCTCGTCCTCGTCGTCCTCGTCGTCCTCGTCGTCCTCGTCGTCCTCGTACTCGTCGTCCTCGTCGTCCTCGTCCTCGTCCTCGTCGTCCTCGTCGTCCTCGTCCTCGTCGTCCTCGTCCTCGTCGTCCTCGTCCTCGTCGTCCTCGTCCTCGTCCTCGTCGTCCTCGTCCTCGTCGTCCTCGTCGTCCTCGTCCTCGTCGTCCTCGTCGTCCTCGTCCTCGTCGTCCTCGTCGTCCTCGTCCTCGTCGTCCTCGTCCTCGTCGTCCTCGTCGTCCTCGTCCTCGTCCTCGTCGTCCTCGTCCTCGTCGTCCTCGTCCTCGTCGTCCTCGTCCTCGTCGTCCTCGTCCTCGTCCTCGTCGTCCTCGTCCTCGTCCTCGTCGTCCTCGTCCTCGTCGTCCTCGTCGTCCTCGTCCTCGTCCTCGTCGTCGTCGTCCTCGTCGTCCTCGTCCTCGTCGTCCTCGTCCTCGTCGTCCTCGTCCTCGTTGTCCTCGTCCTCGTCGTCCTCGTCCTCGTCGTCCTCGTCCTCGTCGTCCTCGTCGTCCTCGTCCTCGTCGTCCTCGTCGTCCTCGTCGTCCTCGTCCTCGTCATCGTTGTCCTCGTCATCGTCGTCCTCGTCATCGTCGTCCTCGTCCTCGTCGTCCTCGTAGTCCTCGTCCTCGTCGTCCTCGTCGTCCTCGTCCTCGTCGTCCTCGTCGTCCTCGTCCTCGTCGTCCTCGTCCTCGTCCTCGTCGTCCTCGTCCTCGTCGTCCTCGTCCTCGTCGTCCTCGTCCTCGTCGTCCTCGTCCTCGTCGTCCTCGTCCTCGTCGTCCTCGTCTTCCTCGTCCTCGTCCTCGTCGTCCTCGTCGTCCTCGTACTCGTCGTCCTCGTCGTCCTCGTCCTCGTCGTCCTCGTCGTCCTCGTACTCGTCGTCCTCGTCGTCCTCGTCCTCGTCGTCCTCGTCGTCCTCGTCCTCGTCCTCGTCGTCTACGTCCTCGTCGTCCTCGTCCTCGTCGTCCTCGTCCTCGTCGTCCTCGTCCTCGTCGTCCTCGTCCTCGTCGTCCTCGTCCTCGTCGTCCTCGTCCTCGTCGTCCTCGTCCTCGTCGTCCTCGTCCTCGTCGTCCTCGTCCTCGTCCTCGTCGTCCTCGTACTCGTCGTCCTCGTCGTCCTCGTCCTCGTCGTCCTCGTCGTCCTCGTCCTCGTCGTCCTCGTCCTCGTCGTCCTCGTCGTCCTCGTCCTCGTCCTCGTCGTCCTCGTCCTCGTCCTCGTCGTCCTCGTCCTCGTCGTCCTCGTCCTCGTCGTCCTCGTCCTCGTCGTCCTCGTCCTCGTCGTCCTCGTCCTCGTCGTCCTCGTCTTCCTCGTCCTCGTCCTCGTCGTCCTCGTCGTCCTCGTACTCGTCGTCCTCGTCGTCCTCGTCCTCGTCCTCGTCGTCCTCGTCGTCCTCGTCCTCGTCCTCGTCGTCCACGACGTCCTCGTCCTCGTCGTCCACGACGTCCTCGTCCTCGTCGTCCTCGTCCTCGTCGTCCTCGTCCTCGTCGTCCTCGTCCTCGTCTGCCTCGTCCTCGTCGTCCTCGTCCTCGTCGTCCTCGTCGTCCTCGTCCTCGTCGTCCTCGTCCTCGTCGTCCTCGTCCTCGTCGTCCTCGTCGTCCTCGTCGTCCTCGTCCTCGTCCTCGTCGTCCACGACGTCCTCGTCCTCGGCGTCCTCGTCCTCGTCGTCCTCGTCCTCGTCGTCCTCGTCCTCGTCGTCCTCGTCCTCGTCGTCCTCGTCCTCGTCGTCCTCGTCCTCGTCGTCCTCGTCCTCCTCGTCCTCGTCCTCGTCGTCCTCGTCGTCCTCGTACTCGTCGTCCTCGTCGTCCTCGTCCTCGTCGTCCTCGTCCTCGTCGTCCTCGTCGACCTCGTCCTCGTCCTCGTCGTCCTCGTCTTCGTCGTCCTCGTCCTCGTCGTCCTCGTCCTCGTCGTCCTCGTCGTCCTCGTCGTCCTCGTCGTCCTCGTCGTCCTCGTCGTCCTCGTCGTCCACGTCGTCCTCGTCGTCCTCGTCTTCCTCGTCGTCCACGTCGTCCTCGTCGTCCTCGTCGTCCTCGTCGTCCTCGTCGTCCTCGTCCTCGTCGTCCTCGTCGTCCTCGTCGTCCTCGTCGTCCTCGTCGTCCTCGTCCTCCTCGTCGTCCTCGTCGTCCTCGTCGTCCTCGTCGTCCTCGTCGTCCTCGTCGTCCTCGTCGTCCTCGTCCTCGTCGTCCTCGTCCTCGTCGTCCTCGTCCTCGTCGTCCTCGTCCTCGTCGTCCTCGTCCTCGTCGTCCTCGTCCTCGTCGTCCTCGTCCTCGTCGTCCTCGTCGTCCTCGTCGTCCTCGTCCTCGTCGTCCTCGTCGTCCTCGTCCTCGTCGTCCTCGTCGTCCTCGTCTTCCTCGTCCTCGTCCTCGTCGTCCTCGTCGTCCTCGTCCTCGTCGTCCTCGTCCTCGTCGTCCTCGTCCTCCTCGTCCTCGTCCTCGTCGTCCTCGTCCTCGTCGTCCTCGTCGTCCTCGTCCTCGTCCTCGTCGTCCACGACGTCCTCATCCTCGGCGTCCTCGTCCTCGTCGTCCTCGTCCTCGTCGTCCTCGTCCTCGTCGTCCTCGTCCTCGTCGTCCTCGTCCTCGTCGTCCTCGTCCTCGTCGTCCTCGTCCTCGTCGTCCTCGTCCTCGTCGTCCTCGTCCTCGTCGTCCTCGTCCTCGTCGTCCTCGTCCTCGTCGTCCTCGTCCTCGTCGTCCTCGTCCTCGTCGTCCTCGTCCTCGTCGTCCTCGTCCTCGTCGTCCTCGTCCTCGTCGTCCTCGTCCTCGTCGTCCTCGTCCTCGTCGTCCTCGTCGTCCTCGTCGTCCTCGTCGTCATCGTCGTCCTCGTCGTCCTCGTCGTCCTCGTCGTCCTCGTCGTCCTCGTCCTCGTCGTCCTCGTCCTCGTCCTCGTCGTCCTCGTCGTCCTCGTCCTCTTCGTCCTCGTCGTCCTCGTCCTCGTCGTCCTCGACTTCCTCGTCCTCGTCCTCGTCGTCCTCGTCGTCCTCGTACTCGTCGTCCTCGTCGTCCTCGTCCTCGTCGTCCTCGTCCTCGTCGTCCTCGTCCTCGTCGTCCTCGTCCTCGTCGTCCTCGTCCTCGTCGTCCTCGTCGTCCTCGTTGTCCTCGTACTCGTCGTCCTCGTCGTCCTCGTCCTCGTCGTCCTCGTCGTCCTCGTCCTCGTCGTCCTCGTCGTCCTCGTCCTCGTCGTCCTCGTCGTCCTCGTCCTCGTCCTCGTCGTCCTCGTCGTCCTCGTCCTCGTCCTCGTCGTCCACGACGTCCTCATCCTCGGCGTCCTCGTCCTCGTCGTCCTCGTCCTCGTCGTCCTCGTCCTCGTCGTCCTCGTCCTCGTCGTCCTCGTCCTCGTCGTCCTCGTCCTCGTCGTCCTCGTCCTCGTCGTCCTCGTCCTCGTCGTCCTCGTCCTCGTCTGCCTCGTCCTCGTCGTCCTCGTCCTCGTCGTCCTCGTCGTCCTCGTCCTCGTCGTCCTCGTCCTCGTCGTCCTCGTCCTCGTCGTCCTCGTCGTCCTCGTCGTCCTCGTCCTCGTCCTCGTCGTCCACGACGTCCTCGTCCTCGGCGTCCTCGTCCTCGTCGTCCTCGTCCTCGTCGTCCTCGTCCTCGTCGTCCTCGTCCTCGTCGTCCTCGTCCTCGTCGTCCTCGTCCTCCTCGTCCTCGTCCTCGTCGTCCTCGTCGTCCTCGTACTCGTCGTCCTCGTCGTCCTCGTCCTCGTCGTCCTCGTCGACCTCGTCCTCGTCCTCGTCGTCCTCGTCTTCGTCGTCCTCGTCCTCGTCGTCCTCGTCCTCGTCGTCCTCGTCGTCCTCGTCGTCCTCGTCGTCCTCGTCGTCCTCGTCGTCCTCGTCGTCCTCGTCGTCCACGTCGTCCTCGTCGTCCTCGTCGTCCTCGTCGTCCTCGTCGTCCTCGTCGTCCTCGTCGTCCTCGTCGTCCTCGTCCTCGTCGTCCTCGTCGTCCTCGTCGTCCTCGTCGTCCTCGTCGTCCTCGTCGTCCTCGTCGTCCTCGTCGTCCTCGTCGTCCTCGTCGTCCTCGTCGTCCTCGTCGTCCTCGTCCTCCTCGTCGTCCTCGTCGTCCTCGTCGTCCTCGTCGTCCTCGTCGTCCTCGTCCTCGTCGTCCTCGTCCTCGTCGTCCTCGTCCTCGTCGTCCTCGTCCTCGTCGTCCTCGTCCTCGTCGTCCTCGTCCTCGTCGTCCTCGTCCTCGTCGTCCTCGTCGTCCTCGTCCTCGTCGTCCTCGTCGTCCTCGTCCTCGTCGTCCTCGTCGTCCTCGTCTTCCTCGTCCTCGTCCTCGTCGTCCTCGTCGTCCTCGTCCTCGTCGTCCTCGTCCTCGTCGTCCTCGTCCTCCTCGTCCTCGTCCTCGTCGTCCTCGTCCTCGTCGTCCTCGTCGTCCTCGTCCTCGTCCTCGTCGTCCACGACGTCCTCATCCTCGGCGTCCTCGTCCTCGTCGTCCTCGTCCTCGTCGTCCTCGTCCTCGTCGTCCTCGTCCTCGTCGTCCTCGTCCTCGTCGTCCTCGTCCTCGTCGTCCTCGTCCTCGTCGTCCTCGTCCTCGTCGTCCTCGTCCTCGTCGTCCTCGTCCTCGTCGTCCTCGTCCTCGTCGTCCTCGTCCTCGTCGTCCTCGTCCTCGTCATCCTCGTCGTCCTCGTCGTCCTCGTCGTCCTCGTCGTCCTCGTCCTCGTCGTCCTCGTCGTCCTCGTCCTCGTCCTCGTCGTCCTCGTCGTCCTCGTTCTCGTCCTCGTCGTCCTCGTCGTCCTCGTCCTCGTCGTCCTCGTCCTCGTCGTCCTCGTCCTCGTCGTCCTCGTCCTCGTCGTCCTCGTCCTCGTCGTCCTCGTCCTCGTCGTCCTCGTCCTCGTCGTCCTCGTCCTCGTCGTCCTCGTCCTCGTCGTCCTCGTCCTCGTCGTCCTCGTCCTCGTCGTCCTCGTCCTCGTCGTCCTCGTCCTCGTCGTCCTCGTCCTCGTCGTCCTCGTCGTCGTCCTCGTCCTCGTCGTCCTCGTCCTCGTCGTCCTCGTCCTCGTCGTCCTCGTCCTCGTCGTCCTCGTCGTCCTCGTCGGTCTCGTCCTCGTCGTCCTCGTCGTCCTCGTCGTCCTCGTCCTCGTCGTCCTCGTCGTCCTCGTCCTCGTCGTCCTCGTCGTCCTCGTCCTCGTCGTCCTCGTCCTCGTCGTCCTCGTCGTCCTCGTCCTCGTCGTCCTCGTCCTCGTCCTCGTCGTCCTCGTCCTCGTCGTCCTCGTCCTCGTCGTCCTCGTCCTCGTCGTCCTCGTCCTCGTCGTCCTCGTCCTCGTCGTCCTCGTCCTCGTCGTCCTCGTCCTCGTCGTCCTCGTCCTCGTCGTCGTCGTCCTCGTCCTCGTCGTCCTCGTCCTCGTCGTCCTCGTCCTCGTCGTCCTCGTCCTCGTCGTCCTCGTCCTCGTCGTCCTCGTCCTCGTCGTCCTCGTCCTCGTCGTCGTCGGCCTCGTCCTCGTCGTCCTCGTCCTCGTCGTCCTCGTCCTCGTCGTCCTCGTCCTCGTCGTCCTCGTCCTCGTCGTCCTCGTCCTCGTCGTCCTCGTCCTCGTCGTCCTCGTCCTCGTCGTCCTCGTCCTCGTCGTCCTCGTCCTCGTCGTCCTCGTCCTCGTCGTCCTCGTCCTCGTCGTCCTCGTCCTCGTCGTCCTCGTCCTCGTCGTCCTCGTCCTCGTCGTCCTCGTCCTCGTCGTCCTCGTCCTCGTCGTCCTCGTCCTCGTCGTCCTCGTCCTCGTCGTCCTCGTCCTCGTCGTCCTCGTCGTCCTCGTCGTCCTCGTCGTCCTCGTCCTCGTCATCGTCGTCCTCGTCCTCGTCGTCCTCGTCGTCCTCGTCGTCCTCGTACTCGTCGTCCTCGTCGTCCTCGTCCTCGTCGTCCTCGTCCTCGTCCTCGTCGTCCTCGTCGTCCTCGTCCTCTTCGTCCTCGTCGTCCTCGTCCTCGTCGTCCTCGTCTTCCTCGTCCTCGTCCTCGTCGTCCTCGTACTCGTCGTCCTCGTCCTCGTCGTCCTCGTCGTCCTCGTACTCGTCGTCCTCGTCGTCCTCGTCCTCGTCGTCCTCGTCCTCGTCGTCCTCGTCCTCGTCGTCCTCGTCCTCGTCGTCCTCGTCCTCGTCGTCCTCGTCCTCGTTGTCCTCGTCCTCGTCGTCCTCGTCCTCGTCGTCCTCGTCCTCGTCGTCCTCGTCCTCGTCGTCCTCGTCCTCGTCGTCCTCGTCCTCGTCGTCCTCGTCCTCGTCGTCCTCGTCCTCGTCGTCCTCGTCGTCCTCGTCGTCCTCGTCCTCGTCGTCCTCGTCGTCCTCGTCCTCGTCATCGTCGTCCTCGTCCTCGTCGTCCTCGTCGTCCTCGTCGTCCTCGTCCTCGTCATCGTCGTCCTCGTCCTCGTCGTCCTCGTCGTCCTCGTCGTCCTCGTCCTCGTCATCGTCGTCCTCGTCCTCGTCGTCCTCGTCGTCCTCGTCGTCCTCGTCGTCCTCGTCGTCCTCGTCGTCCTCGTCATCGTCGTCCTCGTCCTCGTCGTCCTCGTCCTCGTCGTCCTCGTCCTCGTCTGCCTCGTCCTCGTCGTCCTCGTCCTCGTTGTCCTCGTCCTCGTCGTCCTCGTCCTCGTCGTCCTCGCCCTCGCCGTCCTCGTCGTCCTCGTCGTCCTCGTCGTCCTCGTCGTCCTCGTCGTCCTCGTCGTCCTCGTCGTCCTCGTCCTCGTCGTCCTCGTCGTCCTCGTCCTCGTCCTCGTCGTCCTCGTCGTCCTCGTTCTCGTCCTCGTCGTCCTCGTCGTCCTCGTCCTCGTCGTCCTCGTCCTCGTCGTCCTCGTCCTCGCCGTCCTCGTCCTCGTCGTCCTCGTCCTCGTCGTCCTCGTCCTCGTCGTCCTCGTCCTCGTCGTCCTCGTCCTCGTCGTCCTCGTCCTCGTCGTCCTCGTCCTCGTCGTCCTCGTCGTCGTCCTCGTCCTCGTCGTCCTCGTCCTCGTCGTCCTCGTCCTCGTCGTCCTCGTCATCGTCGTCCTCGTCGTCCTCGTCGGTCTCGTCCTCGTCGTCCTCGTCGTCCTCGTCGTCCTCGTCCTCGTCGTCCTCGTCCTCGTCCTCGTCGTCCTCGTCCTCGTCGTCCTCGTCCTCGTCGTCCTCGTCCTCGTCGTCCTCGTCCTCGTCGTCGTCGTCCTCGTCCTCGTCGTCCTCGTCCTCGTCGTCCTCGTCCTCGTCGTACTCGTCCTCGTCGTCCTCGTCCTCGTCGTCCTCGTCCTCGTCGTCCTCGTCATCGTCGTCCTCGTCGTCCTCGTCGGTCTCGTCCTCGTCGTCCTCGTCGTCCTCGTCGTCCTCGTCCTCGTCGTCCTCGTCCTCGTCCTCGTCGTCCTCGTCCTCGTCGTCCTCGTCCTCGTCGTCCTCGTCCTCGTCGTCCTCGTCCTCGTCGTCGTCGTCCTCGTCCTCGTCGTCCTCGTCCTCGTCGTCCTCGTCCTCGTCGTACTCGTCCTCGTCGTCCTCGTCCTCGTCGTCCTCGTCCTCGTCGTCCTCGTCCTCGTCGTCCTCGTCCTCGTCGTCCTCGTCCTCGTCGTCCTCGTCCTCGTCGTCCTCGTCCTCGTCGTCCTCGTCCTCGTCGTCCTCGTCCTCGTCGTCCTCGTCCTCGTCGACCTCGTCCTCGTCGTCCTCGTCCTCGTCGTCCTCGTCGTCCACGTCGTCCTCGTCGTCCTCGTCCTCGTCATCGTCGTCCTCGTCGTCCTCGTCGTCCTCGTCGTCCTCGTCGTCCTCGTCCTCGTCGTCCTCGTCCTCGTCCTCGTCGTCCTCGTCGTCCTCGTCCTCTTCGTCCTCGTCGTCCTCGTCCTCGTCGTCCTCGTCTTCCTCGTCCTCGTCCTCGTCGTCCTCATCGTCCTCGTACTCGTCGTCCTCGTCGTCCTCGTCCTCGTCGTCCTCGTCCTCGTCGTCCTCGTCCTCGTCGTCCTCGTCCTCGTCGTCCTCGTCCTCGTCGTCCTCGTCCTCGTCGTCCTCGTCCTCGTCGTCCTCGTCCTCGTCGTCCTCGTCGTCCTCGTTGTCCTCGTACTCGTCGTCCTCGTCGTCCTCGTCCTCGTCGTCCTCGTCGTTCTCGTCCTCGTCGTCCTCGTCGTCCTCGTCCTCGTCGTCCTCGTCGTCCTCGTCCTCGTCCTCGTCGTCCTCGTCGTCCTCGTCCTCGTCCTCGTCGTCCACGACGTCCTCATCCTCGGCGTCCTCGTCCTCGTCGTCCTCGTCCTCGTCGTCCTCGTCCTCGTCGTCCTCGTCCTCGTCGTCCTCGTCCTCGTCGTCCTCGTCCTCGTCGTCCTCGTCCTCGTCGTCCTCGTCCTCGTCTGCCTCGTCCTCGTCGTCCTCGTCCTCGTCGTCCTCGTCCTCGTCGTCCTCGTCCTCGTCGTCCTCGTCCTCGTCGTCCTCGTCCTCGTCGTCCTCGTCCTCGTCGTCCTCGTCCTCGTCGTCCTCGTCCTCGTCGTCCTCGTCCTCGTCGTCCTCGTCGTCCTCGTCGTCCTCGTCCTCGTCGTCCTCGTCGTCCTCGTCCTCGTCCTCGTCGTCCTCGTCGTCCTCGTTCTCGTCCTCGTCGTCCTCGTCGTCCTCGTCCTCGTCGTCCTCGTCCTCGTCGTCCTCGTCCTCGTCGTCCTCGTCCTCGTCGTCCTCGTCCTCGTCGTCCTCGTCCTCGTCGTCCTCGTCCTCGTCGTCCTCGTCCTCGTCGTCCTCGTCCTCGTCGTCCTCGTCCTCGTCGTCCTCGTCCTCGTCGTCCTCGTCGTCGTCCTCGTCCTCGTCGTCCTCGTCCTCGTCGTCCTCGTCCTCGTCGTCCTCGTCCTCGTCGTCCTCGTCCTCGTCGTCCTCGTCGTCCTCGTCGGTCTCGTCCTCGTCGTCCTCGTCGTCCTCGTCGTCCTCGTCCTCGTCGTCCTCGTCGTCCTCGTCCTCGTCGTCCTCGTCGTCCTCGTCCTCGTCGTCCTCGTCCTCGTCGTCCTCGTCGTCCTCGTCGTCCTCGTCCTCGTCGTCCTCGTCCTCGTCCTCGTCGTCCTCGTCCTCGTCGTCCTCGTCCTCGTCGTCCTCGTCCTCGTCGTCCTCGTCCTCGTCGTCCTCGTCCTCGTCGTCCTCGTCCTCGTCGTCGTCGTCCTCGTCCTCGTCGTCCTCGTCCTCGTCGTCCTCGTCCTCGTCGTCCTCGTCCTCGTCGTCCTCGTCCTCGTCGTCCTCGTCCTCGTCGTCCTCGTCCTCGTCGTCCTCGTCCTCGTCGTCCTCGTCCTCGTCGTCCTCGTCCTCGTCGTCCTCGTCCTCGTCGTCCACGTCCTCGTCGTCCTCGTCCTCGTCGTCCTCGTCCTCGTCGTCCTCGTCCTCGTCGTCCTCGTCCTCGTCGTCCTCGTCCTCGTCGTCCTCGTCGTCCTCGTCGTCCTCGTCGTCCTCGTCCTCGTCATCGTCGTCCTCGTCCTCGTCGTCCTCGTCGTCCTCGTCGTCCTCGTTCTCGTCGTCCTCGTCGTCCTCGTCCTCGTCGTCCTCGTCCTCGTCCTCGTCGTCCTCGTCCTCGTCCTCGTCGTCCTCGTCGTCCTCGTCCTCTTCGTCCTCGTCGTCCTCGTCCTCGTCGTCCTCGTCTTCCTCGTCCTCGTCCTCGTCGTCCTCGTCGTCCTCGTCCTCGTCGTCCTCGTCCTCGTCCTCGTCGTCCTCGTCGTCCTCGTCCTCTTCGTCCTCGTCGTCCTCGTCCTCGTCGTCCTCGTCTTCCTCGTCCTCGTCCTCGTCGTCCTCGTCGTCCTCGTACTCGTCGTCCTCGTCGTCCTCGTCCTCGTCGTCCTCGTCCTCGTCGTCCTCGTCCTCGTCGTCCTCGTCCTCGTCGTCCTCGTCCTCGTCGTCCTCGTCGTCCTCGTTGTCCTCGTACTCGTCGTCCTCGTCGTCCTCGTCCTCGTCGTCCTCGTCGTCCTCGTCCTCGTCGTCCTCGTCGTCCTCGTCCTCGTCGTCCTCGTCGTCCTCGTCCTCGTCCTCGTCGTCCTCGTCGTCCTCGTCCTCGTCCTCGTCGTCCACGACGTCCTCATCCTCGGCGTCCTCGTCCTCGTCCTCGTCGTCCTCGTCGTCCTCGTCCTCGTCGTCCTCGTCCTCGTCGTCCTCGTCCTCGTCGTCCTCGTCCTCGTCGTCCTCGTCCTCGTCGTCCTCGTCCTCGTCGTCCTCGTCCTCGTCGTCCTCGTCCTCGTCTGCCTCGTCCTCGTCGTCCTCGTCCTCGTCGTCCTCGTCCTCGTCGTCCTCGTCCTCGTCGTCCTCGTCCTCGTCGTCCTCGTCCTCGTCGTCCTCGTCCTCGTCGTCCTCGTCCTCGTCGTCCTCGTCCTCGTCGTCCTCGTCGTCCTCGTCGTCCTCGTCGTCCTCGTCCTCGTCATCGTCGTCCTCGTCCTCGTCGTCCTCGTCGTCCTCGTCGTCCTCGTTCTCGTCGTCCTCGTCGTCCTCGTCCTCGTCGTCCTCGTCCTCGTCCTCGTCGTCCTCGTCGTCCTCGTCCTCTTCGTCCTCGTCGTCCTCGTCCTCGTCGTCCTCGTCTTCCTCGTCCTCGTCCTCGTCGTCCTCGTCGTCCTCGTACTCGTCGTCCTCGTCGTCCTCGTCCTCGTCGTCGTCGTCCTCGTCGTCCTCGTCCTCGTCGTCCTCGTCCTCGTCGTCCTCGTCCTCGTTGTCCTCGTCCTCGTCGTCCTCGTCCTCGTCGTCCTCGTCCTCGTCGTCCTCGTCCTCGTCGTCCTCGTCCTCGTCGTCCTCGTCCTCGTCGTCCTCGTCCTCGTCGTCCTCGTCGTCCTCGTCGTCCTCGTCCTCGTCGTCCTCGTCGTCCTCGTCCTCGTCATCGTCGTCCTCGTCCTCGTCGTCCTCGTCGTCCTCGTCGTCCTCGTCCTCGTCGTCCTCGTCGTCCTCGTCCTCGTCATCGTCGTCCTCGTCCTCGTCGTCCTCGTCGTCCTCGTCGTCCTCGTCGTCCTCGTCATCGTCGTCCTCGTCCTCGTCGTCCTCGTCCTCGTCGTCCTCGTCCTCGTCTGCCTCGTCCTCGTCGTCCTCGTCCTCGTTGTCCTCGTCCTCGTCGTCCTCGTCCTCGTCGTCCTCGCCCTCGTCGTCCTCGTCGTCCTCGTCGTCCTCGTCGTCCTCGTCGTCCTCGTCGTCCTCGTCGTCCTCGTCCTCGTCGTCCTCGTCGTCCTCGTCCTCGTCCTCGTCGTCCTCGTCGTCCTCGTTCTCGTCCTCGTCGTCCTCGTCGTCCTCGTCCTCGTCGTCCTCGTCCTCGTCGTCCTCGTCCTCGTCGTCCTCGTCCTCGTCGTCCTCGTCCTCGTCGTCCTCGTCCTCGTCCTCGTCGTCCTCGTCCTCGTCGTCCTCGTCCTCGTCGTCCTCGTCCTCGTCGTCCTCGTCCTCGTCGTCCTCGTCCTCGTCGTCCTCGTCGTCGTCCTCGTCCTCGTCGTCCTCGTCCTCGTCGTCCTCGTCCTCGTCGTCCTCGTCATCGTCGTCCTCGTCGTCCTCGTCGGTCTCGTCCTCGTCGTCCTCGTCGTCCTCGTCGTCCTCGTCCTCGTCGTCCTCGTCGTCCTCGTCCTCGTCGTCCTCGTCCTCGTCGTCCTCGTCGTCCTCGTCCTCGTCGTCCTCGTCCTCGTCCTCGTCGTCCTCGTCCTCGTCGTCCTCGTCCTCGTCGTCCTCGTCCTCGTCGTCCTCGTCCTCGTCGTCCTCGTCCTCGTCGTCCTCGTCCTCGTCGTCGTCGTCCTCGTCCTCGTCGTCCTCGTCCTCGTCGTCCTCGTCCTCGTCGTCCTCGTCCTCGTCGTCCTCGTCCTCGTCGTCCTCGTCCTCGTCGTCCTCGTCCTCGTCGTCCTCGTCCTCGTCGTCCTCGTCCTCGTCGTCCTCGTCCTCGTCGTCCTCGTCCTCGTCGTCCTCGTCGTCCTCGTCGTCCTCGTCGTCCTCGTCCTCGTCATCGTCGTCCTCGTCGTCCTCGTCGTCCTCGTCGTCCTCGTCGTCCTCGTCCTCGTCGTCCTCGTCCTCGTCCTCGTCGTCCTCGTCGTCCTCGTCCTCTTCGTCCTCGTCGTCCTCGTCCTCGTCGTCCTCGTCTTCCTCGTCCTCGTCCTCGTCGTCCTCGTCGTCCTCGTACTCGTCGTCCTCGTCGTCCTCGTCCTCGTCGTCCTCGTCCTCGTCGTCCTCGTCCTCGTCGTCCTCGTCCTCGTCGTCCTCGTCCTCGTCGTCCTCGTCCTCGTCGTCCTCGTCCTCGTCGTCCTCGTCCTCGTCGTCGTCGTCCTCGTCCTCGTCGTCCTCGTCCTCGTCCTCGTCGTCCTCGTCGTCCTCGTACTCGTCGTCCTCGTCGTCCTCGCCCTCGTCGTCCTCGTCCTCGTCGTCCTCGTCCTCGTCGTCCTCGTCCTCGTCGTCCTCGTCCTCGTCGTCCTCGTCGTCCTCGTTGTCCTCGTACTCGTCGTCCTCGTCGTCCTCGTCCTCGTCGTCCTCGTCGTCCTCGTCCTCGTCGTCCTCGTCGTCCTCGTCCTCGTCGTCCTCGTCGTCCTCGTCCTCGTCCTCGTCGTCCTCGTCGTCCTCGTCCTCGTCCTCGTCGTCCACGACGTCCTCATCCTCGGCGTCCTCGTCCTCGTCGTCCTCGTCCTCGTCGTCCTCGTCCTCGTCGTCCTCGTCCTCGTCGTCCTCGTCCTCGTCGTCCTCGTCCTCGTCGTCCTCGTCCTCGTCGTCCTCGTCCTCGTCTGCCTCGTCCTCGTCGTCCTCGTCCTCGTCGTCCTCGTCCTCGTCGTCCTCGTCCTCGTCGTCCTCGTCCTCGTCGTCCTCGTCCTCGTCGTCCTCGTCCTCGTCGTCCTCGTCCTCGTCGTCCTCGTCGTCCTCGTCGTCCTCGTCGTCCTCGTCGTCCTCGTCCTCGTCGTCCTCGTCGTCCTCGTCCTCGTCCTCGTCGTCCTCGTCGTCCTCGTTCTCGTCCTCGTCGTCCTCGTCGTCCTCGTCCTCGTCGTCCTCGTCCTCGTCGTCCTCGTCCTCGTCGTCCTCGTCCTCGTCGTCCTCGTCCTCGTCGTCCTCGTCCTCGTCGTCCTCGTCCTCGTCGTCCTCGTCGTCCTCGTCCTCGTCGTCCTCGTCCTCGTCCTCGTCGTCCTCGTCCTCGTCGTCCTCGTCCTCGTCGTCCTCGTCCTCGTCGTCCTCGTCCTCGTCGTCCTCGTCCTCGTCGTCCTCGTCCTCGTCGTCCTCGTCCTCGTCGTCCTCGTCCTCGTCGTCCTCGTCCTCGTCGTCCTCGTCCTCGTCGTCCTCGTCCTCGTCGTCCTCGTCCTCGTCGTCCTCGTCCTCGTCGTCCTCGTCCTCGTCGTCCTCGTCCTCGTCGTCCTCGTCGTCCTCGTCGTCCTCGTCGTCCTCGTCCTCGTCATCGTCGTCCTCGTCCTCGTCGTCCTCGTCGTCCTCGTCGTCCTCGTCGTCCTCGTCCTCGTCGTCCTCGTCCTCGTCGTCCTCGTCGTCCTCGTCGTCCTCGTACTCGTCGTCCTCGTCGTCCTCGTCCTCGTCGTCCTCGTCCTCGTCCTCGTCGTCCTCGTCGTCCTCGTCCTCGTCGTCCTCGTCGTCCTCGTCCTCTTCGTCCTCGTCGTCCTCGTCCTCGTCGTCCTCGTCTTCCTCGTCCTCGTCCTCGTCGTCCTCGTCGTCCTCGTACTCGTCGTCCTCGTCGTCCTCGTCCTCGTCGTCGTCGTCCTCGTCGTCCTCGTCCTCGTCGTCCTCGTCCTCGTCGTCCTCGTCCTCGTTGTCCTCGTCCTCGTCGTCCTCGTCCTCGTCGTCCTCGTCCTCGTCGTCCTCGTCCTCGTCGTCCTCGTCCTCGTCGTCCTCGTCCTCGTCGTCCTCGTCCTCGTCGTCCTCGTCGTCCTCGTCGTCCTCGTCCTCGTCGTCCTCGTCGTCCTCGTCCTCGTCATCGTCGTCCTCGTCCTCGTCGTCCTCGTCGTCCTCGTCCTCGTCGTCCTCGTCGTCCTCGTCCTCGTCATCGTCGTCCTCGTCCTCGTCGTCCTCGTCGTCCTCGTCGTCCTCGTCGTCCTCGTCATCGTCGTCCTCGTCCTCGTCGTCCTCGTCCTCGTCGTCCTCGTCCTCGTCTGCCTCGTCCTCGTCGTCCTCGTCCTCGTTGTCCGCGTCCTCGTCGTCCTCGTCCTCGTCGTCCTCGCCCTCGTCGTCCTCGTCGTCCTCGTCGTCCTCGTCGTCCTCGTCGTCCTCGTCGTCCTCGTCGTCCTCGTCCTCGTCGTCCTCGTCGTCCTCGTCCTCGTCCTCGTCGTCCTCGTCGTCCTCGTCCTCGTCGTCCTCGTCGTCCTCGTCCTCGTCCTCGTCGTCCTCGTCGTCCTCGTTCTCGTCCTCGTCGTCCTCGTCGTCCTCCTCCTCGTCGTCCTCGTCCTCGTCGTCCTCGTCCTCGTCGTCCTCGTCCTCGTCGTCCTCGTCCTCGTCGTCCTCGTCCTCGTCGTCCTCGTCCTCGTCCTCGTCGTCCTCGTCCTCGTCGTCCTCGTCCTCGTCGTCCTCGTCCTCGTCGTCCTCGTCCTCGTCGTCCTCGTCGTCGTCCTCGTCCTCGTCGTCCTCGTCCTCGTCGTCCTCGTCCTCGTCGTCCTCGTCATCGTCGTCCTCGTCGTCCTCGTCGGTCTCGTCCTCGTCGTCCTCGTCGTCCTCGTCGTCCTCGTCCTCGTCGTCCTCGTCGTCCTCGTCCTCGTCGTCCTCGTCCTCGTCGTCCTCGTCGTCCTCGTCCTCGTCGTCCTCGTCCTCGTCCTCGTCGTCCTCGTCCTCGTCGTCCTCGTCCTCGTCGTCCTCGTCCTCGTCGTCCTCGTCCTCGTCGTCCTCGTCCTCGTCGTCCTCGTCCTCGTCGTCGTCGTCCTCGTCCTCGTCGTCCTCGTCCTCGTCGTCCTCGTCCTCGTCGTCCTCGTCCTCGTCGTCCTCGTCCTCGTCGTCCTCGTCCTCGTCGTCCTCGTCCTCGTCGTCCTCGTCCTCGTCGTCCTCGTCGTCCTCGTCGTCCTCGTCGTCCTCGTCCTCGTCATCGTCGTCCTCGTCGTCCTCGTCGTCCTCGTCGTCCTCGTCGTCCTCGTCCTCGTCGTCCTCGTCCTCGTCCTCGTCGTCCTCGTCGTCCTCGTCCTCTTCGTCCTCGTCGTCCTCGTCCTCGTCGTCCTCGTCTTCCTCTTCCTCGTCCTCGTCGTCCTCGTCGTCCTCGTACTCGTCGTCCTCGTCGTCCTCGTCCTCGTCGTCCTCGTCCTCGTCGTCCTCGTCCTCGTCGTCCTCGTCCTCGTCGTCCTCGTCCTCGTTGTCCTCGTCCTCGTCGTCCTCGTCCTCGTCGTCCTCGTCCTCGTCGTCCTCGTCCTCGTCGTCCTCGTCCTCGTCGTCCTCGTCGTCCTCGTCGTCCTCGTCCTCGTCGTCGTCGTCCTCGTCGTCCTCGTCCTCGTCGTCCTCGTCCTCGTCGTCCTCGTCCTCGTTGTCCTCGTCCTCGTCGTCCTCGTCCTCGTCGTCCTCGTCCTCGTCGTCCTCGTCCTCGTCGTCCTCGTCCTCGTCGTCCTCGTCCTCGTCGTCCTCGTCCTCGTCGTCCTCGTCGTCCTCGTCGTCCTCGTCCTCGTCGTCCTCGTCGTCCTCGTCCTCGTCATCGTCGTCCTCGTCCTCGTCGTCCTCGTCGTCCTCGTCCTCGTCGTCCTCGTCGTCCTCGTCCTCGTCATCGTCGTCCTCGTCCTCGTCGTCCTCGTCGTCCTCGTCGTCCTCGTCGTCCTCGTCATCGTCGTCCTCGTCCTCGTCGTCCTCGTCCTCGTCGTCCTCGTCCTCGTCTGCCTCGTCCTCGTCGTCCTCGTCCTCGTTGTCCTCGTCCTCGTCGTCCTCGTCCTCGTCGTCCTCGCCCTCGTCGTCCTCGTCGTCCTCGTCGTCCTCGTCGTCCTCGTCGTCCTCGTCGTCCTCGTCGTCCTCGTCCTCGTCGTCCTCGTCGTCCTCGTCCTCGTCCTCGTCGTCCTCGTCGTCCTCGTTCTCGTCCTCGTCGTCCTCGTCGTCCTCCTCCTCGTCGTCCTCGTCCTCGTCGTCCTCGTCCTCGTCGTCCTCGTCCTCGTCGTCCTCGTCCTCGTCGTCCTCGTCTTCGTCGTCCTCGTCCTCGTCCTCGTCGTCCTCGTCCTCGTCGTCCTCGTCCTCGTCGTCCTCGTCCTCGTCGTCCTCGTCCTCGTCGTCCTCGTCGTCGTCCTCGTCCTCGTCGTCCTCGTCCTCGTCGTCCTCGTCCTCGTCGTCCTCGTCATCGTCGTCCTCGTCGTCCTCGTCGGTCTCGTCCTCGTCGTCCTCGTCGTCCTCGTCGTCCTCGTCCTCGTCGTCCTCGTCGTCCTCGTCCTCGTCGTCCTCGTCCTCGTCGTCCTCGTCGTCCTCGTCCTCGTCGTCCTCGTCCTCGTCCTCGTCGTCCTCGTCCTCGTCGTCCTCGTCCTCGTCGTCCTCGTCCTCGTCGTCCTCGTCCTCGTCGTCCTCGTCCTCGTCGTCGTCGTCCTCGTCCTCGTCGTCCTCGTCCTCGTCGTCCTCGTCCTCGTCGTCCTCGTCCTCGTCGTCCTCGTCCTCGTCGTCCTCGTCCTCGTCGTCCTCGTCCTCGTCGTCCTCGTCCTCGTCGTCCTCGTCCTCGTCGTCCACGTCCTCGTCGTCCTCGTCCTCGTCGTCCTCGTCCTCGTCGTCCTCGTCCTCGTCGTCCTCGTCCTCGTCGTCCTCGTCCTCGTCGTCCTCGTCGTCCTCGTCGTCCTCGTCCTCGTCATCGTCGTCCTCGTCCTCGTCGTCCTCGTCGTCCTCGTCGTCCTCGTTCTCGTCGTCCTCGTCGTCCTCGTCCTCGTCGTCCTCGTCCTCGTCCTCGTCGTCCTCGTCCTCGTCCTCGTCGTCCTCGTCGTCCTCGTCCTCTTCGTCCTCGTCGTCCTCGTCCTCGTCGTCCTCGTCTTCCTCGTCCTCGTCCTCGTCGTCCTCGTCGTCCTCGTCCTCGTCGTCCTCGTCCTCGTCCTCGTCGTCCTCGTCGTCCTCGTCCTCTTCGTCCTCGTCGTCCTCGTCCTCGTCGTCCTCGTCTTCCTCGTCCTCGTCCTCGTCGTCCTCGTCGTCCTCGTACTCGTCGTCCTCGTCGTCCTCGTCCTCGTCGTCCTCGTCCTCGTCGTCCTCGTCCTCGTCGTCCTCGTCCTCGTCGTCCTCGTCCTCGTCGTCCTCGTCGTCCTCGTTGTCCTCGTACTCGTCGTCCTCGTCGTCCTCGTCCTCGTCGTCCTCGTCGTCCTCGTCCTCGTCGTCCTCGTCGTCCTCGTCCTCGTCGTCCTCGTCGTCCTCGTCCTCGTCCTCGTCGTCCTCGTCGTCCTCGTCCTCGTCCTCGTCGTCCACGACGTCCTCATCCTCGGCGTCCTCGTCCTCGTCCTCGTCGTCCTCGTCGTCCTCGTCCTCGTCATCGTCGTCCTCGTCCTCGTCGTCCTCGTCGTCCTCGTCGTCCTCGTCGTCCTCGTCCTCGTCATCGTCGTCCTCGTCGTCCTCGTCGTCCTCGTCGTCCTCGTCGTCCTCGTCCTCTTCGTCCTCGTCGTCCTCGTCCTCGTCGTCCTCGTCTTCCTCTTCCTCGTCCTCGTCGTCCTCGTCGTCCTCGTACTCGTCGTCCTCGTCGTCCTCGTCCTCGTCGTCCTCGTCCTCGTCGTCCTCGTCCTCGTCGTCCTCGTCCTCGTCGTCCTCGTCCTCGTCGTCCTCGTCCTCGTCGTCCTCGTCCTCGTCGTCCTCGTCCTCGTCGTCCTCGTCCTCGTCATCGTCGTCCTCGTCGTCCTCGTCGGTCTCGTCCTCGTCGTCCTCGTCGTCCTCGTCGTCCTCGTCCTCGTCGTCCTCGTCGTCCTCGTCCTCGTCGTCCTCGTCCTCGTCGTCCTCGTCGTCCTCGTCCTCGTCGTCCTCGTCCTCGTCCTCGTCGTCCTCGTCCTCGTCGTCCTCGTCCTCGTCGTCCTCGTCCTCGTCGTCCTCGTCCTCGTCGTCCTCGTCCTCGTCGTCGTCGTCCTCGTCCTCGTCGTCCTCGTCCTCGTCGTCCTCGTCCTCGTCGTCCTCGTCCTCGTCGTCCTCGTCCTCGTCGTCCTCGTCCTCGTCGTCCTCGTCCTCGTCGTCCTCGTCCTCGTCGTCCTCGTCTTCGTCGTCCTCGTCCTCGTCCTCGTCGTCCTCGTCCTCGTCGTCCTCGTCCTCGTCGTCCTCGTCCTCGTCGTCCTCGTCCTCGTCGTCCTCGTCGTCGTCCTCGTCCTCGTCGTCCTCGTCCTCGTCGTCCTCGTCCTCGTCGTCCTCGTCATCGTCGTCCTCGTCGTCCTCGTCGGTCTCGTCCTCGTCGTCCTCGTCGTCCTCGTCGTCCTCGTCCTCGTCGTCCTCGTCGTCCTCGTCCTCGTCATCGTCGTCCTCGTCCTCGTCGTCCTCGTCGTCCTCGTCGTCCTCGTCCTCGTCGTCCTCGTCGTCCTCGTCCTCGTCATCGTCGTCCTCGTCCTCGTCGTCCTCGTCGTCCTCGTCGTCCTCGTCGTCCTCGTCGTCCTCGTCGTCCTCGTCATCGTCGTCCTCGTCCTCGTCGTCCTCGTCCTCGTCGTCCTCGTCCTCGTCTGCCTCGTCCTCGTCGTCCTCGTCCTCGTTGTCCTCGTCCTCGTCGTCCTCGTCCTCGTCGTCCTCGCCCTCGTCGTCCTCGTCGTCCTCGTCGTCCTCGTCCTCGTCATCGTCGTCCTCGTCCTCGTCGTCCTCGTCGTCCTCGTCGTCCTCGTCGTCCTCGTACTCGTCGTCCTCGTCGTCCTCGTCCTCGTCGTCCTCGTCGTCCTCGTCCTCGTCCTCGTCCACGTCGTCCTCGTCGTCCTCGTCCTCGTCGTCCTCGTCCTCGTCCTCGTCGTCCTCGTCCTCGTCGTCCTCGTCCTCGTCGTCCTCGTCCTCGTCGTCCTCGTCCTCGTCGTCCTCGTCGTCGTCCTCGTCCTCGTCGTCCTCGTCCTCGTCGTCCTCGTCCTCGTCGTCCTCGTCATCGTCGTCCTCGTCGTCCTCGTCGGTCTCGTCCTCGTCGTCCTCGTCGTCCTCGTCGTCCTCGTCCTCGTCGTCCTCGTCGTCCTCGTCCTCGTCGTCCTCGTCCTCGTCGTCCTCGTCGTCCTCGTCTTCGTCGTCCTCGTCCTCGTCCTCGTCGTCCTCGTCCTCGTCGTCCTCGTCCTCGTCGTCCTCGTCCTCGTCGTCCTCGTCCTCGTCGTCCTCGTCCTCGTCGTCCTCGTCCTCGTCGTCGTCGTCCTCGTCCTCGTCGTCCTCGTCCTCGTCGTCCTCGTCCTCGTCGTCCTCGTCCTCGTCGTCCTCGTCCTCGTCGTCCTCGCCCTCGCCGTCCTCGTCGTCCTCGTCGTCCTCGTCGTCCTCGTCGTCCTCGTCGTCCTCGTCGTCCTCGTCCTCGTCGTCCTCGTCGTCCTCGTCCCCGTCCTCGTCGTCCTCGTCGTCCTCGTTCTCGTCCTCGTCGTCCTCGTCGTCCTCGTCCTCGTCGTCCTCGTCCTCGTCGTCCTCGTCCTCGCCGTCCTCGTCCTCGTCGTCCTCGTCCTCGTCGTCCTCGTCCTCGTCGTCCTCGTCCTCGTCGTCCTCGTCCTCGTCGTCCTCGTCCTCGTCGTCCTCGTCCTCGTCGTCCTCGTCGTCGTCCTCGTCCTCGTCGTCCTCGTCCTCGTCGTCCTCGTCCTCGTCGTCCTCGTCATCGTCGTCCTCGTCGTCCTCGTCGGTCTCGTCCTCGTCGTCCTCGTCGTCCTCGTCGTCCTCGTCCTCGTCGTCCTCGTCGTCCTCGTCCTCGTCGTCCTCGTCCTCGTCGTCCTCGTCGTCCTCGTCCTCGTCGTCCTCGTCCTCGTCCTCGTCGTCCTCGTCCTCGTCGTCCTCGTCCTCGTCCTCGTCGTCCTCGTCCTCGTCGTCCTCGTCCTCGTCGTCCTCGTCCTCGTCGTCGTCGTCCTCGTCCTCGTCGTCCTCGTCCTCGTCGTCCTCGTCCTCGTCGTCCTCGTCCTCGTCGTCCTCGTCCTCGTCGTCCTCGTCCTCGTCGTCCTCGTCCTCGTCGTCCTCGTCCTCGTCGTCCTCGTCCTCGTCGTCCTCGTCCTCGTCGTCCTCGTCCTCGTCGTCCTCGTCCTCGTCGTCCTCGTCCTCGTCGTCCTCGTCCTCGTCGACCTCGTCCTCGTCGTCCTCGTCCTCGTCGTCCTCGTCGTCCTCGTCGTCCTCGTCGTCCTCGTCCTCGTCATCGTCGTCCTCGTCGTCCTCGTCGTCCTCGTCGTCCTCGTCGTCCTCGTCCTCGTCGTCCTCGTCCTCGTCCTCGTCGTCCTCGTCGTCCTCGTCCTCTTCGTCCTCGTCGTCCTCGTCCTCGTCGTCCTCGTCTTCCTCGTCCTCGTCCTCGTCGTCCTCGTCGTCCTCGTACTCGTCGTCCTCGTCGTCCTCGTCCTCGTCGTCCTCGTCCTCGTCGTCCTCGTCCTCGTCGTCCTCGTCCTCGTCGTCCTCGTCCTCGTCGTCCTCGTCCTCGTCGTCCTCGTCGTCCTCGTCGTCCTCGTACTCGTCGTCCTCGTCGTCCTCGTCCTCGTCGTCCTCGTCGTTCTCGTCCTCGTCGTCCTCGTCGTCCTCGTCCTCGTCGTCCTCGTCGTCCTCGTCCTCGTCCTCGTCGTCCTCGTCGTCCTCGTCCTCGTCCTCGTCGTCCACGACGTCCTCATCCTCGGCGTCCTCGTCCTCGTCGTCCTCGTCCTCGTCGTCCTCGTCCTCGTCGTCCTCGTCCTCGTCGTCCTCGTCCTCGTCGTCCTCGTCCTCGTCGTCCTCGTCCTCGTCGTCCTCGTCCTCGTCTGCCTCGTCCTCGTCGTCCTCGTCCTCGTCGTCCTCGTCCTCGTCGTCCTCGTCGTCCTCGTCCTCGTCGTCCTCGTCCTCGTCGTCCTCGTCCTCGTCGTCCTCGTCCTCGTCGTCCTCGTCCTCGTCGTCCTCGTCCTCGTCGTCCTCGTCGTCCTCGTCGTCCTCGTACTCGTCGTCCTCGTCGTCCTCGTCCTCGTCGTCCTCGTCGTTCTCGTCCTCGTCGTCCTCGTCGTCCTCGTCCTCGTCGTCCTCGTCGTCCTCGTCCTCGTCCTCGTCGTCCTCGTCGTCCTCGTCCTCGTCCTCGTCGTCCACGACGTCCTCATCCTCGGCGTCCTCGTCCTCGTCGTCCTCGTCCTCGTCGTCCTCGTCCTCGTCGTCCTCGTCCTCGTCGTCCTCGTCCTCGTCGTCCTCGTCCTCGTCGTCCTCGTCGTCCTCGTCCTCGTCTGCCTCGTCCTCGTCGTCCTCGTCCTCGTCGTCCTCGTCCTCGTCGTCCTCGTCCTCGTCGTCCTCGTCCTCGTCGTCCTCGTCCTCGTCGTCCTCGTCCTCGTCGTCCTCGTCCTCGTCGTCCTCGTCCTCGTCGTCCTCGTCCTCGTCGTCCTCGTCATCGTCGTCCTCGTCGTCCTCGTCGGTCTCGTCCTCGTCGTCCTCGTCGTCCTCGTCGTCCTCGTCCTCGTCGTCCTCGTCGTCCTCGTCCTCGTCGTCCTCGTCCTCGTCGTCCTCGTCGTCCTCGTCCTCGTCGTCCTCGTCCTCGTCCTCGTCGTCCTCGTCCTCGTCGTCCTCGTCCTCGTCGTCCTCGTCCTCGTCGTCCTCGTCCTCGTCGTCCTCGTCCTCGTCGTCCTCGTCCTCGTCGTCCTCGTCCTCGTCGTCCTCGTCCTCGTCGTCCTCGTCCTCGTCTGCCTCGTCCTCGTCGTCCTCGTCCTCGTCGTCCTCGTCCTCGTCGTCCTCGTCCTCGTCGTCCTCGTCCTCGTCGTCCTCGTCCTCGTCGTCCTCGTCCTCGTCGTCCTCGTCCTCGTCGTCCTCGTCTTCGTCGTCCTCGTCCTCGTCGTCCTCGTCGTCCTCGTCGTCCTCGTCGTCCTCGTCCTCGTCGTCCTCGTCGTCCTCGTCCTCGTCCTCGTCGTCCTCGTCGTCCTCGTTCTCGTCCTCGTCGTCCTCGTCGTCCTCGTCCTCGTCGTCCTCGTCCTCGTCGTCCTCGTCCTCGTCGTCCTCGTCCTCGTCGTCCTCGTCCTCGTCGTCCTCGTCCTCGTCGTCCTCGTCCTCGTCGTCCTCGTCCTCGTCGTCCTCGTCCTCGTCGTCCTCGTCCTCGTCGTCCTCGTCCTCGTCGTCCTCGTCGTCGTCCTCGTCCTCGTCGTCCTCGTCCTCGTCGTCCTCGTCCTCGTCGTCCTCGTCCTCGTCGTCCTCGTCCTCGTCGTCCTCGTCGTCCTCGTCGGTCTCGTCCTCGTCGTCCTCGTCGTCCTCGTCGTCCTCGTCCTCGTCGTCCTCGTCGTCCTCGTCCTCGTCGTCCTCGTCGTCCTCGTCCTCGTCGTCCTCGTCCTCGTCGTCCTCGTCGTCCTCGTCCTCGTCGTCCTCGTCCTCGTCCTCGTCGTCCTCGTCCTCGTCGTCCTCGTCCTCGTCGTCCTCGTCCTCGTCGTCCTCGTCCTCGTCGTCCTCGTCCTCGTCGTCCTCGTCCTCGTCGTCGTCGTCCTCGTCCTCGTCGTCCTCGTCCTCGTCGTCCTCGTCCTCGTCGTCCTCGTCCTCGTCGTCCTCGTCCTCGTCGTCCTCGTCCTCGTCGTCCTCGTCCTCGTCGTCCTCGTCCTCGTCGTCCTCGTCCTCGTCGTCCTCGTCCTCGTCGTCCTCGTCCTCGTCGTCCTCGTCCTCGTCGTCCTCGTCCTCGTCGTCCTCGTCCTCGTCGTCCTCGTCCTCGTCGTCCTCGTCCTCGTCGTCCTCGTCCTCGTCGTCCTCGTCCTCGTCGTCCTCGTCCTCGTCGTCCTCGTCCTCGTCGTCCTCGTCCTCGTCGTCCTCGTCGTCCTCGTCGTCCTCGTCGTCCTCGTCCTCGTCATCGTCGTCCTCGTCCTCGTCGTCCTCGTCGTCCTCGTCGTCCTCGTTCTCGTCGTCCTCGTCGTCCTCGTCCTCGTCGTCCTCGTCCTCGTCCTCGTCGTCCTCGTCGTCCTCGTCCTCGTCGTCCTCGTCCTCGTCCTCGTCGTCCTCGTCGTCCTCGTCCTCTTCGTCCTCGTCGTCCTCGTCCTCGTCGTCCTCGTCTTCCTCGTCCTCGTCCTCGTCGTCCTCGTCGTCCTCGTCCTCGTCGTCCTCGTCCTCGTCCTCGTCGTCCTCGTCGTCCTCGTCCTCTTCGTCCTCGTCGTCCTCGTCCTCGTCGTCCTCGTCTTCCTCGTCCTCGTCCTCGTCGTCCTCGTCGTCCTCGTACTCGTCGTCCTCGTCGTCCTCGTCCTCGTCGTCCTCGTCCTCGTCGTCCTCGTCCTCGTCGTCCTCGTCCTCGTCGTCCTCGTCCTCGTCGTCCTCGTCGTCCTCGTTGTCCTCGTACTCGTCGTCCTCGTCGTCCTCGTCCTCGTCGTCCTCGTCGTCCTCGTCCTCGTCGTCCTCGTCGTCCTCGTCGTCCTCGTCGTCCTCGTCCTCGTCGTCCTCGTCGTCCTCGTCCTCGTCCTCGTCGTCCTCGTCGTCCTCGTCCTCGTCCTCGTCGTCCACGACGTCCTCATCCTCGGCGTCCTCGTCCTCGTCCTCGTCGTCCTCGTCGTCCTCGTCCTCGTCGTCCTCGTCCTCGTCGTCCTCGTCCTCGTCGTCCTCGTCCTCGTCGTCCTCGTCCTCGTCGTCCTCGTCCTCGTCGTCCTCGTCCTCGTCTGCCTCGTCCTCGTCGTCCTCGTCCTCGTCGTCCTCGTCCTCGTCGTCCTCGTCCTCGTCGTCCTCGTCCTCGTCGTCCTCGTCCTCGTCGTCCTCGTCCTCGTCGTCCTCGTCCTCGTCGTCCTCGTCCTCGTCGTCCTCGTCCTCGTCGTCCTCGTCGTCCTCGTCGTCCTCGTCGTCCTCGTCCTCGTCATCGTCGTCCTCGTCCTCGTCGTCCTCGTCGTCCTCGTCGTCCTCGTTCTCGTCGTCCTCGTCGTCCTCGTCCTCGTCGTCCTCGTCCTCGTCCTCGTCGTCCTCGTCGTCCTCGTCCTCTTCGTCCTCGTCGTCCTCGTCCTCGTCGTCCTCGTCTTCCTCGTCCTCGTCCTCGTCGTCCTCGTCGTCCTCGTACTCGTCGTCCTCGTCGTCCTCGTCCTCGTCGTCGTCGTCCTCGTCGTCCTCGTCCTCGTCGTCCTCGTCCTCGTCGTCCTCGTCCTCGTTGTCCTCGTCCTCGTCGTCCTCGTCCTCGTCGTCCTCGTCCTCGTCGTCCTCGTCCTCGTCGTCCTCGTCCTCGTCGTCCTCGTCCTCGTCTGCCTCGTCCTCGTCGTCCTCGTCCTCGTCGTCCTCGTCCTCGTCGTCCTCGTCCTCGTCGTCCTCGTCCTCGTCGTCCTCGTCCTCGTCGTCCTCGTCCTCGTCGTCCTCGTCCTCGTCGTCCTCGTCCTCGTCGTCCTCGTCCTCGTCGTCCTCGTCGTCCTCGTCGTCCTCGTCGTCCTCGTCCTCGTCGTCCTCGTCCTCGTCATCGTCGTCCTCGTCCTCGTCGTCCTCGTCGTCCTCGTCGTCCTCGTCCTCGTCGTCCTCGTCGTCCTCGTCCTCGTCATCGTCGTCCTCGTCCTCGTCGTCCTCGTCGTCCTCGTCGTCCTCGTCGTCCTCGTCATCGTCGT
This sequence comes from Andrena hattorfiana, assembly GCA_944738655.2. Lineage (NCBI taxonomy): Eukaryota > Metazoa > Arthropoda > Insecta > Hymenoptera > Andrenidae > Andrena > Andrena hattorfiana. Next base: position 25,298,688 of record OX122893.2, on the reverse strand, counting down.
CCTCGTCCTCGTCGTCCTCGTCCTCGTCGTCCTCGTCCTCGTCTGCCTCGTCCTCGTCGTCCTCGTCCTCGTTGTCCTCGTCCTCGTCGTCCTCGTCCTCGTCGTCCTCGCCCTCGTCGTCCTCGTCGTCCTCGTCGTCCTCGTCGTCCTCGTCGTCCTCGTCGTCCTCGTCGTCCTCGTCCTCGTCGTCCTCGTCGTCCTCGTCCTCGTCCTCGTCGTCCTCGTCGTCCTCGTTCTCGTCCTCGTCGTCCTCGTCGTCCTCGTCCTCGTCGTCCTCGTCCTCGTCGTCCTCGTCCTCGTCGTCCTCGTCCTCGTCGTCCTCGTCCTCGTCGTCCTCGTCCTCGTCCTCGTCGTCCTCGTCCTCGTCGTCCTCGTCCTCGTCGTCCTCGTCCTCGTCGTCCTCGTCCTCGTCGTCCTCGTCGTCGTCCTCGTCCTCGTCGTCCTCGTCCTCGTCGTCCTCGTCCTCGTCGTCCTCGTCATCGTCGTCCTCGTCGTCCTCGTCCTCGTCGTCCTCGTCCTCGTCCTCGTCGTCCTCGTCCTCGTCGTCCTCGTCCTCGTCGTCCTCGTCCTCGTCGTCCTCGTCCTCGTCGTCCTCGTCCTCGTCGTCCTCGTCCTCGTCGTCGTCGTCCTCGTCCTCGTCGTCCTCGTCCTCGTCGTCCTCGTCCTCGTCGTCCTCGTCCTCGTCGTCCTCGTCCTCGTCGTCCTCGTCCTCGTCGTCCTCGTCCTCGTCGTCCTCGTCCTCGTCGTCCTCGTCCTCGTCGTCCTCGTCCTCGTCGTCCTCGTCCTCGTCGTCCTCGTCCTCGTCGTCCTCGTCCTCGTCGTCCTCGTCCTCGTCGTCCTCGTCCTCGTCGTCCTCGTCCTCGTCGTCCTCGTCCTCGTCGTCCTCGTCCTCGTCGTCCTCGTCCTCGTCGTCCTCGTCCTCGTCGTCCTCGTCCTCGTCGTCCTCGTCGTCCTCGTCGTCCTCGTCGTCCTCGTCCTCGTCATCGTCGTCCTCGTCCTCGTCGTCCTCGTCGTCCTCGTCGTCCTCGTTCTCGTCGTCCTCGTCGTCCTCGTCCTCGTCGTCCTCGTCCTCGTCCTCGTCGTCCTCGTCGTCCTCGTCCTCGTCGTCCTCGTCCTCGTCCTCGTCGTCCTCGTCGTCCTCGTCCTCTTCGTCCTCGTCGTCCTCGTCCTCGTCGTCCTCGTCTTCCTCGTCCTCGTCCTCGTCGTCCTCGTCGTCCTCGTCCTCGTCGTCCTCGTCCTCGTCCTCGTCGTCCTCGTCGTCCTCGTCCTCTTCGTCCTCGTCGTCCTCGTCCTCGTCGTCCTCGTCTTCCTCGTCCTCGTCCTCGTCGTCCTCGTCGTCCTCGTACTCGTCGTCCTCGTCGTCCTCGTCCTCGTCGTCCTCGTCCTCGTCGTCCTCGTCCTCGTCGTCCTCGTCCTCGTCGTCCTCGTCCTCGTCGTCCTCGTCGTCCTCGTTGTCCTCGTACTCGTCGTCCTCGTCGTCCTCGTCCTCGTCGTCCTCGTCGTCCTCGTCCTCGTCGTCCTCGTCGTCCTCGTCGTCCTCGTCGTCCTCGTCCTCGTCGTCCTCGTCGTCCTCGTCCTCGTCCTCGTCGTCCTCGTCGTCCTCGTCCTCGTCCTCGTCGTCCACGACGTCCTCATCCTCGGCGTCCTCGTCCTCGTCCTCGTCGTCCTCGTCGTCCTCGTCCTCGTCGTCCTCGTCCTCGTCGTCCTCGTCCTCGTCGTCCTCGTCCTCGTCGTCCTCGTCCTCGTCGTCCTCGTCCTCGTCGTCCTCGTCCTCGTCTGCCTCGTCCTCGTCGTCCTCGTCCTCGTCGTCCTCGTCCTCGTCGTCCTCGTCCTCGTCGTCCTCGTCCTCGTCGTCCTCGTCCTCGTCGTCCTCGTCCTCGTCGTCCTCGTCCTCGTCGTCCTCGTCCTCGTCGTCCTCGTCCTCGTCGTCCTCGTCGTCCTCGTCGTCCTCGTCGTCCTCGTCCTCGTCATCGTCGTCCTCGTCCTCGTCGTCCTCGTCGTCCTCGTCGTCCTCGTTCTCGTCGTCCTCGTCGTCCTCGTCCTCGTCGTCCTCGTCCTCGTCCTCGTCGTCCTCGTCGTCCTCGTCCTCTTCGTCCTCGTCGTCCTCGTCCTCGTCGTCCTCGTCTTCCTCGTCCTCGTCCTCGTCGTCCTCGTCGTCCTCGTACTCGTCGTCCTCGTCGTCCTCGTCCTCGTCGTCGTCGTCCTCGTCGTCCTCGTCCTCGTCGTCCTCGTCCTCGTCGTCCTCGTCCTCGTTGTCCTCGTCCTCGTCGTCCTCGTCCTCGTCGTCCTCGTCCTCGTCGTCCTCGTCCTCGTCGTCCTCGTCCTCGTCGTCCTCGTCCTCGTCTGCCTCGTCCTCGTCGTCCTCGTCCTCGTCGTCCTCGTCCTCGTCGTCCTCGTCCTCGTCGTCCTCGTCCTCGTCGTCCTCGTCCTCGTCGTCCTCGTCCTCGTCGTCCTCGTCCTCGTCGTCCTCGTCCTCGTCGTCCTCGTCCTCGTCGTCCTCGTCGTCCTCGTCGTCCTCGTCGTCCTCGTCCTCGTCGTCCTCGTCCTCGTCATCGTCGTCCTCGTCCTCGTCGTCCTCGTCGTCCTCGTCGTCCTCGTCCTCGTCGTCCTCGTCGTCCTCGTCCTCGTCATCGTCGTCCTCGTCCTCGTCGTCCTCGTCGTCCTCGTCGTCCTCGTCGTCCTCGTCATCGTCGTCCTCGTCCTCGTCGTCCTCGTCCTCGTCGTCCTCGTCCTCGTCTGCCTCGTCCTCGTCGTCCTCGTCCTCGTTGTCCTCGTCCTCGTCGTCCTCGTCCTCGTCGTCCTCGCCCTCGTCGTCCTCGTCGTCCTCGTCGTCCTCGTCGTCCTCGTCGTCCTCGTCGTCCTCGTCGTCCTCGTCCTCGTCGTCCTCGTCGTCCTCGTCCTCGTCCTCGTCGTCCTCGTCGTCCTCGTTCTCGTCCTCGTCGTCCTCGTCGTCCTCGTCCTCGTCGTCCTCGTCCTCGTCGTCCTCGTCCTCGTCGTCCTCGTCCTCGTCGTCCTCGTCCTCGTCGTCCTCGTCCTCGTCCTCGTCGTCCTCGTCCTCGTCGTCCTCGTCCTCGTCGTCCTCGTCCTCGTCGTCCTCGTCCTCGTCGTCCTCGTCGTCGTCCTCGTCCTCGTCGTCCTCGTCCTCGTCGTCCTCGTCCTCGTCGTCCTCGTCATCGTCGTCCTCGTCGTCCTCGTCGGTCTCGTCCTCGTCGTCCTCGTCGTCCTCGTCGTCCTCGTCGTCCTCGTCCTCGTCGTCCTCGTCGTCCTCGTCCTCGTCGTCCTCGTCCTCGTCGTCCTCGTCGTCCTCGTCCTCGTCCTCGTCGTCCTCGTCCTCGTCGTCCTCGTCCTCGTCGTCCTCGTCCTCGTCGTCCTCGTCCTCGTCGTCCTCGTCCTCGTCGTCCTCGTCCTCGTCGTCCTCGTCCTCGTCGTCCTCGTCCTCGTCGTCCTCGTCCTCGTCGTCGTCGTCCTCGTCCTCGTCGTCCTCGTCCTCGTCGTCCTCGTCCTCGTCGTCCTCGTCCTCGTCGTCCTCGTCCTCGTCGTCCTCGTCCTCGTCGTCCTCGTCCTCGTCGTCCTCGTCCTCGTCGTCCTCGTCCTCGTCGTCCTCGTCCTCGTCGTCCTCGTCGTCCTCGTCGTCCTCGTCGTCCTCGTCCTCGTCATCGTCGTCCTCGTCGTCCTCGTCGTCCTCGTCGTCCTCGTCGTCCTCGTCCTCGTCGTCCTCGTCCTCGTCCTCGTCGTCCTCGTCGTCCTCGTCCTCTTCGTCCTCGTCGTCCTCGTCCTCGTCGTCCTCGTCTTCCTCGTCCTCGTCCTCGTCGTCCTCGTCGTCCTCGTACTCGTCGTCCTCGTCGTCCTCGTCCTCGTCGTCCTCGTCCTCGTCGTCCTCGTCCTCGTCGTCCTCGTCCTCGTCGTCCTCGTCCTCGTCGTCCTCGTCCTCGTCGTCCTCGTCCTCGTCGTCGTCGTCCTCGTCCTCGTCGTCCTCGTCCTCGTCCTCGTCGTCCTCGTCGTCCTCGTACTCGTCGTCCTCGTCGTCCTCGCCCTCGTCGTCCTCGTCCTCGTCGTCCTCGTCCTCGTCGTCCTCGTCCTCGTCGTCCTCGTCCTCGTCGTCCTCGTCGTCCTCGTTGTCCTCGTACTCGTCGTCCTCGTCGTCCTCGTCCTCGTCGTCCTCGTCGTCCTCGTCCTCGTCGTCCTCGTCGTCCTCGTCCTCGTCGTCCTCGTCGTCCTCGTCCTCGTCCTCGTCGTCCTCGTCGTCCTCGTCCTCGTCCTCGTCGTCCACGACGTCCTCATCCTCGGCGTCCTCGTCCTCGTCGTCCTCGTCCTCGTCGTCCTCGTCCTCGTCGTCCTCGTCCTTGTCGTCCTCGTCCTCGTCGTCCTCGTCCTCGTCGTCCTCGTCCTCGTCGTCCTCGTCCTCGTCTGCCTCGTCCTCGTCGTCCTCGTCCTCGTCGTCCTCGTCCTCGTCGTCCTCGTCCTCGTCGTCCTCGTCCTCGTCGTCCTCGTCCTCGTCGTCCTCGTCCTCGTCGTCCTCGTCCTCGTCGTCCTCGTCGTCCTCGTCGTCCTCGTCGTCCTCGTCGTCCTCGTCCTCGTCGTCCTCGTCGTCCTCGTCCTCGTCCTCGTCCTCGTCGTCCTCGTCGTCCTCGTCCTCGTCGTCCTCGTCGTCCTCGTCCTCGTCGTCCTCGTCTTCCTCGTCCTCGTCCTCGTCCTCGTCGTCCTCGTCTTCCTCGTCCTCGTCCTCGTCCTCGTCGTCCTCGTCGTCCTCGTCGTCCTCGTCGTCCTCGTCGTCCTCGTCGTCCTCGTCGTCCTCGTCGTCCTCGTCGTCCTCGTCCTCGTCATCGTCGTCCTCGTCCTCGTCGTCCTCGTCGTCCTCGTCGTCCTCGTCGTCCTCGTACTCGTCGTCCTCGTCGTCCTCGTCCTCGTCGTCCTCGTCGTCCTCGTCCTCGTCCTCGTCGTCCTCGTCGTCCTCGTCCTCGTCGTCCTCGTCGTCCTCGTCCTCGTCGTCCTCGTCTTCCTCGTCCTCGTCCTCGTCCTCGTCGTCCTCGTCTTCCTCGTCCTCGTCCTCGTACTCGTCGTCCTCGTCGTCCTCGTCCTCGTCGTCCTCGTCCTCGTCGTCCTCGTCCTCGTCGTCCTCGTCCTCGTCGTCCTCGTCCTCGTCGTCCTCGTCGTCCTCGTCCTCGTCGTCCTCGTCCTCGTCGTCCTCGTCGTCCTCGTCGTCCTCGTCGTCTTCGTCCTCGTCATCGTCGTCCTCGTCATGGTCGTCCTCGTCATCGTCGTCCTCGTCCTCGTCGTCCTCGTCGTCCTCGTCGACCTCGTCGTCCTCGTACTCGTCGTCCTCGTCGTCCTCGTCGTCCTCGTACTCGTCGTCCTCGTCGTCCTCGTCGTCCTCGTACTCGTCGTCCTCGTCGTCCTCGTCCTCGTCGTCCTCGTCGTCCTCGTCCTCGTCGTCCTCGTACTCGTCGTCCTCGTCCTCGTCGTCCGCGTCCTCGTCGTCCTCGTCCTCGTCGTCCTCGTCCTCGTCGTCCTCGTCCTCGTCGTCCTCGTCGTCCTCGTCCTCGTCGTCCTCGTCGTCCTCGTCCTCGTCGTCCTCGTCTTCCTCGTCCTCGTCTTCCTCGTCCTCGTCCTCGTCGTCCTCGTCGTCCTCGTCGTCCTCGTCCTCGTCGTCCTCGTCCTCGTCCTCGTCGTCCTCGTCGTCCTCGTCCTCGTCGTCCTCGTCGTCCTCGTCCTCTTCGTCCTCGTCGTCCTCGTCCTCGTCGTCCTCGTCTTCCTCGTCCTCGTCCTCGTCGTCCTCGTCGTCCTCGTACTCGTCGTCCTCGTCGTCCTCGTCCTCGTCGTCGTCGTCCTCGTCGTCCTCGTCCTCGTCGTCCTCGTCCTCGTCGTCCTCGTCCTCGTTGTCCTCGTCCTCGTCGTCCTCGTCCTCGTCGTCCTCGTCCTCGTCGTCCTCGTCCTCGTCGTCCTCGTCCTCGTCGTCCTCGTCCTCGTCGTCCTCGTCCTCGTCGTCCTCGTCGTCCTCGTCGTCCTCGTCCTCGTCGTCCTCGTCGTCCTCGTCCTCGTCATCGTCGTCCTCGTCCTCGTCGTCCTCGTCGTCCTCGTCCTCGTCGTCCTCGTCGTCCTCGTCCTCGTCATCGTCGTCCTCGTCCTCGTCGTCCTCGTCGTCCTCGTCGTCCTCGTCCTCGTCGTCCTCGTCGTCCTCGTCGTCCTCGTCGTCCTCGTCATCGTCGTCCTCGTCCTCGTCGTCCTCGTCCTCGTCGTCCTCGTCCTCGTCTGCCTCGTCCTCGTCGTCCTCGTCCTCGTTGTCCTCGTCCTCGTCGTCCTCGTCCTCGTCGTCCTCGCCCTCGTCGTCCTCGTCGTCCTCGTCGTCCTCGTCGTCCTCGTCGTCCTCGTCGTCCTCGTCGTCCTCGTCCTCGTCGTCCTCGTCGTCCTCGTCCTCGTCCTCGTCGTCCTCGTCGTCCTCGTTCTCGTCCTCGTCGTCCTCGTCGTCCTCCTCCTCGTCGTCCTCGTCCTCGTCGTCCTCGTCCTCGTCGTCCTCGTCCTCGTCGTCCTCGTCCTCGTCGTCCTCGTCCTCGTCGTCCTCGTCCTCGTCGTCCTCGTCCTCGTCGTCCTCGTCCTCGTCGTCCTCGTCCTCGTCTGCCTCGTCCTCGTCGTCCTCGTCCTCGTCGTCCTCGTCCTCGTCGTCCTCGTCCTCGTCGTCCTCGTCCTCGTCGTCCTCGTCCTCGTCGTCCTCGTCCTCGTCGTCCTCGTCCTCGTCGTCCTCGTCCTCGTCGTCCTCGTCGTCCTCGTCGTCCTCGTCGTCCTCGTCCTCGTCGTCCTCGTCGTCCTCGTCCTCGTCCTCGTCGTCCTCGTCGTCCTCGTTCTCGTCCTCGTCGTCCTCGTCGTCCTCGTCCTCGTCGTCCTCGTCCTCGTCGTCCTCGTCCTCGTCGTCCTCGTCCTCGTCGTCCTCGTCGTCCTCGTTCTCGTCCTCGTCGTCCTCGTCGTCCTCGTCCTCGTCGTCCTCGTCCTCGTCGTCCTCGTCCTCGTCGTCCTCGTCCTCGTCGTCCTCGTCCTCGTCGTCCTCGTCCTCGTCGTCCTCGTCCTCGTCGTCCTCGTCCTCGTCGTCCTCGTCCTCGTCGTCCTCGTCCTCGTCGTCCTCGTCCTCGTCGTCCTCGTCCTCGTCCTCGTCGTCCTCGTCGTCCTCGTCCTCTTCGTCCTCGTCGTCCTCGTCCTCGTCGTCCTCGTCTTCCTCGTCCTCGTCCTCGTCGTCCTCGTCGTCCTCGTACTCGTCGTCCTCGTCGTCCTCGTCCTCGTCGTCCTCGTCCTCGTCGTCCTCGTCCTCGTCGTCCTCGTCCTCGTCGTCCTCGTCCTCGTCGTCCTCGTCCTCGTCGTCCTCGTCCTCGTCGTCCTCGTCGTCCTCGTTGTCCTCGTACTCGTCGTCCTCGTCGTCCTCGTCCTCGTCGTCCTCGTCGTTCTCGTCCTCGTCGTCCTCGTCGTCCTCGTCCTCGTCGTCCTCGTCGTCCTCGTCCTCGTCCTCGTCGTCCTCGTCGTCCTCGTCCTCGTCCTCGTCGTCCACGACGTCCTCATCCTCGGCGTCCTCGTCCTCGTCGTCCTCGTCCTCGTCGTCCTCGTCCTCGTCGTCCTCGTCCTCGTCGTCCTCGTCCTCGTCGTCCTCGTCCTCGTCGTCCTCGTCCTCGTCGTCCTCGTCCTCGTCTGCCTCGTCCTCGTCGTCCTCGTCCTCGTCGTCCTCGTCCTCGTCGTCCTCGTCCTCGTCGTCCTCGTCCTCGTCGTCCTCGTCCTCGTCGTCCTCGTCCTCGTCGTCCTCGTCCTCGTCGTCCTCGTCCTCGTCGTCCTCGTCCTCGTCGTCCTCGTCGTCCTCGTCCTCGTCCTCGTCGTCCTCGTCGTCCTCGTTCTCGTCCTCGTCGTCCTCGTCGTCCTCGTCCTCGTCGTCCTCGTCCTCGTCGTCCTCGTCCTCGTCGTCCTCGTCCTCGTCGTCCTCGTCCTCGTCGTCCTCGTCCTCGTCGTCCTCGTCGTCCTCGTCGTCCTCGTCGTCCTCGTCCTCGTCGTCCTCGTCGTCCTCGTCCTCGTCCTCGTCGTCCTCGTCGTCCTCGTTCTCGTCCTCGTCGTCCTCGTCGTCCTCGTCCTCGTCGTCCTCGTCCTCGTCGTCCTCGTCCTCGTCGTCCTCGTCCTCGTCGTCCTCGTCCTCGTCGTCCTCGTCCTCGTCGTCCTCGTCCTCGTCGTCCTCGTCCTCGTCGTCCTCGTCCTCGTCGTCCTCGTCCTCGTCGTCCTCGTCCTCGTCGTCCTCGTCCTCGTCGTCCTCGTCATCGTCGTCCTCGTCGTCCTCGTCGGTCTCGTCCTCGTCGTCCTCGTCGTCCTCGTCGTCCTCGTCCTCGTCGTCCTCGTCGTCCTCGTCCTCGTCGTCCTCGTCCTCGTCGTCCTCGTCGTCCTCGTCCTCGTCGTCCTCGTCCTCGTCCTCGTCGTCCTCGTCCTCGTCGTCCTCGTCCTCGTCGTCCTCGTCCTCGTCGTCCTCGTCCTCGTCGTCCTCGTCCTCGTCGTCCTCGTCCTCGTCGTCCTCGTCCTCGTCGTCCTCGTCCTCGTCGTCCTCGTCCTCGTCGTCCTCGTCCTCGTCGTCCTCGTCCTCGTCTGCCTCGTCCTCGTCGTCCTCGTCCTCGTCGTCCTCGTCATCGTCGTCCTCGTCCTCGTCGTCCTCGTCCTCGTCGTCCTCGTCCTCGTCGTCCTCGTCCTCGTCGTCCTCGTCCTCGTCGTCCTCGTCCTCGTCGTCCTCGTCCTCGTCGTCCTCGTCGTCCTCGTCGTCCTCGTCGTCCTCGTCCTCGTCGTCCTCGTCGTCCTCGTCCTCGTCCTCGTCGTCCTCGTCGTCCTCGTTCTCGTCCTCGTCGTCCTCGTCGTCCTCGTCCTCGTCGTCCTCGTCCTCGTCGTCCTCGTCCTCGTCGTCCTCGTCCTCGTCGTCCTCGTCCTCGTCGTCCTCGTCCTCGTCGTCCTCGTCCTCGTCGTCCTCGTCCTCGTCGTCCTCGTCCTCGTCGTCCTCGTCCTCGTCGTCCTCGTCCTCGTCGTCCTCGTCCTCGTCGTCCTCGTCCTCGTCGTCCTCGTCCTCGTCGTCCTCGTCCTCGTCGTCCTCGTCGTCGTCCTCGTCCTCGTCGTCCTCGTCCTCGTCGTCCTCGTCCTCGTCGTCCTCGTCCTCGTCGTCCTCGTCCTCGTCGTCCTCGTCGTCCTCGTCGGTCTCGTCCTCGTCGTCCTCGTCGTCCTCGTCGTCCTCGTCCTCGTCGTCCTCGTCGTCCTCGTCCTCGTCGTCCTCGTCGTCCTCGTCCTCGTCGTCCTCGTCCTCGTCGTCCTCGTCGTCCTCGTCCTCGTCGTCCTCGTCCTCGTCCTCGTCGTCCTCGTCCTCGTCGTCCTCGTCCTCGTCGTCCTCGTCCTCGTCGTCCTCGTCCTCGTCGTCCTCGTCCTCGTCGTCCTCGTCCTCGTCGTCGTCGTCCTCGTCCTCGTCGTCCTCGTCCTCGTCGTCCTCGTCCTCGTCGTCCTCGTCCTCGTCGTCCTCGTCCTCGTCCTCGTCGTCCTCGTCCTCGTCGTCCTCGTCCTCGTCGTCCTCGTCCTCGTCGTCCTCGTCCTCGTCGTCCTCGTCCTCGTCGTCCTCGTCCTCGTCGTCCTCGTCCTCGTCGTCCTCGTCCTCGTCGTCCTCGTCCTCGTCGTCCTCGTCCTCGTCGTCCTCGTCCTCGTCGTCCTCGTCCTCGTCGTCCTCGTCCTCGTCGTCCTCGTCCTCGTCGTCCTCGTCCTCGTCGTCCTCGTCCTCGTCGTCCTCGTCCTCGTCGTCCTCGTCCTCGTCGTCCTCGTCCTCGTCGTCCTCGTCGTCCTCGTCGTCCTCGTCGTCCTCGTCCTCGTCATCGTCGTCCTCGTCCTCGTCGTCCTCGTCGTCCTCGTCGTCCTCGTTCTCGTCGTCCTCGTCGTCCTCGTCCTCGTCCTCGTCGTCCTCGTCGTCCTCGTTCTCGTCCTCGTCGTCCTCGTCGTCCTCGTCCTCGTCGTCCTCGTCCTCGTCGTCCTCGTCCTCGTCGTCCTCGTCCTCGTCGTCCTCGTCCTCGTCGTCCTCGTCCTCGTCGTCCTCGTCCTCGTCGTCCTCGTCCTCGTCGTCCTCGTCCTCGTCGTCCTCGTCCTCGTCGTCCTCGTCCTCGTCGTCCTCGTCCTCGTCGTCCTCGTCATCGTCGTCCTCGTCGTCCTCGTCGGTCTCGTCCTCGTCGTCCTCGTCGTCCTCGTCGTCCTCGTCCTCGTCGTCCTCGTCGTCCTCGTCCTCGTCGTCCTCGTCCTCGTCGTCCTCGTCGTCCTCGTCCTCGTCGTCCTCGTCCTCGTCCTCGTCGTCCTCGTCCTCGTCGTCCTCGTCCTCGTCGTCCTCGTCCTCGTCGTCCTCGTCCTCGTCGTCCTCGTCCTCGTCGTCCTCGTCCTCGTCGTCCTCGTCCTCGTCGTCCTCGTCCTCGTCGTCCTCGTCCTCGTCTGCCTCGTCCTCGTCGTCCTCGTCCTCGTCGTCCTCGTCATCGTCGTCCTCGTCCTCGTCGTCCTCGTCCTCGTCGTCCTCGTCCTCGTCGTCCTCGTCCTCGTCGTCCTCGTCCTCGTCGTCCTCGTCCTCGTCGTCCTCGTCCTCGTCGTCCTCGTCGTCCTCGTCGTCCTCGTCGTCCTCGTCCTCGTCGTCCTCGTCGTCCTCGTCCTCGTCCTCGTCGTCCTCGTCGTCCTCGTTCTCGTCCTCGTCGTCCTCGTCGTCCTCGTCCTCGTCGTCCTCGTCCTCGTCGTCCTCGTCCTCGTCGTCCTCGTCCTCGTCGTCCTCGTCCTCGTCGTCCTCGTCCTCGTCGTCCTCGTCCTCGTCGTCCTCGTCCTCGTCGTCCTCGTCCTCGTCGTCCTCGTCCTCGTCGTCCTCGTCCTCGTCGTCCTCGTCCTCGTCGTCCTCGTCCTCGTCGTCCTCGTCCTCGTCGTCCTCGTCGTCGTCCTCGTCCTCGTCGTCCTCGTCCTCGTCGTCCTCGTCCTCGTCGTCCTCGTCCTCGTCGTCCTCGTCCTCGTCGTCCTCGTCGTCCTCGTCGGTCTCGTCCTCGTCGTCCTCGTCGTCCTCGTCGTCCTCGTCCTCGTCGTCCTCGTCGTCCTCGTCCTCGTCGTCCTCGTCGTCCTCGTCCTCGTCGTCCTCGTCCTCGTCGTCCTCGTCGTCCTCGTCCTCGTCGTCCTCGTCCTCGTCCTCGTCGTCCTCGTCCTCGTCGTCCTCGTCCTCGTCGTCCTCGTCCTCGTCGTCCTCGTCCTCGTCGTCCTCGTCCTCGTCGTCCTCGTCCTCGTCGTCCTCGTCCTCGTCGTCGTCGTCCTCGTCCTCGTCGTCCTCGTCCTCGTCGTCCTCGTCCTCGTCGTCCTCGTCCTCGTCGTCCTCGTCCTCGTCCTCGTCGTCCTCGTCCTCGTCGTCCTCGTCCTCGTCGTCCTCGTCCTCGTCGTCCTCGTCCTCGTCGTCCTCGTCCTCGTCGTCCTCGTCCTCGTCGTCCTCGTCCTCGTCGTCCTCGTCCTCGTCGTCCTCGTCCTCGTCGTCCTCGTCCTCGTCGTCCTCGTCCTCGTCGTCCTCGTCCTCGTCGTCCTCGTCCTCGTCGTCCTCGTCCTCGTCGTCCTCGTCCTCGTCGTCCTCGTCCTCGTCGTCCTCGTCCTCGTCGTCCTCGTCGTCCTCGTCGTCCTCGTCGTCCTCGTCCTCGTCATCGTCGTCCTCGTCCTCGTCGTCCTCGTCGTCCTCGTCGTCCTCGTTCTCGTCGTCCTCGTCGTCCTCGTCCTCGTCGTCCTCGTCCTCGTCCTCGTCGTCCTCGTCGTCCTCGTCCTCGTCGTCCTCGTCCTCGTCCTCGTCGTCCTCGTCGTCCTCGTCCTCTTCGTCCTCGTCGTCCTCGTCCTCGTCGTCCTCGTCTTCCTCGTCCTCGTCCTCGTCGTCCTCGTCGTCCTCGTCCTCGTCGTCCTCGTCCTCTTCGTCCTCGTCGTCCTCGTCCTCGTCGTCCTCGTCTTCCTCGTCCTCGTCCTCGTCGTCCTCGTCGTCCTCGTACTCGTCGTCCTCGTCGTCCTCGTCCTCGTCGTCCTCGTCCTCGTCGTCCTCGTCCTCGTCGTCCTCGTCCTCGTCGTCCTCGTCCTCGTCGTCCTCGTCGTCCTCGTTGTCCTCGTACTCGTCGTCCTCGTCGTCCTCGTCCTCGTCGTCCTCGTCGTCCTCGTCCTCGTCGTCCTCGTCGTCCTCGTCGTCCTCGTCGTCCTCGTCCTCGTCGTCCTCGTCGTCCTCGTCCTCGTCCTCGTCGTCCTCGTCGTCCTCGTCCTCGTCCTCGTCGTCCACGACGTCCTCATCCTCGGCGTCCTCGTCCTCGTCCTCGTCGTCCTCGTCGTCCTCGTCCTCGTCGTCCTCGTCCTCGTCGTCCTCGTCCTCGTCGTCCTCGTCCTCGTCGTCCTCGTCCTCGTCGTCCTCGTCCTCGTCGTCCTCGTCCTCGTCTGCCTCGTCCTCGTCGTCCTCGTCCTCGTCGTCCTCGTCCTCGTCGTCCTCGTCCTCGTCGTCCTCGTCCTCGTCGTCCTCGTCCTCGTCGTCCTCGTCCTCGTCGTCCTCGTCCTCGTCGTCCTCGTCCTCGTCGTCCTCGTCCTCGTCGTCCTCGTCGTCCTCGTCGTCCTCGTCGTCCTCGTCCTCGTCATCGTCGTCCTCGTCCTCGTCGTCCTCGTCGTCCTCGTCGTCCTCGTTCTCGTCGTCCTCGTCGTCCTCGTCCTCGTCGTCCTCGTCCTCGTCCTCGTCGTCCTCGTCGTCCTCGTCCTCTTCGTCCTCGTCGTCCTCGTCCTCGTCGTCCTCGTCTTCCTCGTCCTCGTCCTCGTCGTCCTCGTCGTCCTCGTACTCGTCGTCCTCGTCGTCCTCGTCCTCGTCGTCGTCGTCCTCGTCGTCCTCGTCCTCGTCGTCCTCGTCCTCGTCGTCCTCGTCCTCGTTGTCCTCGTCCTCGTCGTCCTCGTCCTCGTCGTCCTCGTCCTCGTCGTCCTCGTCCTCGTCGTCCTCGTCCTCGTCGTCCTCGTCCTCGTCTGCCTCGTCCTCGTCGTCCTCGTCCTCGTCGTCCTCGTCCTCGTCGTCCTCGTCCTCGTCGTCCTCGTCCTCGTCGTCCTCGTCCTCGTCGTCCTCGTCCTCGTCGTCCTCGTCCTCGTCGTCCTCGTCCTCGTCGTCCTCGTCCTCGTCGTCCTCGTCGTCCTCGTCGTCCTCGTCGTCCTCGTCCTCGTCGTCCTCGTCCTCGTCATCGTCGTCCTCGTCCTCGTCGTCCTCGTCGTCCTCGTCGTCCTCGTCCTCGTCGTCCTCGTCGTCCTCGTCCTCGTCATCGTCGTCCTCGTCCTCGTCGTCCTCGTCGTCCTCGTCGTCCTCGTCGTCCTCGTCATCGTCGTCCTCGTCCTCGTCGTCCTCGTCCTCGTCGTCCTCGTCCTCGTCTGCCTCGTCCTCGTCGTCCTCGTCCTCGTTGTCCTCGTCCTCGTCGTCCTCGTCCTCGTCGTCCTCGCCCTCGTCGTCCTCGTCGTCCTCGTCGTCCTCGTCGTCCTCGTCGTCCTCGTCGTCCTCGTCGTCCTCGTCCTCGTCGTCCTCGTCGTCCTCGTCCTCGTCCTCGTCGTCCTCGTCGTCCTCGTTCTCGTCCTCGTCGTCCTCGTCGTCCTCGTCCTCGTCGTCCTCGTCCTCGTCGTCCTCGTCCTCGTCGTCCTCGTCCTCGTCGTCCTCGTCCTCGTCGTCCTCGTCCTCGTCCTCGTCGTCCTCGTCCTCGTCGTCCTCGTCCTCGTCGTCCTCGTCCTCGTCGTCCTCGTCCTCGTCGTCCTCGTCGTCGTCCTCGTCCTCGTCGTCCTCGTCCTCGTCGTCCTCGTCCTCGTCGTCCTCGTCATCGTCGTCCTCGTCGTCCTCGTCGGTCTCGTCCTCGTCGTCCTCGTCGTCCTCGTCGTCCTCGTCCTCGTCGTCCTCGTCGTCCTCGTCCTCGTCGTCCTCGTCCTCGTCGTCCTCGTCGTCCTCGTCCTCGTCGTCCTCGTCCTCGTCCTCGTCGTCCTCGTCCTCGTCGTCCTCGTCCTCGTCGTCCTCGTCCTCGTCGTCCTCGTCCTCGTCGTCCTCGTCCTCGTCGTCCTCGTCCTCGTCGTCGTCGTCCTCGTCCTCGTCGTCCTCGTCCTCGTCGTCCTCGTCCTCGTCGTCCTCGTCCTCGTCGTCCTCGTCCTCGTCGTCCTCGTCCTCGTCGTCCTCGTCCTCGTCGTCCTCGTCCTCGTCGTCCTCGTCCTCGTCGTCCTCGTCCTCGTCGTCCTCGTCCTCGTCGTCCTCGTCGTCCTCGTCGTCCTCGTCGTCCTCGTCCTCGTCATCGTCGTCCTCGTCGTCCTCGTCGTCCTCGTCGTCCTCGTCGTCCTCGTCCTCGTCGTCCTCGTCCTCGTCCTCGTCGTCCTCGTCGTCCTCGTCCTCTTCGTCCTCGTCGTCCTCGTCCTCGTCGTCCTCGTCTTCCTCGTCCTCGTCCTCGTCGTCCTCGTCGTCCTCGTACTCGTCGTCCTCGTCGTCCTCGTCCTCGTCGTCCTCGTCCTCGTCGTCCTCGTCCTCGTCGTCCTCGTCCTCGTCGTCCTCGTCCTCGTCGTCCTCGTCCTCGTCGTCCTCGTCCTCGTCGTCCTCGTCCTCGTCGTCCTCGTCCTCGTCGTCGTCGTCCTCGTCCTCGTCGTCCTCGTCCTCGTCCTCGTCGTCCTCGTCGTCCTCGTACTCGTCGTCCTCGTCGTCCTCGCCCTCGTCGTCCTCGTCCTCGTCGTCCTCGTCCTCGTCGTCCTCGTCCTCGTCGTCCTCGTCCTCGTCGTCCTCGTCGTCCTCGTTGTCCTCGTACTCGTCGTCCTCGTCGTCCTCGTCCTCGTCGTCCTCGTCGTCCTCGTCCTCGTCGTCCTCGTCGTCCTCGTCCTCGTCGTCCTCGTCGTCCTCGTCCTCGTCCTCGTCGTCCTCGTCGTCCTCGTCCTCGTCCTCGTCGTCCACGACGTCCTCATCCTCGGCGTCCTCGTCCTCGTCGTCCTCGTCCTCGTCGTCCTCGTCCTCGTCGTCCTCGTCCTTGTCGTCCTCGTCCTCGTCGTCCTCGTCCTCGTCGTCCTCGTCCTCGTCGTCCTCGTCCTCGTCTGCCTCGTCCTCGTCGTCCTCGTCCTCGTCGTCCTCGTCCTCGTCGTCCTCGTCCTCGTCGTCCTCGTCCTCGTCGTCCTCGTCCTCGTCGTCCTCGTCCTCGTCGTCCTCGTCCTCGTCGTCCTCGTCGTCCTCGTCGTCCTCGTCGTCCTCGTCGTCCTCGTCCTCGTCGTCCTCGTCGTCCTCGTCCTCGTCCTCGTCCTCGTCGTCCTCGTCGTCCTCGTCCTCGTCGTCCTCGTCGTCCTCGTCCTCGTCGTCCTCGTCTTCCTCGTCCTCGTCCTCGTCCTCGTCGTCCTCGTCTTCCTCGTCCTCGTCCTCGTCCTCGTCGTCCTCGTCGTCCTCGTCGTCCTCGTCGTCCTCGTCGTCCTCGTCGTCCTCGTCGTCCTCGTCGTCCTCGTCGTCCTCGTCCTCGTCATCGTTTTCCTCGTCCTCGTCGTCCTCGTCGTCCTCGTCGTCCTCGTCGTCCTCGTACTCGTCGTCCTCGTCGTCCTCGTCCTCGTCGTCCTCGTCGTCCTCGTCCTCGTCCTCGTCGTCCTCGTCGTCCTCGTCCTCGTCGTCCTCGTCGTCCTCGTCCTCGTCGTCCTCGTCTTCCTCGTCCTCGTCCTCGTCCTCGTCGTCCTCGTCTTCCTCGTCCTCGTCCTCGTACTCGTCGTCCTCGTCGTCCTCGTCCTCGTCGTCCTCGTCCTCGTCGTCCTCGTCCTCGTCGTCCTCGTCCTCGTCGTCCTCGTCGTCCTCGTCCTCGTCGTCCTCGTCCTCGTCGTCCTCGTCGTCCTCGTCGTCCTCGTCGTCTTCGTCCTCGTCATCGTCGTCCTCGTCATGGTCGTCCTCGTCATCGTCGTCCTCGTCCTCGTCGTCCTCGTCGTCCTCGTCCTCGTCGTCCTCGTCGTCCTCGTCCTCGTCGTCCTCGTACTCGTCGTCCTCGTCCTCGTCGTCCGCGTCCTCGTCGTCCTCGTCCTCGTCGTCCTCGTCCTCGTCGTCCTCGTCCTCGTCGTCCTCGTCGTCCTCGTCCTCGTCGTCCTCGTCGTCCTCGTCGTCCTCGTCCTCGTCGTCCGCGTCCTCGTCGTCCTCGTCCTCGTCGTCCTCGTCCTCGTCGTCCTCGTCCTCGTCGTCCTCGTCGTCCTCGTCCTCGTCGTCCTCGTCGTCCTCGTCCTCGTCGTCCTCGTCTTCCTCGTCCTCGTCTTCCTCGTCCTCGTCCTCGTCGTCCTCGTCGTCCTCGTCGTCCTCGTCCTCGTCGTCCTCGTCCTCGTCCTCGTCGTCCTCGTCGTCCTCGTCCTCGTCGTCCTCGTCGTCCTCGTCCTCTTCGTCCTCGTCGTCCTCGTCCTCGTCGTCCTCGTCTTCCTCGTCCTCGTCCTCGTCGTCCTCGTCGTCCTCGTCCTCGTCGTCCTCGTCCTCGTCGTCCTCGTCCTCGTTGTCCTCGTCCTCGTCGTCCTCGTCCTCGTCGTCCTCGTCCTCGTCGTCCTCGTCCTCGTCGTCCTCGTCCTCGTCGTCCTCGTCCTCGTCGTCCTCGTCCTCGTCGTTCTCGTCGTCCTCGTCGTCCTCGTCCTCGTCGTCCTCGTCGTCCTCGTCCTCGTCATCGTCGTCCTCGTCCTCGTCGTCCTCGTCGTCCTCGTCCTCGTCGTCCTCGTCGTCCTCGTCCTCGTCATCGTCGTCCTCGTCCTCGTCGTCCTCGTCGTCCTCGTCGTCCTCGTCCTCGTCGTCCTCGTCGTCCTCGTCGTCCTCGTCGTCCTCGTCATCGTCGTCCTCGTCCTCGTCGTCCTCGTCCTCGTCGTCCTCGTCCTCGTCTGCCTCGTCCTCGTCGTCCTCGTCCTCGTTGTCCTCGTCCTCGTCGTCCTCGTCCTCGTCGTCCTCGCCCTCGTCGTCCTCGTCGTCCTCGTCGTCCTCGTCGTCCTCGTCGTCCTCGTCGTCCTCGTCGTCCTCGTCCTCGTCGTCCTCGTCGTCCTCGTCCTCGTCCTCGTCGTCCTCGTCGTCCTCGTTCTCGTCCTCGTCGTCCTCGTCGTCCTCCTCCTCGTCGTCCTCGTCCTCGTCGTCCTCGTCCTCGTCGTCCTCGTCCTCGTCGTCCTCGTCCTCGTCGTCCTCGTCCTCGTCCTCGTCGTCCTCGTCCTCGTCGTCCTCGTCCTCGTCGTCCTCGTCCTCGTCGTCCTCGTCCTCGTCGTCCTCGTCGTCGTCCTCGTCCTCGTCGTCCTCGTCCTCGTCGTCCTCGTCCTCGTCGTCCTCGTCCTCGTCGTCCTCGTCATCGTCGTCCTCGTCGTCCTCGTCGGTCTCGTCCTCGTCGTCCTCGTCGTCCTCGTCGTCCTCGTCCTCGTCGTCCTCGTCGTCCTCGTCCTCGTCGTCCTCGTCCTCGTCGTCCTCGTCGTCCTCGTCCTCGTCGTCCTCGTCGTCCTCGTCCTCGTCGTCCTCGTCCTCGTCCTCGTCGTCCTCGTCCTCGTCGTCCTCGTCCTCGTCGTCCTCGTCCTCGTCGTCCTCGTCCTCGTCGTCCTCGTCCTCGTCGTCCTCGTCCTCGTCGTCGTCGTCCTCGTCCTCGTCGTCCTCGTCCTCGTCGTCCTCGTCCTCGTCGTCCTCGTCCTCGTCGTCCTCGTCCTCGTCGTCCTCGTCCTCGTCGTCCTCGTCCTCGTCGTCCTCGTCCTCGTCGTCCTCGTCCTCGTCGTCCTCGTCCTCGTCGTCCTCGTCCTCGTCGTCCTCGTCGTCCTCGTCGTCCTCGTCGTCCTCGTCCTCGTCATCGTCGTCCTCGTCGTCCTCGTCGTCCTCGTCGTCCTCGTCGTCCTCGTCCTCGTCGTCCTCGTCCTCGTCCTCGTCGTCCTCGTCGTCCTCGTCCTCTTCGTCCTCGTCGTCCTCGTCCTCGTCGTCCTCGTCTTCCTCTTCCTCGTCCTCGTCGTCCTCGTCGTCCTCGTACTCGTCGTCCTCGTCGTCCTCGTCCTCGTCGTCCTCGTCCTCGTCGTCCTCGTCCTCGTCGTCCTCGTCCTCGTCGTCCTCGTCCTCGTTGTCCTCGTCCTCGTCGTCCTCGTCCTCGTCGTCCTCGTCCTCGTCGTCCTCGTCCTCGTCGTCCTCGTCCTCGTCGTCCTCGTCCTCGTCGTCCTCGTCCTCGTCGTCCTCGTCGTCCTCGTCGTCCTCGTCCTCGTCGTCGTCGTCCTCGTCGTCCTCGTCCTCGTCGTCCTCGTCCTCGTCGTCCTCGTCCTCGTTGTCCTCGTCCTCGTCGTCCTCGTCCTCGTCGTCCTCGTCCTCGTCGTCCTCGTCCTCGTCGTCCTCGTCCTCGTCGTCCTCGTCCTCGTCGTCCTCGTCCTCGTCGTCCTCGTCCTCGTCGTCCTCGTCGTCCTCGTCGTCCTCGTCCTCGTCGTCCTCGTCGTCCTCGTGCTCGTCATCGTCGTCCTCGTCCTCGTCGTCCTCGTCGTCCTCGTCCTCGTCGTCCTCGTCGTCCTCGTCCTCGTCATCGTCGTCCTCGTCCTCGTCGTCCTCGTCGTCCTCGTCGTCCTCGTCGTCCTCGTCATCGTCGTCCTCGTCCTCGTCGTCCTCGTCCTCGTCGTCCTCGTCCTCGTCTGCCTCGTCCTCGTCGTCCTCGTCCTCGTTGTCCTCGTCCTCGTCGTCCTCGTCCTCGTCGTCCTCGCCCTCGTCGTCCTCGTCGTCCTCGTCGTCCTCGTCGTCCTCGTCGTCCTCGTCCTCGTCGTCCTCGTCGTCCTCGTCCTCGTCCTCGTCGTCCTCGTCGTCCTCGTTCTCGTCCTCGTCGTCCTCGTCGTCCTCCTCCTCGTCGTCCTCGTCCTCGTCGTCCTCGTCCTCGTCGTCCTCGTCCTCGTCGTCCTCGTCCTCGTCGTCCTCGTCCTCGTCGTCCTCGTCCTCGTCCTCGTCGTCCTCGTCCTCGTCGTCCTCGTCCTCGTCGTCCTCGTCCTCGTCGTCCTCGTCGTCGTCCTCGTCCTCGTCGTCCTCGTCCTCGTCGTCCTCGTCCTCGTCGTCCTCGTCATCGTCGTCCTCGTCGTCCTCGTCGGTCTCGTCCTCGTCGTCCTCGTCGTCCTCGTCGTCCTCGTCCTCGTCGTCCTCGTCGTCCTCGTCCTCGTCGTCCTCGTCCTCGTCGTCCTCGTCGTCCTCGTCCTCGTCGTCCTCGTCCTCGTCCTCGTCGTCCTCGTCCTCGTCGTCCTCGTCCTCGTCGTCCTCGTCCTCGTCGTCCTCGTCCTCGTCGTCCTCGTCCTCGTCGTCGTCGTCCTCGTCCTCGTCGTCCTCGTCCTCGTCGTCCTCGTCCTCGTCGTCCTCGTCCTCGTCGTCCTCGTCCTCGTCGTCCTCGTCCTCGTCGTCCTCGTCCTCGTCGTCCTCGTCCTCGTCGTCCTCGTCCTCGTCGTCCTCGTCCTCGTCGTCCTCGTCCTCGTCGTCCTCGTCCTCGTCGTCCTCGTCGTCCTCGTCGTCCTCGTCGTCCTCGTCCTCGTCATCGTCGTCCTCGTCGTCCTCGTCGTCCTCGTCGTCCTCGTCGTCCTCGTCCTCGTCGTCCTCGTCCTCGTCCTCGTCGTCCTCGTCGTCCTCGTCCTCTTCGTCCTCGTCGTCCTCGTCCTCGTCGTCCTCGTCTTCCTCTTCCTCGTCCTCGTCGTCCTCGTCGTCCTCGTACTCGTCGTCCTCGTCGTCCTCGTCCTCGTCGTCCTCGTCCTCGTCGTCCTCGTCCTCGTCGTCCTCGTCCTCGTCGTCCTCGTCCTCGTTGTCCTCGTCCTCGTCGTCCTCGTCCTCGTCGTCCTCGTCCTCGTCGTCCTCGTCCTCGTCGTCCTCGTCCTCGTCGTCCTCGTCCTCGTCGTCCTCGTCCTCGTCGTCCTCGTCGTCCTCGTCGTCCTCGTCCTCGTCGTCCTCGTCGTCCTCGTCCTCGTCATCGTCGTCCTCGTCCTCGTCGTCCTCGTCGTCCTCGTCGTCCTCGTCCTCGTCGTCCTCGTCGTCCTCGTCCTCGTCATCGTCGTCCTCGTCCTCGTCGTCCTCGTCGTCCTCGTCGTCCTCGTCGTCCTCGTCGTCCTCGTCGTCCTCGTCATCGTCGTCCTCGTCCTCGTCGTCCTCGTCCTCGTCGTCCTCGTCCTCGT
The DNA here is from genome assembly GCA_944738655.2 of Andrena hattorfiana. Classification (NCBI taxonomy): domain Eukaryota; kingdom Metazoa; phylum Arthropoda; class Insecta; order Hymenoptera; family Andrenidae; genus Andrena; species Andrena hattorfiana. Next base: position 25,278,576 of record OX122893.2, on the reverse strand, counting down.
CTGCCTCGTCCTCGTCGTCCTCGTCCTCGTTGTCCTCGTCCTCGTCGTCCTCGTCCTCGTCGTCCTCGCCCTCGTCGTCCTCGTCGTCCTCGTCGTCCTCGTCCTCGTCATCGTCGTCCTCGTCCTCGTCGTCCTCGTCGTCCTCGTCGTCCTCGTCGTCCTCGTACTCGTCGTCCTCGTCGTCCTCGTCCTCGTCGTCCTCGTCGTCCTCGTCCTCGTCCTCGTCCACGTCGTCCTCGTCGTCCTCGTCCTCCTCGTCCTCGTCCTCGTCCTCGTCGTCCTCGTCCTCGTCCTCGTCGTCCTCGTCCTCGTCCTCGTCGTCCTCGTCCTCGTCCTCGTCGTCCTCGTCCTCGTCCTCGTCGTCCTCGTCGTCCTCGTACTCGTCGTCCTCGTCGTCCTCGTCCTCGTCGTCCTCGTCCTCGTCCTCGTCGTCCTCGTCGTCCTCGTACTCGTCGTCCTCGTCGTCCTCGTCCTCGTCGTCCTCGTCCTCGTCCTCGTCGTCCTCGTCCTCGTCCTCGTCGTCCTCGTCCTCGTCGTCCTCGTCCTCGTCGTCCTCGTCCTCGTCGTCCTCGTCCTCGTCGTCCTCGTCCTCGTTGTCCTCGTCCTCGTCGTCCTCGTCCTCGTCGTCCTCGTCCTCGTCGTCCTCGTCGTCCTCGTACTCGTCGTCCTCGTCGTCCTCGTCCTCGTCGTCCTCGTCGTCCTCGTCCTCGTCCTCGTCGTCCTCGTCCTCGTCCTCGTCGTCCTCGTCCTCGTCGTCCTCGTCCTCGTCGTCCTCATCCTCGTCGTCCTCGTCCTCGTCGTCCTCGTCCTCGTCGTCCTTGTCCTCGTCGTCCTCGTCCTCGTCGTCCTCGTCCTCGTCGTCCTCGTCCTCGTCGTCCTCGTCCTCGTCGTCCTCGTCCTCGTCGTCCTCGTCCTCGTCGTCCTCGTCCTCGTCGTCCTCGTCCTCGTCGTCCTCGTCTTCCTCGTCCTCGTCCTCGTCGTCCTCGTCGTCCTCGTACTCGTCGTCCTCGTCGTCCTCGTCCTCGTCGTCCTCGTCGTCCTCGTCCTCGTCGTCCTCGTCGTCCTCGTACTCGTCGTCCTCGTCGTCCTCGTCCTCGTCGTCCTCGTCGTCCTCGTCCTCGTCGTCCTCGTCGTCCTCGTCCTCGTCGTCCTCGTCGTCCTCGTCCTCGTCGTCCTCGTCGTCCTCGTCGTCCTCGTCGTCCTCGTCGTCCTCGTCGTCCTCGTCGTCCTCGTCGTCCTCGTCGTCCTCGTCGTCCTCGTCGTCCTCGTCCTCGTCATCGTCGTCCTCGTCCTCGTCGTCCTCGTCGTCCTCGTCGTCCTCGTCGTCCTCGTACTCGTCGTCCTCGTCGTCCTCGTCCTCGTCGTCCTCGTCGTCCTCGTCCTCGTCCTCGTCGTCCTCGTCGTCCTCGTCCTCGTCGTCCTCGTCGTCCTCGTCCTCGTCGTCCTCGTCTTCCTCGTCCTCGTCCTCGTCCTCGTCGTCCTCGTCTTCCTCGTCCTCGTCCTCGTCCTCGTCGTCCTCGTCGTCCTCGTCGTCCTCGTCGTCCTCGTCGTCCTCGTCGTCCTCGTCGTCCTCGTCGTCCTCGTCGTCCTCGTCCTCGTCATCGTCGTCCTCGTCCTCGTCGTCCTCGTCGTCCTCGTCGTCCTCGTCGTCCTCGTACTCGTCGTCCTCGTCGTCCTCGTCCTCGTCGTCCTCGTCGTCCTCGTCCTCGTCCTCGTCGTCCTCGTCGTCCTCGTCCTCGTCGTCCTCGTCGTCCTCGTCCTCGTCGTCCTCGTCTTCCTCGTCCTCGTCCTCGTCCTCGTCGTCCTCGTCTTCCTCGTCCTCGTCCTCGTACTCGTCGTCCTCGTCGTCCTCGTCCTCGTCGTCCTCGTCCTCGTCGTCCTCGTCCTCGTCGTCCTCGTCCTCGTCGTCCTCGTCGTCCTCGTCCTCGTCGTCCTCGTCCTCGTCGTCCTCGTCGTCCTCGTCGTCCTCGTCGTCTTCGTCCTCGTCATCGTCGTCCTCGTCATGGTCGTCCTCGTCATCGTCGTCCTCGTCCTCGTCGTCCTCGTCGTCCTCGTCGACCTCGTCGTCCTCGTACTCGTCGTCCTCGTCGTCCTCGTCGTCCTCGTACTCGTCGTCCTCGTCGTCCTCGTCGTCCTCGTACTCGTCGTCCTCGTCGTCCTCGTCCTCGTCGTCCTCGTCGTCCTCGTCCTCGTCGTCCTCGTACTCGTCGTCCTCGTCCTCGTCGTCCGCGTCCTCGTCGTCCTCGTCCTCGTCGTCCTCGTCCTCGTCGTCCTCGTCCTCGTCGTCCTCGTCGTCCTCGTCCTCGTCGTCCTCGTCGTCCTCGTCCTCGTCGTCCTCGTCTTCCTCGTCCTCGTCTTCCTCGTCCTCGTCCTCGTCGTCCTCGTCGTCCTCGTACTCGTCGTCCTCGTCGTCCTCGTCCTCGTCGCCCTCGTCCTCGTCGTCCTCGTCCTCGTCCTCGTCGTCCTCGTCCTCGTCCTCGTCGTCCTCGTCCTCGTCGTCCTCGTCCTCGTCGTCCTCGTCCTCGTCGTCCTCGTCCTCGTTGTCCTCGTCCTCGTCGTCCTCGTCCTCGTCGTCCTCGTCGTCCTCGTCCTCGTCGTCCTCGTCGTCCTCGTCCTCGTCGTCCTCGTCGTCCTCGTCGTCCTCGTCCTCGTCCTCGTCGTCCACGACGTCCTCGTCGTCCTCGTCCTCGTCGTCCTCGTCCTCGTCGTCCTCGTCCTCGTCGTCCTCGTCGTCCTCGTCCTCGTCGTCCGCGTCGTCCTCGTCGTCCTCGTCCTCGTCGTCCTCGTCGTCCTCGTCCTCGTCGTCCTCGTCGTCCTCGTCGTCCTCGTCGTCCTCGTCGTCCTCGTCCTCGTCGTCCTCGTCGTCCTCGTCCTCGTCGTCCTCGTCCTCGTCCTCGTCGTCCTCGTCGTCCTCGTCCTCGTCGTCCTCGTCCTCGTCGTCCTCGTCGTCCTCGTCCTCGTCGTCCTCGTCGTCCTCGTCCTCGTCGTCCTCGTACTCGTCGTCCTCGTCCTCGTCGTCCGCGTCCTCGTCGTCCTCGTCCTCGTCGTCCTCGTCCTCGTCGTCCTCGTCCTCGTCGTCCTCGTCCTCGTCGTCCTCGTCGTCCTCGTCCTCGTCGTCCTCGTCGTCCTCGTCCTCGTCGTCCTCGTCTTCCTCGTCCTCGTCTTCCTCGTCCTCGTCCTCGTCGTCCTCGTCGTCCTCGTACTCGTCGTCCTCGTCGTCCTCGTCCTCGTCGTCCTCGTCCTCGTCGTCCTCGTCCTCGTCCTCGTCGTCCTCGTCCTCGTCCTCGTCGTCCTCGTCCTCGTCGTCCTCGTCCTCGTCGTCCTCGTCCTCGTCGTCCTCGTCGTCCTCGTCGTCCTCGTCGTCCTCGTACTCGTCGTCCTCGTCGTCCTCGTCCTCGTCGTCCTCGTCGTCCTCGTCCTCGTCCTCGTCCACGTCGTCCTCGTCGTCCTCGTCCTCCTCGTCCTCGTCCTCGTCCTCGTCGTCCTCGTCCTCGTCCTCGTCGTCCTCGTCCTCGTCCTCGTCGTCCTCGTCCTCGTCCTCGTCGTCCTCGTCCTCGTCCTCGTCGTCCTCGTCGTCCTCGTACTCGTCGTCCTCGTCGTCCTCGTCCTCGTCGTCCTCGTCCTCGTCCTCGTCGTCCTCGTCGTCCTCGTACTCGTCGTCCTCGTCGTCCTCGTCCTCGTCGTCCTCGTCCTCGTCCTCGTCGTCCTCGTCCTCGTCCTCGTCGTCCTCGTCCTCGTCGTCCTCGTCCTCGTCGTCCTCGTCCTCGTCGTCCTCGTCCTCGTCGTCCTCGTCCTCGTTGTCCTCGTCCTCGTCGTCCTCGTCCTCGTCGTCCTCGTCCTCGTCGTCCTCGTCGTCCTCGTACTCGTCGTCCTCGTCGTCCTCGTCCTCGTCGTCCTCGTCGTCCTCGTCCTCGTCCTCGTCGTCCTCGTCCTCGTCCTCGTCGTCCTCGTCCTCGTCGTCCTCGTCCTCGTCGTCCTCATCCTCGTCGTCCTCGTCCTCGTCGTCCTCGTCCTCGTCGTCCTTGTCCTCGTCGTCCTCGTCCTCGTCGTCCTCGTCCTCGTCGTCCTCGTCCTCGTCGTCCTCGTCCTCGTCGTCCTCGTCCTCGTCGTCCTCGTCCTCGTCGTCCTCGTCCTCGTCGTCCTCGTCCTCGTCGTCCTCGTCCTCGTCGTCCTCGTCTTCCTCGTCCTCGTCCTCGTCGTCCTCGTCGTCCTCGTACTCGTCGTCCTCGTCGTCCTCGTCCTCGTCGTCCTCGTCGTCCTCGTCCTCGTCGTCCTCGTCGTCCTCGTACTCGTCGTCCTCGTCGTCCTCGTCCTCGTCGTCCTCGTCGTCCTCGTCCTCGTCGTCCTCGTCGTCCTCGTCCTCGTCGTCCTCGTCGTCCTCGTCCTCGTCGTCCTCGTCGTCCTCGTCGTCCTCGTCGTCCTCGTCGTCCTCGTCGTCCTCGTCGTCCTCGTCGTCCTCGTCGTCCTCGTCCTCGTCATCGTCGTCCTCGTCCTCGTCGTCCTCGTCGTCCTCGTCGTCCTCGTCGTCCTCGTACTCGTCGTCCTCGTCGTCCTCGTCCTCGTCGTCCTCGTCGTCCTCGTCCTCGTCCTCGTCGTCCTCGTCGTCCTCGTCCTCGTCGTCCTCGTCGTCCTCGTCCTCGTCGTCCTCGTCTTCCTCGTCCTCGTCCTCGTCCTCGTCGTCCTCGTCTTCCTCGTCCTCGTCCTCGTCCTCGTCGTCCTCGTCGTCCTCGTCGTCCTCGTCGTCCTCGTCGTCCTCGTCGTCCTCGTCGTCCTCGTCGTCCTCGTCGTCCTCGTCCTCGTCATCGTCGTCCTCGTCCTCGTCGTCCTCGTCGTCCTCGTCGTCCTCGTCGTCCTCGTACTCGTCGTCCTCGTCGTCCTCGTCCTCGTCGTCCTCGTCGTCCTCGTCCTCGTCCTCGTCGTCCTCGTCGTCCTCGTCCTCGTCGTCCTCGTCGTCCTCGTCCTCGTCGTCCTCGTCTTCCTCGTCCTCGTCCTCGTCCTCGTCGTCCTCGTCTTCCTCGTCCTCGTCCTCGTACTCGTCGTCCTCGTCGTCCTCGTCCTCGTCGTCCTCGTCCTCGTCGTCCTCGTCCTCGTCGTCCTCGTCCTCGTCGTCCTCGTCGTCCTCGTCCTCGTCGTCCTCGTCCTCGTCGTCCTCGTCGTCCTCGTCGTCCTCGTCGTCTTCGTCCTCGTCATCGTCGTCCTCGTCATGGTCGTCCTCGTCATCGTCGTCCTCGTCCTCGTCGTCCTCGTCGTCCTCGTCGACCTCGTCGTCCTCGTACTCGTCGTCCTCGTCGTCCTCGTCGTCCTCGTACTCGTCGTCCTCGTCGTCCTCGTCGTCCTCGTACTCGTCGTCCTCGTCGTCCTCGTCCTCGTCGTCCTCGTCGTCCTCGTCCTCGTCGTCCTCGTACTCGTCGTCCTCGTCCTCGTCGTCCGCGTCCTCGTCGTCCTCGTCCTCGTCGTCCTCGTCCTCGTCGTCCTCGTCCTCGTCGTCCTCGTCGTCCTCGTCCTCGTCGTCCTCGTCGTCCTCGTCCTCGTCGTCCTCGTCTTCCTCGTCCTCGTCTTCCTCGTCCTCGTCCTCGTCGTCCTCGTCGTCCTCGTACTCGTCGTCCTCGTCGTCCTCGTCCTCGTCGCCCTCGTCCTCGTCGTCCTCGTCCTCGTCCTCGTCGTCCTCGTCCTCGTCCTCGTCGTCCTCGTCCTCGTCGTCCTCGTCCTCGTCGTCCTCGTCCTCGTCGTCCTCGTCCTCGTTGTCCTCGTCCTCGTCGTCCTCGTCCTCGTCGTCCTCGTCGTCCTCGTCCTCGTCGTCCTCGTCGTCCTCGTCCTCGTCGTCCTCGTCGTCCTCGTCGTCCTCGTCCTCGTCCTCGTCGTCCACGACGTCCTCGTCGTCCTCGTCCTCGTCGTCCTCGTCCTCGTCGTCCTCGTCCTCGTCGTCCTCGTCGTCCTCGTCCTCGTCGTCCGCGTCGTCCTCGTCGTCCTCGTCCTCGTCGTCCTCGTCGTCCTCGTCCTCGTCGTCCTCGTCGTCCTCGTCGTCCTCGTCGTCCTCGTCGTCCTCGTCCTCGTCGTCCTCGTCGTCCTCGTCCTCGTCGTCCTCGTCCTCGTCCTCGTCGTCCTCGTCGTCCTCGTCCTCGTCGTCCTCGTCGTCCTCGTCCTCGTCGTCCTCGTCGTCCTCGTCCTCGTCGTCCTCGTCGTCCTCGTCCTCGTCGTCCTCGTACTCGTCGTCCTCGTCCTCGTCGTCCGCGTCCTCGTCGTCCTCGTCCTCGTCGTCCTCGTCCTCGTCGTCCTCGTCCTCGTCGTCCTCGTCCTCGTCGTCCTCGTCGTCCTCGTCCTCGTCGTCCTCGTCGTCCTCGTCCTCGTCGTCCTCGTCTTCCTCGTCCTCGTCTTCCTCGTCCTCGTCCTCGTCGTCCTCGTCGTCCTCGTACTCGTCGTCCTCGTCGTCCTCGTCCTCGTCGTCCTCGTCCTCGTCGTCCTCGTCCTCGTCCTCGTCGTCCTCGTCCTCGTCCTCGTCGTCCTCGTCCTCGTCGTCCTCGTCCTCGTCGTCCTCGTCCTCGTCGTCCTCGTCGTCCTCGTCGTCCTCGTCGTCCTCGTACTCGTCGTCCTCGTCGTCCTCGTCCTCGTCGTCCTCGTCGTCCTCGTCCTCGTCCTCGTCGTCCTCGTCCTCGTCGTCCTCGTCCTCGTCGTCCTCGTCCTCGTCGTCCTCGTCCTCGTCGTCCTCGTCCTCGTCGTCCTCGTCCTCGTCGTCCTCGTCCTCGTCGTCCTCGTCCTCGTCGTCCTCGTCCTCGTCGTCCTCGTCCTCGTCGTCCTCGTCCTCGTCGTCCTCGTCCTCGTCGTCCTCGTCATCGTCGTCCTCGTCGTCCTCGTCGGTCTCGTCCTCGTCGTCCTCGTCGTCCTCGTCGTCCTCGTCCTCGTCGTCCTCGTCGTCCTCGTCCTCGTCGTCCTCGTCCTCGTCGTCCTCGTCGTCCTCGTCCTCGTCGTCCTCGTCCTCGTCCTCGTCGTCCTCGTCCTCGTCGTCCTCGTCCTCGTCGTCCTCGTCCTCGTCGTCCTCGTCCTCGTCGTCCTCGTCCTCGTCGTCCTCGTCCTCGTCGTCGTCGTCCTCGTCCTCGTCGTCCTCGTCCTCGTCGTCCTCGTCCTCGTCGTCCTCGTCCTCGTCGTCCTCGTCCTCGTCGTCCTCGTCCTCGTCGTCCTCGTCCTCGTCGTCCTCGTCCTCGTCGTCCTCGTCCTCGTCGTCCTCGTCCTCGTCGTCCTCGTCCTCGTCGTCCTCGTCGTCCTCGTCGTCCTCGTCGTCCTCGTCCTCGTCATCGTCGTCCTCGTCGTCCTCGTCGTCCTCGTCGTCCTCGTCGTCCTCGTCCTCGTCGTCCTCGTCCTCGTCCTCGTCGTCCTCGTCGTCCTCGTCCTCTTCGTCCTCGTCGTCCTCGTCCTCGTCGTCCTCGTCTTCCTCTTCCTCGTCCTCGTCGTCCTCGTCGTCCTCGTACTCGTCGTCCTCGTACTCGTCGTCCTCGTCGTCCTCGTCCTCGTCGTCCTCGTCCTCGTCGTCCTCGTCCTCGTCGTCCTCGTCCTCGTCGTCCTCGTCCTCGTTGTCCTCGTCCTCGTCGTCCTCGTCCTCGTCGTCCTCGTCCTCGTCGTCCTCGTCCTCGTCGTCCTCGTCCTCGTCGTCCTCGTCCTCGTCGTCCTCGTCCTCGTCGTCCTCGTCGTCCTCGTCGTCCTCGTCCTCGTCGTCGTCGTCCTCGTCGTCCTCGTCCTCGTCGTCCTCGTCCTCGTCGTCCTCGTCCTCGTTGTCCTCGTCCTCGTCGTCCTCGTCCTCGTCGTCCTCGTCCTCGTCGTCCTCGTCCTCGTCGTCCTCGTCCTCGTCGTCCTCGTCCTCGTCGTCCTCGTCCTCGTCGTCCTCGTCCTCGTCGTCCTCGTCGTCCTCGTCGTCCTCGTCCTCGTCGTCCTCGTCGTCCTCGTGCTCGTCATCGTCGTCCTCGTCCTCGTCGTCCTCGTCGTCCTCGTCCTCGTCATCGTCGTCCTCGTCCTCGTCGTCCTCGTCGTCCTCGTCGTCCTCGTCGTCCTCGTCATCGTCGTCCTCGTCCTCGTCGTCCTCGTCCTCGTCGTCCTCGTCCTCGTCTGCCTCGTCCTCGTCGTCCTCGTCCTCGTTGTCCTCGTCCTCGTCGTCCTCGTCCTCGTCGTCCTCGCCCTCGTCGTCCTCGTCGTCCTCGTCGTCCTCGTCGTCCTCGTCGTCCTCGTCGTCCTCGTCGTCCTCGTCCTCGTCGTCCTCGTCGTCCTCGTCCTCGTCCTCGTCGTCCTCGTCGTCCTCGTTCTCGTCCTCGTCGTCCTCGTCGTCCTCCTCCTCGTCGTCCTCGTCCTCGTCGTCCTCGTCCTCGTCGTCCTCGTCCTCGTCGTCCTCGTCCTCGTCGTCCTCGTCCTCGTCGTCCTCGTCCTCGTCGTCCTCGTCCTCGTCCTCGTCGTCCTCGTCCTCGTCGTCCTCGTCCTCGTCGTCCTCGTCGTCGTCCTCGTCCTCGTCGTCCTCGTCCTCGTCGTCCTCGTCCTCGTCGTCCTCGTCATCGTCGTCCTCGTCGTCCTCGTCGGTCTCGTCCTCGTCGTCCTCGTCGTCCTCGTCGTCCTCGTCCTCGTCGTCCTCGTCGTCCTCGTCCTCGTCGTCCTCGTCCTCGTCGTCCTCGTCGTCCTCGTCCTCGTCGTCCTCGTCCTCGTCCTCGTCGTCCTCGTCCTCGTCGTCCTCGTCCTCGTCGTCCTCGTCCTCGTCGTCCTCGTCCTCGTCGTCCTCGTCCTCGTCGTCGTCGTCCTCGTCCTCGTCGTCCTCGTCCTCGTCGTCCTCGTCCTCGTCGTCCTCGTCCTCGTCGTCCTCGTCCTCGTCGTCCTCGTCCTCGTCGTCCTCGTCCTCGTCGTCCTCGTCCTCGTCGTCCTCGTCCTCGTCGTCCTCGTCCTCGTCGTCCTCGTCCTCGTCGTCCTCGTCCTCGTCGTCCTCGTCCTCGTCGTCCTCGTCCTCGTCGTCCTCGTCCTCGTCGTCCTCGTCGTCCTCGTCGTCCTCGTCGTCCTCGTCCTCGTCATCGTCGTCCTCGTCGTCCTCGTCGTCCTCGTCGTCCTCGTCGTCCTCGTCCTCGTCGTCCTCGTCCTCGTCCTCGTCGTCCTCGTCGTCCTCGTCCTCTTCGTCCTCGTCGTCCTCGTCCTCGTCGTCCTCGTCTTCCTCTTCCTCGTCCTCGTCGTCCTCGTCGTCCTCGTACTCGTCGTCCTCGTCGTCCTCGTCCTCGTCGTCCTCGTCCTCGTCGTCCTCGTCCTCGTCGTCCTCGTCCTCGTCGTCCTCGTCCTCGTTGTCCTCGTCCTCGTCGTCCTCGTCCTCGTCGTCCTCGTCCTCGTCGTCCTCGTCCTCGTCGTCCTCGTCCTCGTCGTCCTCGTCCTCGTCGTCCTCGTCGTCCTCGTCCTCGTCGTCCTCGTCGTCCTCGTCGTCCTCGTCCTCGTCGTCCTCGTCCTCGTCATCGTCGTCCTCGTCCTCGTCGTCCTCGTCGTCCTCGTCGTCCTCGTCCTCGTCGTCCTCGTCGTCCTCGTCCTCGTCATCGTCGTCCTCGTCCTCGTCGTCCTCGTCGTCCTCGTCGTCCTCGTCGTCCTCGTCGTCCTCGTCGTCCTCGTCATCGTCGTCCTCGTCCTCGTCGTCCTCGTCCTCGTCGTCCTCGTCCTCGTCTGCCTCGTCCTCGTCGTCCTCGTCCTCGTTGTCCTCGTCCTCGTCGTCCTCGTCCTCGTCGTCCTCGCCCTCGTCGTCCTCGTAGTCCTCGTCGTCCTCGTCCTCGTCATCGTCGTCCTCGTCCTCGTCGTCCTCGTCGTCCTCGTCGTCCTCGTCGTCCTCGTACTCGTCGTCCTCGTCGTCCTCGTCCTCGTCGTCCTCGTCGTCCTCGTCCTCGTCCTCGTCCACGTCGTCCTCGTCGTCCTCGTCCTCCTCGTCCTCGTCCTCGTCCTCGTCGTCCTCGTCCTCGTCCTCGTCGTCCTCGTCCTCGTCCTCGTCGTCCTCGTCCTCGTCCTCGTCGTCCTCGTCCTCGCCCTCGTCGTCCTCGTCGTCCTCGTACTCGTCGTCCTCGTCGTCCTCGTCCTCGTCGTCCTCGTCCTCGTCCTCGTCGTCCTCGTCGTCCTCGTACTCGTCGTCCTCGTCGTCCTCGTCCTCGTCGTCCTCGTCCTCGTCCTCGTCGTCCTCGTCCTCGTCCTCGTCGTCCTCGTCCTCGTCGTCCTCGTCCTCGTCGTCCTCGTCCTCGTCGTCCTCGTCCTCGTCGTCCTCGTCCTCGTTGTCCTCGTCCTCGTCGTCCTCGTCCTCGTCGTCCTCGTCCTCGTCGTCCTCGTCGTCCTCGTACTCGTCGTCCTCGTCGTCCTCGTCCTCGTCGTCCTCGTCGTCCTCGTCCTCGTCCTCGTCGTCCTCGTCCTCGTCCTCGTCGTCCTCGTCCTCGTCGTCCTCATCCTCGTCGTCCTCGTCCTCGTCGTCCTCGTCCTCGTCGTCCTTGTCCTCGTCGTCCTCGTCCTCGTCGTCCTCGTCCTCGTCGTCCTCGTCCTCGTCGTCCTCGTCCTCGTCGTCCTCGTCCTCGTCGTCCTCGTCCTCGTCGTCCTCGTCCTCGTCGTCCTCGTCCTCGTCGTCCTCGTCCTCGTCGTCCTCGTCTTCCTCGTCCTCGTCCTCGTCGTCCTCGTCGTCCTCGTACTCGTCGTCCTCGTCGTCCTCGTCCTCGTCGTCCTCGTCGTCCTCGTCCTCGTCGTCCTCGTCGTCCTCGTACTCGTCGTCCTCGTCGTCCTCGTCCTCGTCGTCCTCGTCGTCCTCGTCCTCGTCGTCCTCGTCGTCCTCGTCCTCGTCGTCCTCGTCGTCCTCGTCCTCGTCGTCCTCGTCGTCCTCGTCGTCCTCGTCGTCCTCGTCGTCCTCGTCGTCCTCGTCGTCCTCGTCGTCCTCGTCGTCCTCGTCCTCGTCATCGTCGTCCTCGTCCTCGTCGTCCTCGTCGTCCTCGTCGTCCTCGTCGTCCTCGTACTCGTCGTCCTCGTCGTCCTCGTCCTCGTCGTCCTCGTCGTCCTCGTCCTCGTCCTCGTCGTCCTCGTCGTCCTCGTCCTCGTCGTCCTCGTCGTCCTCGTCCTCGTCGTCCTCGTCTTCCTCGTCCTCGTCCTCGTCCTCGTCGTCCTCGTCTTCCTCGTCCTCGTCCTCGTCCTCGTCGTCCTCGTCGTCCTCGTCGTCCTCGTCGTCCTCGTCGTCCTCGTCGTCCTCGTCGTCCTCGTCGTCCTCGTCGTCCTCGTCCTCGTCATCGTCGTCCTCGTCCTCGTCGTCCTCGTCGTCCTCGTCGTCCTCGTCGTCCTCGTACTCGTCGTCCTCGTCGTCCTCGTCCTCGTCGTCCTCGTCGTCCTCGTCCTCGTCCTCGTCGTCCTCGTCGTCCTCGTCCTCGTCGTCCTCGTCGTCCTCGTCCTCGTCGTCCTCGTCTTCCTCGTCCTCGTCCTCGTCCTCGTCGTCCTCGTCTTCCTCGTCCTCGTCCTCGTACTCGTCGTCCTCGTCGTCCTCGTCCTCGTCGTCCTCGTCCTCGTCGTCCTCGTCCTCGTCGTCCTCGTCCTCGTCGTCCTCGTCGTCCTCGTCCTCGTCGTCCTCGTCCTCGTCGTCCTCGTCGTCCTCGTCGTCCTCGTCGTCTTCGTCCTCGTCATCGTCGTCCTCGTCATGGTCGTCCTCGTCATCGTCGTCCTCGTCCTCGTCGTCCTCGTCGTCCTCGTCGACCTCGTCGTCCTCGTACTCGTCGTCCTCGTCGTCCTCGTCGTCCTCGTACTCGTCGTCCTCGTCGTCCTCGTCGTCCTCGTACTCGTCGTCCTCGTCGTCCTCGTCCTCGTCGTCCTCGTCCTCGTCGTCCTCGTACTCGTCGTCCTCGTCCTCGTCGTCCGCGTCCTCGTCGTCCTCGTCCTCGTCGTCCTCGTCCTCGTCGTCCTCGTCCTCGTCGTCCTCGTCGTCCTCGTCCTCGTCGTCCTCGTCGTCCTCGTCCTCGTCGTCCTCGTCTTCCTCGTCCTCGTCTTCCTCGTCCTCGTCCTCGTCGTCCTCGTCGTCCTCGTACTCGTCGTCCTCGTCGTCCTCGTCCTCGTCGCCCTCGTCCTCGTCGTCCTCGTCCTCGTCCTCGTCGTCCTCGTCCTCGTCCTCGTCGTCCTCGTCCTCGTCGTCCTCGTCCTCGTCGTCCTCGTCCTCGTCGTCCTCGTCCTCGTTGTCCTCGTCCTCGTCGTCCTCGTCCTCGTCGTCCTCGTCCTCGTCGTCCTCGTCGTCCTCGTCCTCGTCGTCCTCGTCGTCCTCGTCGTCCTCGTCCTCGTCCTCGTCGTCCACGACGTCCTCGTCGTCCTCGTCCTCGTCGTCCTCGTCCTCGTCGTCCTCGTCCTCGTCGTCCTCGTCGTCCTCGTCCTCGTCGTCCGCGTCGTCCTCGTCGTCCTCGTCCTCGTCGTCCTCGTCGTCCTCGTCCTCGTCGTCCTCGTCGTCCTCGTCGTCCTCGTCGTCCTCGTCGTCCTCGTCCTCGTCGTCCTCGTCGTCCTCGTCCTCGTCGTCCTCGTCCTCGTCCTCGTCGTCCTCGTCGTCCTCGTCCTCGTCGTCCTCGTCGTCCTCGTCCTCGTCGTCCTCGTCGTCCTCGTCCTCGTCGTCCTCGTCGTCCTCGTCCTCGTCGTCCTCGTACTCGTCGTCCTCGTCCTCGTCGTCCGCGTCCTCGTCGTCCTCGTCCTCGTCGTCCTCGTCCTCGTCGTCCTCGTCCTCGTCGTCCTCGTCCTCGTCGTCCTCGTCGTCCTCGTCCTCGTCGTCCTCGTCGTCCTCGTCCTCGTCGTCCTCGTCTTCCTCGTCCTCGTCTTCCTCGTCCTCGTCCTCGTCGTCCTCGTCGTCCTCGTACTCGTCGTCCTCGTCGTCCTCGTCCTCGTCGCCCTCGTCCTCGTCGTCCTCGTCCTCGTCCTCGTCGTCCTCGTCCTCGTCCTCGTCGTCCTCGTCCTCGTCGTCCTCGTCCTCGTCGTCCTCGTCCTCGTCGTCCTCGTCGTCCTCGTCGTCCTCGTACTCGTCGTCCTCGTCGTCCTCGTCCTCGTCGTCCTCGTCGTCCTCGTCCTCGTCCTCGTCGTCCTCGTCCTCGTCGTCCTCGTCCTCGTCGTCCTCGTCCTCGTCGTCCTCGTCCTCGTCGTCCTCGTCCTCGTCGTCCTCGTCCTCGTCGTCCTCGTCCTCGTCGTCCTCGTCCTCGTCGTCCTCGTCCTCGTCGTCCTCGTCCTCGTCGTCCTCGTCCTCGTCGTCCTCGTCGTCCTCGTCGGCCTCGTCCTCGTCGTCCTCGTCGTCCTCGTCCTCGTCGTCCTCGTAGTCCTCGTCCTCGTCGTCCTCGTCGTCCTCGTCCTCGTCGTCCTCGTCGTCCTCGTCCTCGTCGTCCTCGTCCTCGTCCTCGTCGTCCTCGTCCTCGTCGTCCTCGTCCTCGTCGTCCTCGTCCTCGTCGTCCTCGTCCTCGTCGTCCTCGTCCTCGTCGTCCTCGTCCTCGTCGTCCTCGTCTTCCTCGTCCTCGTCCTCGTCGTCCTCGTCGTCCTCGTACTCGTCGTCCTCGTCGTCCTCGTCCTCGTCGTCCTCGTCGTCCTCGTCCTCGTCGTCCTCGTCGTCCTCGTACTCGTCGTCCTCGTCCTCGTCGTCCTCGTCCTCGTCTGCCTCGTCCTCGTCGTCCTCGTCCTCGTCGTCCTCGTCGTCCTCGTCCTCGTCGTCCTCGTCCTCGTCGTCCTCGTCCTCGTCGTCCTCGTCGTCCTCGTCGTCCTCGTCCTCGTCCTCGTCGTCCACGACGTCCTCGTCCTCGGCGTCCTCGTCCTCGTCGTCCTCGTCCTCGTCGTCCTCGTCCTCGTCGTCCTCGTCCTCGTCGTCCTCGTCCTCGTCGTCCTCGTCGTCCTCGTCCTCGTCGTCCGCGTCGTCCTCGTCGTCCTCGTCCTCGTCGTCCTCGTCGTCCTCGTCCTCGTCGTCCTCGTCGTCCTCGTCGTCCTCGTCGTCCTCGTCCTCGTCGTCCTCGTCGTCCTCGTCGTCCTCGTCCTCGTCGTCCTCGTCCTCGTCCTCGTCGTCCTCGTCGTCCTCGTCCTCGTCGTCCTCGTCGTCCTCGTCCTCGTCGTCCTCGTCGTCCTCGTCCTCGTCGTCCTCGTCGTCCTCGTCCTCGTCGTCCTCGTCTTCCTCGTCCTCGTCCTCGTCGTCCTCGTACTCGTCGTCCTCGTCGTCCTCGTCCTCGTCGTCCTCGTCCTCGTCGTCCTCGTCGACCTCGTCCTCGTCCTCGTCGTCCTCGTCCTCGTCGTCCTCGTCCTCGTCGTCCTCGTCGTCCTCGTCGTCCTCGTCGTCCTCGTCGTCCTCGTCGTCCTCGTCGTCCTCGTCGTCCTCGTCGTCCTCGTCGTCCTCGTCGTCCTCGTACTCGTCGTCCTCGTCGTCCTCGTCCTCGTCCTCGTCGTCCTCGTCGTCCTCGTCCTCGTCGTCCTCGTCCTCGTCGTCCTCGTCCTCGTCGTCCTCGTCCTCGTCTGCCTCGTCCTCGTCGTCCTCGTCCTCGTCGTCCTCGTCGTCCTCGTCCTCGTCGTCCTCGTCCTCGTCGTCCTCGTCCTCGTCGTCCTCGTCGTCCTCGTCGTCCTCGTCCTCGTCGTCCTCGTCCTCGTCGTCCTCGTCCTCGTCGTCCTCGTCGTCCTCGTCGTCCTCGTCCTCGTCCTCGTCGTCCACGACGTCCTCGTCCTCGGCGTCCTCGTCCTCGTCGTCCTCGTCCTCGTCGTCCTCGTCCTCGTCGTCCTCGTCCTCGTCGTCCTCGTCCTCGTCGTCCTCGTCCTCGTCGTCCTCGTCGTCCTCGTCCTCGTCGTCCGCGTCGTCCTCGTCGTCCTCGTCCTCGTCGTCCTCGTCGTCCTCGTCCTCGTCGTCCTCGTCGTCCTCGTCGTCCTCGTCGTCCTCGTCCTCGTCGTCCTCGTCGTCCTCGTCCTCGTCGTCCTCGTCCTCGTCCTCGTCGTCCTCGTCGTCCTCGTCCTCGTCGTCCTCGTCGTCCTCGTCCTCGTCGTCCTCGTCGTCCTCGTCCTCGTCGTCCTCGTCGTCCTCGTCCTCGTCGTCCTCGTCTTCCTCGTCCTCGTCCTCGTCGTCCTCGTACTCGTCGTCCTCGTCCTCGTCGTCCTCGTCCTCGTCGTCCTCGTCGACCTCGTCCTCGTCCTCGTCGTCCTCGTCCTCGTCGTCCTCGTCCTCGTCGTCCTCGTCGTCCTCGTCGTCCTCGTCGTCCTCGTCGTCCTCGTCGTCCTCGTCGTCCTCGTCGTCCTCGTCGTCCTCGTCGTCCTCGTCGTCCTCGTACTCGTCGTCCTCGTCGTCCTCGTCCTCGTCCTCGTCGTCCTCGTCGTCCTCGTCCTCGTCGTCCTCGTCCTCGTCGTCCTCGTCCTCGTCGTCCTCGTCCTCGTCGTCCTCGTCCTCGTCTGCCTCGTCCTCGTCGTCCTCGTCCTCGTCGTCCTCGTCGTCCTCGTCCTCGTCGTCCTCGTCCTCGTCGTCCTCGTCCTCGTCGTCCTCGTCCTCGTCGTCCTCGTCGTCCTCGTCGTCCTCGTCCTCGTCCTCGTCGTCCATGACGTCCTCGTCCTCGGCGTCCTCGTCCTCGTCGTCCTCGTCCTCGTCGTCCTCGTCCTCGTCGTCCTCGTCCTCGTCGTCCTCGTCCTCGTCGTCCTCGTCCTCCTCGTCCTCGTCCTCGTCGTCCTCGTCGTCCTCGTACTCGTCGTCCTCGTCGTCCTCGTCCTCGTCGTCCTCGTCCTCGTCGTCCTCGTCGACCTCGTCCTCGTCCTCGTCGTCCTCGTCCTCGTCGTCCTCGTCCTCGTCGTCCTCGTCCTCGTCGTCCTCGTCGTCCTCGTCGTCCTCGTCGTCCTCGTCGTCCTCGTCGTCCTCGTCGTCCTCGTCGTCCTCGTCGTCCTCGTCGTCCTCGTCGTCCTCGTCGTCCTCGTCGTCCTCGTCGTCCTCGTCCTCGTCGTCCTCGTCGTCCTCGTCGTCCTCGTCGTCCTCGTCGTCCTCGTCGTCCTCGTCGTCCTCGTCGTCCTCGTCCTCCTCGTCGTCCTCGTCGTCCTCGTCGTCCTCGTCGTCCTCGTCGTCCTCGTCCTCGTCGTCCTCGTCCTCGTCGTCCTCGTCCTCGTCGTCCTCGTCCTCGTCGTCCTCGTCCTCGTCGTCCTCGTCGTCCTCGTCCTCGTCGTCCTCGTCGTCCTCGTCCTCGTCGTCCTCGTCGTCCTCGTCTTCCTCGTCCTCGTCCTCGTCGTCCTCGTCGTCCTCGTCCTCGTCGTCCTCGTCCTCGTCGTCCTCGTCCTCGTCGTCCTCGTCCTCGTCGTCCTCGTCCTCCTCGTCCTCGTCCTCGTCGTCCTCGTCCTCGTCGTCCTCGTCGTCCTCGTCGTCCTCGTACTCGTCGTCCTCGTCCTCGTCGTCCTCGTCGTCCTCGTCGTCCTCGTCCTCGTCGTCCTCGTCGTCCTCGTCCTCGTCGTCCTCGTCTTCCTCGTCCTCGTCCTCGTCGTCCTCGTCGTCCTCGTACTCGTCGTCCTCGTCGTCCTCGTCCTCGTCGTCCTCGTCCTCGTCGTCCTCGTCCTCGTCGTCCTCGTCCTCGTCGTCCTCGTCCTCGTCGTCCTCGTCCTCGTCGTCCTCGTCCTCGTCGTCCTCGTCGTCCTCGTTGTCCTCGTACTCGTCGTCCTCGTCGTCCTCGTCCTCGTCGTCCTCGTCGTCCTCGTCCTCGTCGTCCTCGTCGTCCTCGTCCTCGTCGTCCTCGTCGTCCTCGTCCTCGTCCTCGTCGTCCTCGTCGTCCTCGTCCTCGTCCTCGTCGTCCACGACGTCCTCATCCTCGGCGTCCTCGTCCTCGTCGTCCTCGTCCTCGTCGTCCTCGTCCTCGTCGTCCTCGTCCTCGTCGTCCTCGTCCTCGTCGTCCTCGTCCTCGTCTGCCTCGTCCTCGTCGTCCTCGTCCTCGTCGTCCTCGTCCTCGTCGTCCTCGTCCTCGTCGTCCTCGTCCTCGTCGTCCTCGTCCTCGTCGTCCTCGTCCTCGTCGTCCTCGTCCTCGTCGTCCTCGTCGTCCTCGTCGTCCTCGTCGTCCTCGTCGTCCTCGTCCTCGTCGTCCTCGTCGTCCTCGTCCTCGTCCTCGTCGTCCTCGTCGTCCTCGTTCTCGTCCTCGTCGTCCTCGTCGTCCTCGTCCTCGTCGTCCTCGTCCTCGTCGTCCTCGTACTCGTCGTCCTCGTCCTCGTCGTCCTCGTCCTCGTCGTCCTCGTCCTCGTCGTCCTCGTCCTCGTCGTCCTCGTCCTCGTCGTCCTCGTCCTCGTCGTCCTCGTCCTCGTCGTCCTCGTCGTCGTCCTCGTCCTCGTCGTCCTCGTCCTCGTCGTCCTCGTCCTCGTCGTCCTCGTCCTCGTCGTCCTCGTCGTCCTCGTCGGTCTCGTCCTCGTCGTCCTCGTCGTCCTCGTCGTCCTCGTCCTCGTCGTCCTCGTCGTCCTCGTCCTCGTCGTCCTCGTCGTCCTCGTCCTCGTCGTCCTCGTCGTCCTCGTCCTCGTCGTCCTCGTCCTCGTCCTCGTCGTCCTCGTCCTCGTCGTCCTCGTCCTCGTCGTCCTCGTCCTCGTCGTCCTCGTCCTCGTCGTCGTCGTCCTCGTCCTCGTCGTCCTCGTCCTCGTCGTGCTCGTCCTCGTCGTCCTCGTCCTCGTCGTCCTCGTCCTCGTCGTCCTCGTCGTCCTCGTCCTCGTCGTCCTCGTCCTCGTCGTCCTCGTCCTCGTCGTCCTCGTCCTCGTCGTCCTCGTCCTCGTCGTCCTCGTCCTCGTCGTCCTCGTCGTCCTCGTCGTCCTCGTCGTCCTCGTCCTCGTCATCGTCGTCCTCGTCCTCGTCGTCCTCGTCGTCCTCGTCGTCCTCGTACTCGTCGTCCTCGTCGTCCTCGTCCTCGTCGTCCTCGTCCTCGTCCTCGTCGTCCTCGTCCTCGTCCTCGTCGTCCTCGTCGTCCTCGTCCTCTTCGTCCTCGTCGTCCTCGTCCTCGTCGTCCTCGTCTTCCTCGTCCTCGTCCTCGTCGTCCTCGTCGTCCTCGTACTCGTCGTCCTCGTCGTCCTCGTCCTCGTCGTCCTCGTCCTCGTCGTCCTCGTCCTCGTCGTCCTCGTCCTCGTTGTCCTCGTCCTCGTCGTCCTCGTCCTCGTCGTCCTCGTCCTCGTCGTCCTCGTCCTCGTCGTCCTCGTCCTCGTCGTCCTCGTCCTCGTCGTCCTCGTCCTCGTCGTCCTCGTCGTCCTCGTCGTCCTCGTCCTCGTCGTCCTCGTCGTCCTCGTCCTCGTCATCGTCGTCCTCGTCCTCGTCGTCGTCCTCGTCCTCGTCGTCCTCGTCCTCGTCGTCCTCGTCCTCGTCGTCCTCGTCCTCGTCGTCCTCGTCCTCGTCGTCCTCGTCCTCGTCGTCCTCGTCGTCCTCGTCGGTCTCGTCCTCGTCGTCCTCGTTGTCCTCGTACTCGTCGTCCTCGTCGTCCTCGTCCTCGTCGTCCTCGTCGTCCTCGTCCTCGTCGTCCTCGTCGTCCTCGTCCTCGTCGTCCTCGTCGTCCTCGTCCTCGTCCTCGTCGTCCTCGTCGTCCTCGTCCTCGTCCTCGTCGTCCACGACGTCCTCATCCTCGGCGTCCTCGTCCTCGTCGTCCTCGTCCTCGTCGTCCTCGTCCTCGTCGTCCTCGTCCTCGTCGTCCTCGTCCTCGTCGTCCTCGTCCTCGTCTGCCTCGTCCTCGTCGTCCTCGTCCTCGTCGTCCTCGTCCTCGTCGTCCTCGTCCTCGTCGTCCTCGTCGTCCTCGTCCTCGTCGTCCTCGTCCTCGTCGTCCTCGTCCTCGTCGTCCTCGTCGTCCTCGTCGTCCTCGTCGTCCTCGTCGTCCTCGTCCTCGTCGTCCTCGTCGTCCTCGTCCTCGTCCTCGTCGTCCTCGTCGTCCTCGTTCTCGTCCTCGTCGTCCTCGTCGTCCTCGTCCTCGTCGTCCTCGTCCTCGTCGTCCTCGTACTCGTCGTCCTCGTCCTCGTCGTCCTCGTCCTCGTCGTCCTCGTCCTCGTCGTCCTCGTCCTCGTCGTCCTCGTCCTCGTCGTCCTCGTCCTCGTCGTCCTCGTCCTCGTCGTCCTCGTCGTCGTCCTCGTCCTCGTCGTCCTCGTCCTCGTCGTCCTCGTCCTCGTCGTCCTCGTCCTCGTCGTCCTCGTCGTCCTCGTCGGTCTCGTCCTCGTCGTCCTCGTCGTCCTCGTCGTCCTCGTCCTCGTCGTCCTCGTCGTCCTCGTCCTCGTCGTCCTCGTCGTCCTCGTCCTCGTCGTCCTCGTCCTCGTCCTCGTCGTCCTCGTCCTCGTCGTCCTCGTCCTCGTCGTCCTCGTCCTCGTCGTCCTCGTCCTCGTCGTCCTCGTCCTCGTCGTCGTCGTCCTCGTCCTCGTCGTCCTCGTCCTCGTCGTCCTCGTCCTCGTCGTCCTCGTCCTCGTCGTCCTCGTCCTCGTCGTCCTCGTCCTCGTCGTCCTCGTCCTCGTCGTCCTCGTCCTCGTCGTCCTCGTCCTCGTCGTCCTCGTCCTCGTCGTCCTCGTCCTCGTCGTCCTCGTCCTCGTCGTCCTCGTCCTCGTCGTCCTCGTCTTCCTCGTCCTCGTCCTCGTCGTCCTCGTCGTCCTAGTACTCGTCGTCCTCGTCGTCCTCGTCCTCGTCGTCCTCGTCCTCGTCCTCGTCGTCCTCGTCGTCCTCGTACTCGTCGTCCTCGTCGTCCTCGTCCTCGTCGTCCTCGTCCTCGTCCTCGTCGTCCTCGTCGTCCTCGTACTCGTCGTCCTCGTCGTCCTCGTCCTCGTCGTCCTCGTCCTCGTCCTCGTCGTCCTCGTCCTCGTCCTCGTCGTCCTCGTCCTCGTCCTCGTCGTCCTCGTCCTCGTCGTCCTCGTCCTCGTCGTCCTCGTCCTCGTCGTCCTCGTCCTCGTCCTCGTCGTCCTCGTCCTCGTCGTCCTCGTCCTCGTCCTCGTCGTCCTCGTCCTCGTCGTCCTCGTCCTCGTCGTCCTCCTCGTCGTCCTCGTCCTCGTCGTCCTCGTCCTCGTCGTCCTTGTCCTCGTCGTCCTCGTCCTCGTCGTCCTCGTCCTCGTCGTCCTCGTCCTCGTCGTCCTCGACCTCGTCGTCCTCGTCCTCGTCGTCCTCGTCCTCGTCGTCCTCGTCCTCGTCGTCCTCGTCCTCGTCGTCCTCGTCCTCGTCGTCCTCGTCCTCGTCGTCCTCGTCCTCGTCGTCCTCGTCCTCGTCGTCCTCGTCCTCGTCGTCCTCGTCTTCCTCGTCCTCGTCCTCGTCGTCCTCGTCGTCCTCGTACTCGTCGTCCTCGTCGTCCTCGTCCTCGTCGTCCTCGTCGTCCTCGTCCTCGTCGTCCTCGTCGTCCTCGTACTCGTCGTCCTCGTCGTCCTCGTCCTCGTCGTCCTCGTCGTCCTCGTCCTCGTCGTCCTCGTCGTCCTCGTCCTCGTCGTCCTCGTCGTCCTCGTCCTCGTCGTCCTCGTCGTCCTCGTCGTCCTCGTCGTCCTCGTCGTCCTCGTCGTCCTCGTCGTCCTCGTCGTCATCGTCCTCGTCATCGTCGTCCTCGTCCTCGTCGTCCTCGTCGTCCTCGTCGTCCTCGTCGTCCTCGTACTCGTCGTCCTCGTCGTCCTCGTCCTCGTCGTCCTCGTCGTCCTCGTCCTCGTCCTCGTCGTCCTCGTCGTCCTCGTCCTCGTCGTCCTCGTCGTCCTCGTCCTCGTCGTCCTCGTCTTCCTCGTCCTCGTCCTCGTCCTCGTCGTCCTCGTCCTCGTCGTCCTCGTCCTCGTCGTCCTCGTCCTCGTCGTCCTCGTCGTCCTCGTCCTCGTCCTCGTCGTCTACGTCCTCGTCGTCCTCGTCCTCGTCGTCCTCGTCCTCGTCGTCCTCGTCCTCGTCGTCCTCGTCCTCGTCGTCCTCGTCCTCGTCGTCCTCGTCCTCGTCGTCCTCGTCCTCGTCGTCCTCGTCCTCGTTGTCCTCGTCCTCGTCGTCCTCGTCCTCGTCGTCCTCGTCCTCGTCGTCCTCGTCGTCCTCGTCGTCCTCGTCCTCGTCATCGTTGTCTTCGTCATCGTCGTCCTCGTCATCGTCGTCCTCGTCCTCGTCGTCCTCGTCGTCCTCGTCGTCCTCGTCGTCCTCGTCGTCCTCGTCGTCCTCGTACTCGTCGTCCTCGTCGTCCTCGTCCTCGTCGTCCTCGTCGTCCTCGTCCTCGTCCTCGTCGTCCTCGTCGTCCTCGTCCTCGTCGTCCTCGTCCTCGTGGTCCTCGTCCTCGTCGTCCTCGTCCTCGTCGTCTTCGTCCTCGTCGTCCTCGTCCTCGTCGTCCTCGTCCTCGTCGTCCTCGTCCTCGTCGTCCTCGTCCTCGTCGTCCTCGTCGTCCTCGTCGGCCTCGTCCTCGTCGTCCTCGTCGTCCTCGTCGTCCTCGTCCTCGTCGTCCTCGTCGTCCTCGTCCTCGTCGTCCTCGTAGTCCTCGTCCTCGTCGTCCTCGTCGTCCTCGTCCTCGTCGTCCTCGTCGTCCTCGTCCTCGTCGTCCTCGTCCTCGTCCTCGTCCTCGTCGTCCTCGTCCTCGTCGTCCTCGTCCTCGTCGTCCTCGTCCTCGTCGTCCTCGTCCTCGTCGTCCTCGTCCTCGTCGTCCTCGTCCTCGTCGTCCTCGTCCTCGTCGTCCTCGTCTTCCTCGTCCTCGTCCTCGTCGTCCTCGTCGTCCTCGTACTCGTCGTCCTCGTCGTCCTCGTCCTCGTCGTCCTCGTCGTCCTCGTACTCGTCGTCCTCGTCGTCCTCGTCCTCGTCGTCCTCGTCCTCGTCGTCCTCGTCGTCCTCGTCGTCCTCGTCCTCGTCCTCGTCGTCTACGTCCTCGTCGTCCTCGTCCTCGTCGTCCTCGTCCTCGTCGTCCTCGTCCTCGTCGTCCTCGTCCTCGTCGTCCTCGTCCTCGTCGTCCTCGTCCTCGTCGTCCTCGTCCTCGTCGTCCTCGTCCTCGTCGTCCTCGTCCTCGTCCTCGTCGTCCTCGTCCTCGTCGTCCTCGTCGTCCTCGTCCTCGTCGTCCTCGTCGTCCTCGTCCTCGTCGTCCTCGTCGTCCTCGTCCTCGTCGTCCTCGTCCTCGTCGTCCTCGTCGTCCTCGTCCTCGTCCTCGTCGTCCTCGTCCTCGTCCTCGTCGTCCTCGTCGTCCTCGTCGTCCTCGTCCTCGTCGTCCTCGTCGTCCTCGTCGTCCTCGTCCTCGTCGTCCTCGTCGTCCTCGTCGTCCTCGTCCTCGTCGTCCTCGTCGTCCTCGTCGTCCTCGTCGTCCTCGTCGTCCTCGTCGTCCTCGTCGTCCTCGTCCTCGTCGTCCTCGTCCACGTCGTCCTCGTCGTCCTCGTCGTCCTCGTCCTCGTCCTCGTCGTCCACGACGTCCTCGTCGTCCTCGTCCTCGTCGTCCTCGTCCTCGTCGTCCTCGTCCTCGTCGTCCTCGTCCTCGTCGTCCTCGTCGTCCTCGTCCTCGTCGTCCGCGTCGTCCTCGTCGTCCTCGTCCTCGTCGTCCTCGTCGTCCTCGTCCTCGTCGTCCTCGTCGTCCTCGTCGTCCTCGTCGTCCTCGTCCTCGTCGTCCTCGTCGTCCTCGTCCTCGTCGTCCTCGTCCTCGTCCTCGTCGTCCTCGTCGTCCTCGTCCTCGTCGTCCTCGTCGTCCTCGTCCTCGTCGTCCTCGTCGTCCTCGTCCTCGTCGTCCTCGTCTTCCTCGTCCTCGTCCTCGTCGTCCTCGTACTCGTCGTCCTCGTCGTCCTCGTCCTCGTCGTCCTCGTCGACCTCGTCCTCGTCCTCGTCGTCCTCGTCCTCGTCGTCCTCGTCCTCGTCGTCCTCGTCGTCCTCGTCGTCCTCGTCGTCCTCGTCGTCCTCGTCGTCCTCGTACTCGTCGTCCTCGTCGTCCTCGTCCTCGTCCTCGTCGTCCTCGTCGTCCTCGTCCTCGTCGTCCACGACGTCCTCGTCCTCGTCGTCCACGACGTCCTCGTCCTCGTCGTCCTCGTCCTCGTCGTCCTCGTCCTCGTCGTCCTCGTCCTCGTCTGCCTCGTCCTCGTCGTCCTCGTCCTCGTCGTCCTCTTCGTCCTCGTCCTCGTCGTCCTCGTCGTCCTCGTCCTCGTCGTCCTCGTCTTCCTCGTCCTCGTCCTCGTCGTCCTCGTCGTCCTCGTCCTCGTCGTCCTCGTACTCGTCGTCCTCGTCGTCCTCGTCCTCGTCGTCCTCGTCCTCGTCGTCCTCGTCCTCGTCGTCCTCGTCCTCGTCGTCCTCGTCCTCGTCGTCCTCGTCGTCCTCGTTGTCCTCGTACTCGTCGTCCTCGTCGTCCTCGTCCTCGTCGTCCTCGTCGTCCTCGTCCTCGTCGTCCTCGTCGTCCTCGTCCTCGTCGTCCTCGTCGTCCTCGTCCTCGTCGTCCTCGTCGTCCTCGTCGTCCTCGTCCTCGTCGTCCTCGTCGTCCTCGTCCTCGTCCTCGTCGTCCTCGTCGTCCACGACGTCCTCATCCTCGGCGTCCTCGTCCTCGTCGTCCTCGTCCTCGTCGTCCTCGTCCTCGTCGTCCTCGTCCTCGTCGTCCTCGTCCTCGTCGTCCTCGTCCTCGTCGTCCTCGTCCTCGTCGTCCTCGTCCTCGTCTGCCTCGTCCTCGTCGTCCTCGTCCTCGTCGTCCTCGTCCTCGTCGTCCTCGTCCTCGTCGTCCTCGTCCTCGTCGTCCTCGTCCTCGTCGTCCTCGTCCTCGTCGTCCTCGTCCTCGTCGTCCTCGTCCTCGTCGTCCTCGTCCTCGTCGTCCTCGTCGTCCTCGTCGTCCTCGTCGTCCTCGTCGTCCTCGTCCTCGTCGTCCTCGTCGTCCTCGTTCTCGTCCTCGTCGTCCTCGTCGTCCTCGTTCTCGTCCTCGTCGTCCTCGTCGTCCTCGTTCTCGTCCTCGTCGTCCTCGTCGTCCTCGTCCTCGTCGTCCTCGTCCTCGTCGTCCTCGTCCTCGTCGTCCTCGTCCTCGTCGTCCTCGTCCTCGTCGTCCTCGTCCTCGTCGTCCTCGTCCTCGTCGTCCTCGTCGTCGTCCTCGTCCTCGTCGTCCTCGTCCTCGTCGTCCTCGTCCTCGTCGTCCTCGTCCTCGTCGTCCTCGTCGTCCTCGTCGGCCTCGTCCTCGTCGTCCTCGTCGTCCTCGTCGTCCTCGTCCTCGTCGTCCTCGTCGTGCTCGTCCTCGTCGTCCTCGTCCTCGTCGTCCTCGTCGTCCTCGTCCTCGTCGTCCTCGTCGTCCTCGTCCGCGTCGTCCTCGTCCTCGTCCTCGTCGTCCTCGTCCTCGTCGTCCTCGTCCTCGTCGTCCTCGTCCTCGTCGTCCTCGTCCTCGTCGTCCTCGTCCTCGTCGTCGTCGTCCTCGTCCTCGTCGTCCTCGTCCTCGTCCTCGTCGTCCTCGTCCTCGTCGTCCTCGTCCTCGTCGTCCTCGTCCTCGTCGTCCTCGTCCTCGTCGTCCTCGTCCTCGTCGTCCTCGTCCTCGTCGTCCTCGTCCTCGTCGTCCTCGTCCGCGTCGTCCTCGTCCTCGTCGTCCTCGTCCTCGTCGTCCTCGTCGTCCTCGTCGTCCTCGTCGTCCTCGTCCTCGTCATCGTCGTCCTCGTCCTCGTCGTCCTCGTCGTCCTCGTCGTCCTCGTCGTCCTCGTACTCGTCGTCCTCGTCGTCCTCGTCCTCGTCGTCCTCGTCCTCGTCCTCGTCGTCCTCGTCGTCCTCGTCCTCTTCGTCCTCGTCGTCCTCGTCCTCGTCGTCCTCGTCTTCCTCGTCCTCGTCCTCGTCGTCCTCGTCGTCCTCGTACTCGTCGTCCTCGTCGTCCTCGTCCTCGTCGTCCTCGTCCTCGTCGTCCTCGTCCTCGTCGTCCTCGTCCTCGTCGTCCTCGTCCTCGTCGTCCTCGTCCTCGTCGTCCTCGTCCTCGTCGTCCTCGTCCTCGTCGTCCTCGTCCTCGTCCTCGTCGTCCTCGTCCTCGTTGTCCTCGTCCTCGTCGTCCTCGTCCTCGTCGTCCTCGTCCTCGTCCTCGTCGTCCTCGTCCTCGTCGTCCTCGTCCTCGTCGTCCTCGTCGTCCTCGTCGTCCTCGTCGTCTTCGTCCTCGTCATCGTCGTCCTCGTCATCGTCGTCCTCGTCATCGTCGTCCTCGTCCTCGTCGTCCTCGTCGTCCTCGTCGTCCTCGTCGTCCTCGTACTCGTCGTCCTCGTCGTCCTCGTCCTCGTCCTCGTCGTCCTCGTCGTCCTCGTCGTCCTCGTCGTCCTCGTCGTCCTCGTCGTCCTCGTCGTCCTCGTCGTCCTCGTCGTCCTCGTCGTCCTCGTCGTCCTCGTCGTCCTCGTCGTCCTCGTCCTCGTCGTCCTCGTCCTCGTCGTCCTCGTCCTCGTCGTCCTCGTCCTCGTCGTCCTCGTCCTCGTCGTCCTCGTCCTCGTCGTCCTCTTCCTCGTCGTCCTCGTCCTCGTCGTCCTCGTCCTCGTCGTCCTCGTCCTCGTCGTCCTCGTCGTCCTCGTCCTCGTCGTCCTCGTCGTCCTCGTCCTCGTCGTCCTCGTCTTCCTCGTCCTCGTCCTCGTCGTCCTCGTCGTCCTCGTACTCGTCGTCCTCGTCGTCCTCGTCCTCGTCGTCCTCCTCCTCGTCGTCCTCGTCCTCGTCGTCCTCGTCGTCCTCGTCGTCCTCGTCGTCCTCGTCGTCCTCGTACTCGTCGTCCTCGTCGTCCTCGTCCTCGTCGTCCTCGTCGTCCTCGTCCTCGTCCTCGTCGTCCTCGTCGTCCTCGTCCTCGTCGTCCTCGTCGTCCTCTTCCTCGTCGTCCTCGTCGTCCTCGTCCTCGTCGTCCTCGTCTTCCTCGTCCTCGTCCTCGTCCTCGTCGTCCTCGTCTTCCTCGTCCTCGTCCTCGTACTCGTCGTCCTCGTCGTCCTCGTCCTCGTCGTCCTCGTCCTCGTCGTCCTCGTCCTCGTCGTCCTCGTCCTCGTCGTCCTCGTCCTCGTCGTCCTCGTCCTCGTCGTCCTCGTCCTCGTCGTCCTCGTCCTCGTCGTCCTCGTCCTCGTCGTCCTCGTCCTCGTCGTCCTCGTCCTCGTCGTCCTCGTCTTCCTCGTCCTCGTCCTCGTCGTCCTCGTCGTCCTCGTACTCGTCGTCCTCGTCGTCCTCGTCCTCGTCGTCCTCGTCGTCCTTGTCCTCGTCGTGCTCGTCGTCCTCGTCCTCGTCGTCCTCGTCCTCGTCCTCGTCGTCCTCGTCCTCGTCGTCCTCGTCCTCGTCGTCCTCGTCCTCGTCGTCCTCGTCCTCGTCGTCCTCGTCCTCGTCGTCCTCGTCGTCCTCGTCGTCCTCGTCGTCCTCGTCGTCCTCGTCGTCCTCGTCGTCCTCGTCGTCCTCGTCGTCCTCGTCGTCCTCGTCGTCCTCGTCGTCCTCGTCGTCCTCGTCGTCCTCGTCCTCGTCATCGTCGTCCTCGTCCTCGTCGTCCTCGTCGTCCTCGTCGTCCTCGTCGTCCTCGTACTCGTCGTCCTCGTCGTCCTCGTCCTCGTCGTCCTCGTCGTCCTCGTCCTCGTCCTCGTCGTCCTCGTCGTCCTCGTCCTCGTCGTCCTCGTCGTCCTCGTCCTCCTCGTCCTCGTCCTCGTCGTCCTCGTCGTCCTCGTACTCGTCGTCCTCGTCGTCCTCGTCCTCGTCGTCCTCGTCGTCCTTGTCCTCGTCGTCCTCGTCGTCCTCGTCCTCGTCGTCCTCGTCCTCGTCCTCGTCGTCCTCGTCCTCGTCCTCGTCGTCCTCGTCCTCGTCGTCCTCGTCCTCGTCGTCCTCGTCCTCGTCGTCCTCGTCCTCGTCCTCGTCGTCCGCGTCCTCGTCGTCCTCGTCCTCGTCGTCCTCGTCCTCGTCGTCCTCGTCCTCGTCGTCCTCGTCGTCCTCGTCCTCGTCGTCCTCGTCGACCTCGTCCTCGTCGTCCTCGTCTTCCTCGTCCTCGTCTTCCTCGTCCTCGTCCTCGTCGTCCTCGTCGTCCTCGTACTCGTCGTCCTCGTCGTCCTCGTCCTCGTCGCCCTCGTCCTCGTCGTCCTCGTCCTCGTCCTCGTCGTCCTCGTCCTCGTCCTCGTCGTCCTCGTCTTCCTCGTCCTCGTCCTCGTCGTCCTCGTCGTCCTCGTACTCGTCGTCCTCGTCGTCCTCGTCCTCGTCGTCCTCGTCGTCCTCGTACTCGTCGTCCTCGTCGTCCTCGTCCTCGTCGTCTTCGTCCTCGTCGTCCTCGTCGTCCTCGTCCTCGTCCTCGTCGTCTACGTCCTCGTCGTCCTCGTCCTCGTCGTCCTCGTCCTCGTCGTCCTCGTCCTCGTCGTCCTCGTCCTCGTCGTCCTCGTCCTCGTCGTCCTCGTCCTCGTCGTCCTCGTCCTCGTCGTCCTCGTCCTCGTCGTCCTCGTCCTCGTCCTCGTCGTCCTCGTCCTCGTCGTCCTCGTCGTCCTCGTCCTCGTCGTCCTCGTCGTCCTCGTCCTCGTCGTCCTCGTCGTCCTCGTCCTCGTCGTCCTCGTCCTCGTCGTCCTCGTCGTCCTCGTCCTCGTCCTCGTCGTCCTCGTCCTCGTCCTCGTCGTTCTCGTCGTCCTCGTCGTCCTCGTCCTCGTCGTCCTCGTCGTCCTCGTCGTCCTCGTCGTCCTCGTCCTCGTCGTCCTCGTCGTCCTCGTCGTCCTCGTCGTCCTCGTCGTCCTCGTCGTCCTCGTCGTCCTCGTCGTCCTCGTCGTCCTCGTCGTCCTCGTCGTCCTCGTCCTCGTCGTCCTCGTCCACGTCGTCCTCGTCGTCCTCGTCGTCCTCGTCGTCCTCGTCGTCCTCGTACTCGTCGTCCTCGTCGTCCTCGTCCTCGTCGTCCTCGTCGTCCTCGTCCTCGTCCTCGTCGTCCTCGTCGTCCTCGTCCTCGTCGTCCTCGTCGTCCTCGTCGTCCTCGTCGTCCTCGTCCTCGTCGTCCGCGTCGTCCTCGTCGTCCTCGTCCTCGTCGTCCTCGTCGTCCTCGTCCTCGTCGTCCTCGTCGTCCTCGTCGTCCTCGTCGTCCTCGTCCTCGTCGTCCTCGTCGTCCTCGTCCTCGTCGTCCTCGTCCTCGTCCTCGTCGTCCTCGTCGTCCTCGTCCTCGTCGTCCTCGTCGTCCTCGTCCTCGTCGTCCTCGTCGTCCTCGTCCTCGTCGTCCTCGTCCTCGTCGTCCTCGTCCTCGTCGTCCTCGTCCTCGTCGTCCTCGTCCTCGTCTGCCTCGTCCTCGTCGTCCTCGTCCTCGTCGTCCTCGTCCTCGTCGTCCTCGTCCTCGTCGTCCTCGTCCTCGTCGTCCTCGTCCTCGTCGTCCACGTCCTCGTCGTCCTCGTCGTCCTCGTCGTCCTCGTCGTCCTCGTCGTCCTCGTCCTCGTCGTCCTCGTCGTCCTCGTCCTCGTCCTCGTCGTCCTCGTCGTCCTCGTTCTCGTCCTCGTCGTCCTCGTCCTCGTCGTCCTCGTCCTCGTCGTCCTCGTCCTCGTCGTCCTCGTCCTCGTCGTCCTCGTCCTCGTCGTCCTCGTCCTCGTCGTCCTCGTCCTCGTCGTCCTCGTCCTCGTCGTCCTCGTCCTCGTCGTCCTCGTCCTCGCCGTCCTCGTCCTCGTCGTCCTCGTCCTCGTCGTCCTCGTCGTCCTCGTCCTCGTCGTCCTCGTCGTCCTCGTCCTCGTCGTCCTCGTCGTCCTCGTCTTCCTCGTCCTCGTCCTCGTCGTCCTCGTCGTCCTCGTCCTCGTCGTCCTCGTCCTCGTCGTCCTCGTCCTCGTCGTCCTCGTCGTCCTCGTCTTCCTCGTCCTCGTCCTCGTCGTCCTCGTCGTCCTCGTCGTCCTCGTCGTCCTCGTACTCGTCGTCCTCGTCCTCGTCGTCCTCGTCCTCGTCGTCCTCGTCCTCGTCGACCTCGTCGTCCTCGTCCTCGTCGTCCTCGTCTTCCTCGTCCTCGTACTCGTCGTCCTCGTCGTCCTCGTCCTCGTCGACCTCGTCGTCCTCGTCCTCGTCGTCCTCGTCGTCCTCGTCCTCGTCGTCCTCGTCCTCGTCGTCCTCGTCCTCGTCGTCCTCGTCCTCGTCGTCCTCGTCCTCGTCGTCCTCGTCCTCGTCGTCCTCGTCCTCGTCGTCCTCGTCCTCGTCGTCCTCGTCCTCGTCGTCCTCGTCGTCCTCGTCCTCGTCGTCCTCGTCGTCCTCGTCCTCGTCGTCCTCGTCGTCCTCGTCTTCCTCGTCCTCGTCCTCGTCGTCCTCGTCGTCCTCGTCCTCGTCGTCCTCGTCCTCGTCGTCCTCGTCCTCGTCGTCCTCGTCGTCCTCGTCGTCCTCGTCTTCCTCGTCCTCGTCCTCGTCGTCCTCGTCGTCCTCGTACTCGTCGTCCTCGTCGTCCTCGTCCTCGTCGTCCTCGTCCTCGTCGTCCTCGTCCTCGTCGTCCTCGTCCTCGTCGTCCTCGTCCTCGTCGTCCTCGTCGTCCTCGTTGTCCTCGTACTCGTCGTCCTCGTCGTCCTCGTCCTCGTCGTCCTCGTCGTCCTCGTCCTCGTCGTCCTCGTCGTCCTCGTCCTCGTCGTCCTCGTCGTCCTCGTCCTCGTCCTCGTCGTCCTCGTCGTCCTCGTCGTCCTCGTCGTCCTCGTCCTCGTCGTCCTCGTCGTCCTCGTCCTCGTCCTCGTCGTCCTCGTCGTCCTCGTTCTCGTCCTCGTCGTCCTCGTTCTCGTCCTCGTCGTCCTCGTCGTCCTCGTCCTCGTCGTCCTCGTCCTCATCGTCCTCGTCCTCGTCGTCCTCGTCCTCGTCGTCCTCGTCCTCGTCGTCCTCGTCCTCGTCGTCCTCGTCGTCCTCGTCCTCGTCGTCCTCGTCCTCGTCGTCCTCGTCGTCCTCGTCCTCGTCGTCCTCGTCGTCCTCGTCCTCGTCGTCCTCGTCGTCCTCGTCCTCGTCGTCCTCGTCGTCCTCGTCTTCCTCGTCCTCGCCCTCGTCGTCCTCGTCGTCCTCGTACTCGTCGTCCTCGTCGTCCTCGTCCTCGTACTCGTCGTCCTCGTCGTCCTCGTCCTCGTCGTCCTCGTCCTCGTCGTCCTCGTCCTCGTCGTCCTCGTCCTCGTCGTCCTCGTCGTCCTCGTCGTCCTCGTACTCGTCGTCCTCGTCCTCGTCGTCCTCGTCCTCGTCGTCCTCGTCCTCGTCGTCCTCGTCGTCCTCGTCCTCGTCGTCCTCGTCGTCCTCGTCCTCGTCGTCCTCGTCTTCCTCGTCCTCGTCCTCGTCGTCCTCGTCGTCCTCGTACTCGTCGTCCTCGTCGTCCTCGTCCTCGTCGTCCTCGTCCTCGTCGTCCTCGTCCTCGTCGTCCTCGTCCTCGTCGTCCTCGTCCTCGTCGTCCTCGTCCTCGTCGTCCTCGTCCTCGTCGTCCTCGTCGTCCTCGTCGTCCTCGTACTCGTCGTCCTCGTCGTCCTCGTCCTCGTCGTCCTCGTCGTCCTCGTCCTCGTCGTCCTCGTCGTCCTCGTCCTCGTCGTCCTCGTCGTCCTCGTCCTCGTCCTCGTCGTCCTCGTCGTCCTCGTCCTCGTCCTCGTCGTCCACGACGTCCTCGTCCTCGTCGTCCTCGTCCTCGTCGTCCTCGTCCTCGTCGTCCTCGTCCTCGTCCTCGTCGTCCTCGTCCTCGTCGTCCTCGTCCTCGTCGTCCTCGTCCTCGTCGTCCTCGTCCTCGTCGTCCTCGTCGTCCTCGTCCTCGTCGACCTCGTCGTCCTCGTCCTCGTCGTCCTCGTCTTCCTCGTCCTCGTCCTCGTCGTCCTCGTCGTCCTCGTACTCGTCGTCCTCGTCGTCCTCGTCCTCGTCGTCCTCGTCCTCGTCGTCCTCGTCCTCGTCGTCCTCGTCCTCGTCGTCCTCGTCGTCCTCGTCGTCCTCGTACTCGTCGTCCTCGTCGTCCTCGTCCTCGTCGTCCTCGTCGTCCTCGTCCTCGTCGTCCTCGTCGTCCTCGTCCTCGTCGTCCTCGTCGTCCTCGTCCTCGTCCTCGTCGTCCTCGTCGTCCTCGTCCTCGTCCTCGTCGTCCACGACGTCCTCGTCCTCGGCGTCCTCGTCCTCGTCGTCCTCGTCCTCGTCGTCCTCGTCCTCGTCGTCCTCGTCCTCGTCGTCCTCGTCGTCCTCGTCCTCGTCCTCGTCGTCCTCGTCCTCGTCGTCCTCGTCCTCGTCGTCCTCGTCGTCCTCGTCGTCCTCGTCGTCCTCGTCCTCGTCGTCCTCGTCTTCCTCGTCCTCGTCCTCGTCGTCCTCGTCGTCCTCGTACTCGTCGTCCTCGTCGTCCTCGTCCTCGTCGTCCTCGTCCTCGTCGTCCTCCTCCTCGTCGTCCTCGTCCTCGTCGTCCTCGTCCTCGTCGTCCTCGTCCTCGTCGTCCTCGTCCTCGTCGTCCTCGTCGTCCTCGTCGGCCTCGTCCTCGTCGTCCTCGTCGTCCTCGTCCTCGTCGTCCTCGTCGTCCTCGTCGGCCTCGTCCTCGTCGTCCTCGTCGTCCTCGTCGTCCTCGTCCTCGTCGTCCTCGTCGTCCTCGTCCTCGTCGTCCTCGTCGTCCTCGTCGTCCTCGTTCTCGTCGTCCTCGTCGTCCTCGTCGTCCTCGTCCTCGTCGTCCTCGTCGTCCTCGTACTCGTCGTCCTCGTACTCGTCGTCCTCGTCGTCCTCGTCGTCCTCGTCCTCGTCGTCCTCGTCCTCGTCGTCCTCGTCGACCTCGTCCTCGTCCTCGTCGTCCTCGTCCTCGTCCTCGTCGTCCTCGTCCTCGTCGTCCTCGTCGACCTCGTCCTCGTCCTCGTCGTCCTCGTCCTCGTCGTCCTCGTCCTCGTCGTCCTCGTCGTCCTCGTCCTCGTCCTCGTCGTCCTCGTCGTCCTCGTCCTCGTCGTCCTCGTCGTCCTCGTCCTCGTCGTCCTCGTCCTCGTCCTCGTCGTCCTCGTCGTCCTCGTCCTCGTCGTCCTCGTCGTCCTCGTCCTCGTCGTCCTCGTCGTCCTCGTCCTCGTCGTCCTCGTCGTCCTCGTCCTCGTCGTCCTCGTCCTCGTCGTCCTCGTCTTCCTCGTCCTCGTCCTCGTCCTCGTCGTCCTCGTCTTCCTCGTCCTCGTCCTCGTACTCGTCGTCCTCGTCGTCCTCGTCCTCGTCGTCCTCGTCCTCGTCGTCCTCGTCCTCGTCCTCGTCGTCCTCGTCCTCGTCGTCCTCGTCCTCGTCGTCCTCGTCCTCGTCGTCCTCGTCCTCGTCGTCCTCGTCGTCCTCGTCGTCCTCGTCGTCCTCGTCGTCCTCGTCGTCTTCGTCCTCGTCATCGTCGTCCTCGTCATGGTCGTCCTCGTCATCGTCGTCCTCGTCCTCGTCGTCCTCGTCGTCCTCGTCGTCCTCGTCGTCCTCGTCGTCCTCGTACTCGTCGTCCTCGTCGTCCTCGTCGTCCTCGTACTCGTCGTCCTCGTCGTCCTCGTCCTCGTCGTCCTCGTCGTCCTCGTCCTCGTCGTCCTCGTCCTCGTCGTCCTCGTCCTCGTCGTCCGCGTCCTCGTCGTCCTCGTCCTCGTCGTCCTCGTCCTCGTCGTCCTCGTCCTCGTCGTCCTCGTCGTCCTCGTCCTCGTCGTCCTCGTCGTCCTCGTCCTCGTCGTCCTCGTCTTCCTCGTCCTCGTCTTCCTCGTCCTCGTCCTCGTCGTCCTCGTCGTCCTCGTACTCGTCGTCCTCGTCGTCCTCGTCCTCGTCGCCCTCGTCCTCGTCGTCCTCGTCCTCGTCCTCGTCGTCCTCGTCCTCGTCGTCCTCGTCCTCGTCGTCCTCGTCCTCGTCGTCCTCGTCCTCGTCGTCCTCGTCCTCGTTGTCCTCGTCCTCGTCGTCCTCGTCCTCGTCGTCCTCGTCCTCGTCGTCCTCGTCGTCCTCGTCCTCGTCGTCCTCGTCCTCGTCGTCCTCGTCCTCGTCGTCCTCGTCCTCGTCGTCCTCGTCGTCCTCGTCCTCGTCCTCGTCGTCCTCGTCCTCGTCGTCCTCGTCCTCGTCGTCCTCGTCGTCCTCGTCGTCCTCGTCGTCCTCGTCCTCGTCGTCCTCGTCTTCCTCGTCCTCGTCCTCGTCGTCCTCGTCGTCCTCGTACTCGTCGTCCTCGTCGTCCTCGTCCTCGTCGTCCTCGTCCTCGTCGTCCTCCTCCTCGTCGTCCTCGTCCTCGTCGTCCTCGTCCTCGTCGTCCTCGTCCTCGTCGTCCTCCTCCTCGTCGTCCTCGTCCTCGTCGTCCTCGTCCTCGTCGTCCTCGTCCTCGTCGTCCTCGTCCTCGTCGTCCTCGTCCTCGTCGTCCTCGTCCTCGTCGTCCTCGTCCTCGTCGTCCTCGTCCTCGTCGTCCTCGTCGTCCTCGTCGTCCTCGTCGTCCTCGTACTCGTCGTCCTCGTCGTCCTCGTCCTCGTCGTCCTCGTCGTCCTCGTCGTCCTCGTCGTCCTCGTCGTCCTCGTCGTCCTCGTCGTCCTCGTCCTCGTCGTCCTCGTCGTCCTCGTCCTCGTCGTCCTCGTCGTCCTCGTCCTCGTCGTCCTCGTCTTCCTCGTCCTCGTCCTCGTCGTCCTCGTCGTCCTCGTACTCGTCGTCCTCGTCGTCCTCGTCCTCGTCGCCCTCGTCCTCGTCGTCCTCGTCCTCGTCGTCCTCGTCCTCGTCGTCCTCGTCGACCTCGTCCTCGTCCTCGTCGTCCTCGTCCTCGTCGTCCTCGTCATCGTCGTCCTCGTCCTCGTCGTCCTCGTCGTCCTCGTCGTCCTCGTACTCGTCGTCCTCGTCGTCCTCGTCGTCCTCGTCCTCGTCGTCCTCGTCGTCCTCGTCCTCGTCGTCCTCGTCCTCGTCCTCGTCGTCCTCGTCCTCGTCCTCGTCGTCCTCGTCCTCGTCGTCCTCGTCCTCGTCGTCCTCGTCCTCGTCGTCCTCGTCCTCGTCGTCCTCGTCGTCCTCGTCTTCCTCGTCCTCGTCCTCGTCGTCCTCGTCGTCCTCGTACTCGTCGTCCTCGTCGTCCTCGTCCTCGTCGTCCTCGTACTCGTCGTCCTCGTCGTCCTCGTCCTCGTCCTCGTCGTCCTCGTCGTCCTCGTCCTCGTCCTCGTCGTCTTCGTCCTCGTCGTCCTCGTCCTCGTCGTCCTCGTCCTCGTCGCCCTCGTCCTCGTCGTCCTCGTCCTCGTCGTCCTCGTCCTCGTCTACCTCGTCCTCGTCGTCCTCGTCGTCCTCGTCCTCGTCGTCCTCGTCCTCGTCGTCATCGTCGTCCTCGTCCTCGTCGTCCTCGTCGTCCTCGTCGTCCTCGTACTCGTCGTCCTCGTCGTCCTCGTCCTCGTCCTCGTCTTCCTCGTCGTCCTCGTCCTCGTCCTCGTCGTCCACGACGTCCTCGTCCTCGTCGTCCTCGTCCTCGTCGTCCTCGTCCTCGTCGTCCTCGTCGTCCTCGTCCTCGTCGTCCTCGTCCTCGTCCTCGTCGTCCTCGTCCTCGTCCTCGTCGTCCTCGTCCTCGTCGTCCTCGTCCTCGTCGTCCTCGTCCTCGTCGTCCTCTTCCTCGTCGTCCTCGTCCTCGTCGTCCTCGTCCTCGTCGTCCTCGTCCTCGTCGTCCTCGTCCTCGTCGTCCTCGTCCTCGTCGTCCTCGTCCTCGTCGTCCTCGTCCTCGTCGTCCTCGTCCTCGTCGTCCTCGTCCTCGTCGTCCTCGTCCTCGTCGTCCTCGTCCTCGTCGTCCTCGTCCTCGTCGTCCTCGTCCTCGTCGTCCTCGTCCTCGTCGTCCTCGTCCTCGTCGTCCTCGTCCTCGTCGTCCTCGTCGTCCTCGTCTTCCTCGTCCTCGTCCTCGTCGTCCTCGTCGTCCTCGTACTCGTCGTCCTCGTCGTCCTCGTCCTCGTCGTCCTCGTACTCGTCGTCCTCGTCGTCCTCGTCCTCGTCCTCGTCGTCCTCGTCGTCCTCGTCCTCGTCCTCGTCGTCTTCGTCCTCGTCGTCCTCGTCCTCGTCGTCCTCGTCCTCGTCGCCCTCGTCCTCGTCGTCCTCGTCCTCGTCGTCCTCGTCCTCGTCTACCTCGTCCTCGTCGTCCTCGTCGTCCTCGTCCTCGTCGTCCTCGTCCTCGTCGTCATCGTCGTCCTCGTCCTCGTCGTCCTCGTCGTCCTCGTCGTCCTCGTACTCGTCGTCCTCGTCGTCCTCGTCCTCGTCGTCCTCGTCGTCCTCGTCCTCGTCGTCCTCGTCGTCCTCGTCCTCGTCCTCGTCTTCCTCGTCGTCCTCGTCCTCGTCCTCGTCGTCCACGACGTCCTCGTCCTCGTCGTCCACGACGTCCTCGTCCTCGTCGTCCTCGTCGTCCTCGTCCTCGTCGTCCTCGTCGACCTCGTCGTCCTCGTCGTCCTCGTCCTCGTCGTCCTCGTCGTCCTCGTCGTCCTCGTCGTCCTCGTCGTCCTCGTCGTCCTCGTCGTCCTCGTCGTCCTCGTCGTCCTCGTCGTCCTCGTCGTCCTCGTCCTCGTCGTCCTCGTCGTCCTCGTCGTCCTCGTCGTCCACGACGTCCTCGTCCTCGTCCTCGTCCTCGTCGTCCTCGTCGTCCTCGTCGTCCTCGTCGTCCTCGTACTCGTCGTCCTCGTCGTCCTCGTCCTCGTTGTCCTCGTCGTCCTCGTCCTCGTCCTCGTCGTCCTCGTCGTCCTCGTCCTCGTCCTCGTCGTCCACGACGTCCTCGTCCTCGTCGTCCACGACGTCCTCGTCCTCGTCGTCCTCGTCCTCGTCGTCCTCGTCCTCGTCGTCCTCGTCGTCCTCGTCGTCCTCGTCCTCGTCGTCCTCGTCCTCGTCGTCCTCGTCCTCGTCCTCGTCGTCCTCGTCCTCGTCGTCTTCGTCCTCGTCGTCCTCGTCCTCGTCGTCCTCGTCCTCGTCGTCCTCGTCCTCGTCGTCCTCGTCCTCGTCGTCCTCGTACTCGTCGTCCTCGTCCTCGTCGTCCTCGTCCTCGTCGTCCTCGTCCTCGTCGTCCTCGTCGTCCTCGTCGTCCTCGTCGTCCTCGTACTCGTCGTCCTCGTCGTCCTCGTCCTCGTCGTCCTCGTCGTCCTCGTCGTCCTCGTCCTCGTCCTCGTCGTCCTCGTCGTCCTCGTCCTCGTCCTCGTCGTCCTCGTCGTCCTCGTCCTCGTCCTCGTCGTCCACGACGTCCTCGTCCTCGTCGTCCACGACGTCCTCGTCCTCGTCGTCCTCGTCCTCGTCGTCCTCGTCCTCGTCCTCGTCGTCCTCGTCCTCGTCGTCCTCGTCCTCGTCGTCCTCGTCCTCGTCGTCCTCGTCCTCGTCGTCCTCGTCCTCGTCGTCCTCGTCCTCGTCGTCCTCGTCCTCGTCGTCCTCGTCCTCGTCCTCGTCGTCCACGACGTCCTCGTCGTCCTCGTCCTCGTCGTCCTCGTCCTCGTCGTCCTCGTCGTCCTCGTCCTCGTCGTCCGCGTCGTCCTCGTCGTCCTCGTCCTCGTCGTCTTCGTCGTCCTCGTCGTCCTCGTCGTCCTCGTCCTCGTCGTCCTCGTCGTCCTCGTCGTCCTCGTCCTCGTCGTCCTCGTCCTCGTCGTCCTCGTCCTCGTCGTCCTCGTCCTCGTCGTCCTCGTCGTCCTCGTCGTCCTCGTCCTCGTCGTCCTCGTCCTCGTCGTCCTCGTCCTCGTCGTCCTCGTCCTCGTCGTCCTCGTCGTCCTCGTCCTCGTCGTCCTCGTCGTCCTCGTCCTCGTCGTCCTCGTCTTCCTCGTCCTCGTCCTCGTCGTCCTCGTCGTCCTCGTACTCGTCGTCCTCGTCGTCCTCGTACTCGTCGTCCTCGTCGTCCTCGTACTCGTCGTCCTCGTCCTCGTCGTCCTCGTCGACCTCGTCCTCGTCCTCGTCGTCCTCGTCCTCGTCGTCCTCGTCCTCGTCGTCCTCGTCCTCGTCGTCCTCCTCCTCGTCGTCCTCGTCCTCGTCGTCCTCGTCCTCGTCGTCCTCGTCCTCGTCGTCCTCGTCCTCGTCGTCCTCGTCCTCGTCGTCCTCGTCGTCCTCGTCGTCCTCGTCGTCCTCGTACTCGTCGTCCTCGTCGTCCTCGTCGTCCTCGTACTCGTCGTCCTCGTCGTCCTCGTCCTCGTCGTCCTCGTCGTCCTCGTCGTCCTCGTCGTCCTCGTCGTCCTCGTCGTCCTCGTCGTCCTCGTCCTCGTCGTCCTCGTCGTCCTCGTCCTCGTCGTCCTCGTCCTCGTCGTCCTCGTCCTCGTCGTCCTCGTCCTCGTCGTCCTCGTCCTCGTCGTCCTCGTCCTCGTCGTCCTCGTCCTCGTCGTCCTCGTCCTCGTCGTCCTCGTCCTCGTCGTCCTCGTCCTCGTCGTCCTCGTCCTCGTCGTCCTCGTCCTCGTCCTCGTCGTCCTCGTCCTCGTCGTCCTCGTCCTCGTCGTCCTCGTCCTCGTCGTCCTCGTCCTCGGCGTCCTCGTCCTCGTCGTCCTCGTCCTCGTCGTCCTCGTCCTCGTCGTCCTCGTCCTCGTCGTCCTCGTCCTCGTCGTCCTCGTCCTCGTCGTCCTCGTCCTCGTCGTCCTCGTCCTCGTCGTCGTCGTCCTCGTCGTCCTCGTCCTCGTCGTCCTCGTCCTCGTCGTCTTCGTCCTCGTCGTCCTCGTCGTCCTCGTCCTCGTCGTCCTTGTCCTCGTCGCCCTCGTCCTCGTCGTCCTCGTCCTCGTCGTCCTCGTCCTCGTCCTCGTCGTCCTCGTCCTCGTCGTCCTCGTCCACGACGTCCTCGTCCTCGTCCTCGTCGTCCTCGTCCTCGTCGTCCTCGTCCTCGTCGTCCTCGTCCTCGTCGTCCTCGTCCTCGTCGTCCTCGTCCTCGTCGTCCTCGTCCTCGTCGTCCTCGTCCTCGTCGTCCTCGTCCTCGTCGTCCTCGTCCTCGTCGTCCTCGTCCTCGTCGTCCTCGTCCTCGTCGTCCTCGTCCTCGTCGTCCTCGTCGTCCTCGTCGTCCTCGTCGTCCTCGTACTCGTCGTCCTCGTCGTCCTCGTCCTCGTTGTCCTCGTCGTCCTCGTCCTCGTCCTCGTCGTCCTCGTCGTCCTCGTCCTCGTCCTCGTCGTCCACGACGTCCTCGTCCTCGTCGTCCACGACGTCCTCGTCCTCGTCGTCCTCGTCCTCGTCGTCCTCGTCCTCGTCGTCCTCGTCGTCCTCGTCGTCCTCGTCCTCGTCGTCCTCGTCCTCGTCGTCCTCGTCCTCGTCGTCCTCGTCCTCGTCGTCCTCGTCCTCGTCGTCCTCGTCCTCGTCGTCCTCGTCCTCGTCGTCCTCGTCCTCGTCGTCCTCGTCCTCGTCGTCCTCGTCCTCGTCGTCCTCGTCCTCGTCGTCCTCGTCCTCGTCGTCCTCGTCCTCGTCGTCCTCGTCTTCCTCGTCCTCGTCCTCGTCGTCCTCGTCGTCCTCGTACTCGTCGTCCTCGTCGTCCTCGTCCTCGTTGTCCTCGTCGTCCTCGTCGTCCTCGTACTCGTCGTCCTCGTCGTCCTCGTCCTCGTCGTCCTCGTCCTCGTCGTCCTCGTCGTCCTCGTCCTCGTCCTCGTCGTCTTCGTCCTCGTCGTCCTCGTCCTCGTCGTCCTCGTCGTCCTCGTCCTCGTCCTCGTCGTCCACGACGTCCTCGTCCTCGTCGTCCTCGTCCTCGTCGTCCTCGTCGTCCTCGTCCTCCTCGTCCTCGTCTTCCTCGTCCTCGTCCTCGTCGTCCTCGTCGTCCTCGTACTCGTCGTCCTCGTCGTCCTCGTCCTCGTCGTCCTCGTCCTCGTCGTCCTCGTCCTCGTCGTCCTCGTCCTCGTCGTCCTCGTCGACCTCGTCCTCGTCCTCGTCGTCCTCGTCCTCGTCGTCCTCGTCGACCTCGTCCTCGTCCTCGTCGTCCTCGTCTTCGTCGTCCTCGTCATCGTCGTCCTCGTCCTCGTCGTCCTCGTCGTCCTCATCGTCCTCGTACTCGTCGTCCTCGTCGTCCTCGTCCTCGTCGTCCTCGTCGTCCTCGTCCTCGTCGTCCTCGTCGTCCTCGTCCTCGTCCTCGTCTTCCTCGTCGTCCTCGTCCTCGTCCTCGTCGTCCACGACGTCCTCGTCCTCGTCGTCCACGACGTCCTCGTCCTCGTCGTCCTCGTCCTCGTCGTCCTCGTCCTCGTCGTCCTCGTCCTCGTCGTCCTCGTCCTCGTCCTCGTCGTCCTCGTCCTCGTCGTCCTCGTCCTCGTCCTCGTCGTCCTCGTCCTCGTCGTCCTCGTCCTCGTCCTCGTCGTCCTCGTCCTCGTCGTCGTCGTCCTCGTCCTCGTCGTCCTCGTCCTCGTCCTCGTCGTCCTCGTCCTCGTCGTCCTCGTCCTCGTCCTCGTCGTCCTCGTCCTCGTCGTCCTCGTCCTCGTCGTCCTCGTCCTCGTCGTCCTCGTCCTCGTCGTCCTCGTCCTCGTCGTCCTCGTCCTCGTCGTCCTCGTCCTCGTCGTCCTCGTCCTCGTCCTCGTCGTCCTCGTCCTCGTCGTCCTCGTCCTCGTCGTCCTCGTCCTCGTCGTCCTCGTCCTCGTCGTCCTCGTCCTCGTCGTCCTCGTCCTCGTCGTCCTCGTCCTCGTCGTCCTCGTCCTCGTCGTCCTCGTCCTCGTCGTCCTCGTCCTCGTCGTCCTCGTCCTCGTCGTCCTCGTCCTCGTCGTCCTCGTCCTCGTCGTCCTCGTCCTCGTCGTCCTCGTCCTCGTCGTCCTCGTCCTCGTCGTCCTCGTCCTCGTCGTCCTCGTCCTCGTCGTCCTCGTCCTCGTCGTCCTCGTCCTCGTCGTCCTCGTCCTCGTCGTCCTCGTCCTCGTCGTCTTCGTCCTCGTCGTCCTCGTCGTCCTCGTCCTCGTCGTCCTTGTCCTCGTCGCCCTCGTCCTCGTCGTCCTCGTCCTCGTCGTCCTCGTCCTCGTCCTCGTCGTCCTCGTCCTCGTCGTCCTCGTCCACGACGTCCTCGTCCTCGTCCTCGTCGTCCTCGTCCTCGTCGTCCTCGTCCTCGTCGTCCTCGTCCTCGTCGTCCTCGTCCTCGTCGTGCTCGTCGTCCTCGTCCTCGTCGTCCTTGTCCTCGTCGTCCTCGTCCTCGTCGTCCTCGTCCTCGTCGTCCTCGTCCACGACGTCCTCGTCCTCGTCCTCGTCGTCCTCGTCCTCGTCCTCGTCGTCCTCGTCCTCGTCGTCCTCGTCCTCGTCGTCCTCGTCCTCGTCGTCCTCGTCCTCGTCGTCCTCGTCCTCGTCGTCCTCGTCCTCGTCGTCCTCGTCCTCGTCGTCCTCGTCCTCGTCGTCCTCGTCGTCCTCGTCGTCCTCGTCGTCCTCGTACTCGTCGTCCTCGTCGTCCTCGTCCTCGTTGTCCTCGTCGTCCTCGTCCTCGTCCTCGTCGTCCTCGTCGTCCTCGTCCTCGTCCTCGTCGTCCACGACGTCCTCGTCCTCGTCGTCCACGACGTCCTCGTCCTCGTCGTCCTCGTCCTCGTCGTCCTCGTCCTCGTCGTCCTCGTCGTCCTCGTCCTCGTCA
Source organism: Andrena hattorfiana (assembly GCA_944738655.2). Classification (NCBI taxonomy): domain Eukaryota; kingdom Metazoa; phylum Arthropoda; class Insecta; order Hymenoptera; family Andrenidae; genus Andrena; species Andrena hattorfiana. Next base: position 25,238,452 of record OX122893.2, on the reverse strand, counting down.
TCCTCGTCCTCGTCGTCCTCGTCCTCGTCGTCCTCGTCGTCCTCGTCCTCGTCATCCTCGTCCTCGTCGTCCTCGTCCTCGTCGTCCTCGTCCTCGTCCTCGTCGTCCTCGTCCTCGTCGTCCTCGTCCTCGTCGTCCTCGTCCTCGTCGTCCTCGTCCTCGTCGTCCTCGTCCTCGTCGTCCTCGTCCTCGTCGTCCTCGTCCTCGTCGTCCTCGTCCTCGTCGTCCTCGTCCTCGTCGTCCTCGTCCTCGTCGTCCTCGTCCTCGTCGTCCTCGTCCTCGTCGTCCTCGTCCTCGTCGTCCTCGTCCTCGTCGTCCTCGTCCTCGTCGTCCTCGTCCTCGTCGTCCTCGTCCTCGTCGTCCTCGTCTTCCTCGTCCTCGTCCTCGTAGTCCTCGTCGTCCTCGTACTCGTCGTCCTCGTCGTCCTCGTCCTCGTTGTCCTCGTCGTCCTCGTCGTCCTCGTACTCGTCGTCCTCGTCGTCCTCGTCCTCGTCGTCCTCGTCCTCGTCGTCCTCGTCGTCCTCGTCCTCGTCCTCGTCGTCTTCGTCCTCGTCGTCCTCGTCCTCGTCGTCCTCGTCGTCCTCGTCCTCGTCCTCGTCGTCCACGACGTCCTCGTCCTCGTCGTCCTCGTCCTCGTCGTCCTCGTCCTCGTCGTGCTCGTCGTCCTCGTCCTCGTCGTCCTTGTCCTCGTCGTCCTCGTCCTCGTCGTCCTCGTCCTCGTCGTCCTCGTCCTCGTCCTCGTCGTCCTCGTCCTCGTCGTCCTCGTCCTCGTCGTCCTCGTCGTCCTCGTCCTCGTCGTCCTCGTCGTCCTCGTCCTCGTCGTCCTCGTCGTCCTCGTCCTCGTCGTCCTCGTCGTCCTCGTCCTCGTCGTCCTCGTCCTCGTCGTCCTCGTCGTCCTCGTCCTCGTCCTCGTCGTCCTCGTCCTCGTCCTCGTCGACCTCGTCGTCCTCGTCGTCCTCGTCCTCGTCGTCCTCGTCGACCTCGTCGTCCTCGTCGTCCTCGTCCTCGTCGTCCTCGTCGTCCTCGTCGTCCTCGTCGTCCTCGTCGTCCTCGTCGTCCTCGTCGTCCTCGTCGTCCTCGTCGTCCTCGTCCTCGTCGTCCTCGTCGTCCTCGTCGTCCTCGTCGTCCTCGTCCTCGTCCTCGTCGTCCTCGTCGTCCTCGTCCTCGTCCTCGTCGTCCACGACGTCCTCGTCGTCCTCGTCCTCGTCGTCCTCGTCCTCGTCGTCCTCGTCCTCGTCGTCCTCGTCCTCGTCGTCCTCGTCCTCGTCGTCCTCGTCCTCGTCGTCCTCGTCCTCGTCGTCCTCGTCGTCCTCGTCCTCGTCGTCCGCGTCGTCCTCGTCGTCCTCGTCCTCGTCGTCCTCGTCGTCCTCGTCGTCCTCGTCGTCCTCGTCCTCGTCGTCCTCGTCGTCCTCGTCGTCCTCGTCCTCGTCGTCCTCGTCCTCGTCGTCCTCGTCCTCGTCGTCCTCGTCCTCGTCGTCCTCGTCGTCCTCGTCCTCGTCGTCCTCGTCGTCCTCGTCCTCGTCGTCCTCGTCTTCCTCGTCCTCGTCCTCGTCGTCCTCGTCGTCCTCGTACTCGTCGTCCTCGTCGTCCTCGTACTCGTCGTCCTCGTCGTCCTCGTACTCGTCGTCCTCGTCCTCGTCGTCCTCGTCGACCTCGTCCTCGTCCTCGTCGTCCTCGTCCTCGTCGTCCTCGTCCTCGTCGTCCTCGTCCTCGTCGTCCTCCTCCTCGTCGTCCTCGTCCTCGTCGTCCTCGTCCTCGTCGTCCTCGTCCTCGTCGTCCTCGTCCTCGTCGTCCTCGTCCTCGTCGTCCTCGTCCTCGTCGTCCTCGTCCTCGTCGTCCTCGTCGTCCTCGTCGTCCTCGTCGTCCTCGTACTCGTCGTCCTCGTCGTCCTCGTCCTCGTCGTCCTCGTCGTCCTCGTCGTCCTCGTCGTCCTCGTCGTCCTCGTCGTCCTCGTCGTCCTCGTCCTCGTCGTCCTCGTCGTCCTCGTCCTCGTCGTCCTCGTCGTCCTCGTCCTCGTCGTCCTCGTCCTCGTCGTCCTCGTCTTCCTCGTCCTCGTCCTCGTCGTCCTCGTCGTCCTCGTACTCGTCGTCCTCGTCGTCCTCGTCCTCGTCGTCCTCGTCCTCGTCGTCCTCGTCGACCTCGTCCTCGTCCTCGTCGTCCTCGTCCTCGTCGTCCTCGTCATCGTCGTCCTCGTCCTCGTCGTCCTCGTCGTCCTCGTCGTCCTCGTACTCGTCGTCCTCGTCGTCCTCGTCGTCCTCGTCCTCGTCGTCCTCGTCGTCCTCGTCCTCGTCGTCCTCGTCGTCCTCGTCCTCGTCCTCGTCTTCCTCGTCGTCCTCGTCCTCGTCCTCGTCGTCCACGACGTCCTCGTCCTCGTCGTCCTCGTCCTCGTCGTCCTCGTCCTCGTCGTCCTCGTCGTCCTCGTCCTCGTCGTCCTCGTCCTCGTCCTCGTCGTCCTCGTCCTCGTCCTCGTCGTCCTCGTCCTCGTCCTCGTCGTCCTCGTCCTCGTCGTCCTCGTCCTCGTCGTCCTCGTCCTCGTCGTCCTCGTCCTCGTCGTCCTCGTCCTCGTCGTCCTCGTCCTCGTCGTCCTCGTCCTCGTCGTCCTCGTCCTCGTCGTCCTCGTCCTCGTCGTCCTCGTCGTCCTCGTCTTCCTCGTCCTCGTCCTCGTCGTCCTCGTCGTCCTCGTACTCGTCGTCCTCGTCGTCCTCGTCCTCGTCGTCCTCGTACTCGTCGTCCTCGTCGTCCTCGTCCTCGTCCTCGTCGTCCTCGTCGTCCTCGTCCTCGTCCTCGTCGTCTTCGTCCTCGTCGTCCTCGTCCTCGTCGTCCTCGTCCTCGTCGTCCTCGTCCTCGTCGTCCTCGTCCTCGTCGTCCTCGTCCTCGTCGTCCTCGTCCTCGTCGTCCTCGTCCTCGTCGTCCTCGTCGTCCTCTTCCTCGTCGTCCTCGTCCTCGTCGTCATCGTCGTCCTCGTCCTCGTCGTCCTCGTCGTCCTCGTCGTCCTCGTACTCGTCGTCCTCGTCGTCCTCGTCCTCGTCGTCCTCGTCGTCCTCGTCCTCGTCGTCCTCGTCGTCCTCGTCCTCGTCCTCGTCTTCCTCGTCGTCCTCGTCCTCGTCCTCGTCGTCCACGACGTCCTCGTCCTCGTCGTCCACGACGTCCTCGTCCTCGTCGTCCACGACGTCCTCGTCCTCGTCGTCCACGACGTCCTCGTCCTCGTCGTCCTCGTCCTCGTCGTCCTCGTCCTCGTCGTCCTCGTCGTCCTCGTCCTCGTCGTCCTCGTCCTCGTCCTCGTCGTCCTCGTCCTCGTCGTCCTCGTCCTCGTCGTCCTCGTCCTCGTCGTCCTCGTCCTCGTCGTCCTCGTCCTCGTCGTCCTCGTCGTCCTCGTCCTCGTCGTCCTCGTCCTCGTCGTCCTCGTCCTCGTCGTCCTCGTCCTCGTCGTCCTCGTCCTCGTCGTCCTCGTCCTCGTCGTCCTCGTCTTCCTCGACCTCGTCCTCGTCGTCCTCGTCGTCCTCGTACTCGTCGTCCTCGTCGTCCTCGTCCTCGTCGTCCTCGTCGTCCTCGTCCTCGTCGTCCTCGTCCTCGTCGTCCTCGTCCTCGTCGTCTTCGTCCTCGTCGTCCTCGTCGTCCTCGTCCTCGTCGTCCTTGTCCTCGTCGTCCTCGTCCTCGTCGTCCTCGTCCTCGTCGTCCTCGTCCTCGTCCTCGTCGTCCTCGTCCTCGTCCTCGTCGTCCTCGTCCTCGTCCTCGTCGACCTCGTCGTCCTCGTCGACCTCGTCGTCCTCGTCCTCGTCGTCCTCGTCGTCCTCGTCGTCCTCGTCCTCGTCCTCGTCGACGTCGTCGTCCTCGTCGTCCTCGTCCTCGTCGTCCTCGTCGACCTCGTCGTCCTCGTCGTCCTCGTCCTCGTCGTCCTCGTCGTCCTCGTCGTCCTCGTCGTCCTCGTCGTCCTCGTCGTCCTCGTCGTCCTCGTCGTCCTCGTCCTCGTCGTCCTCGTCGTCCTCGTCCTCGTCGTCCTCGTCCTCGTCGTCCTCGTCCTCGTCGTCCTCGTCCTCGTCGTCCTCGTCCTCGTCGTCCTCGTCCTCGTCGTCCTCGTCCTCGTCGTCCTCGTCGTCCTCGTCGTCCTCGTCGTCCTCGTCCTCGTCGTCCTCGTCGTCCTCGTCGTCCTCGTACTCGTCGTCCTCGTCGTCCTCGTCGTCCTCGTTCTCGTCGTCCTCGTCGTCCTCGTCCTCGTCGTCCTCGTCGTCCTCGTCCTCGTCCTCGTCTTCCTCGTCGTCCTCGTCCTCGTCCTCGTCGTCCACGACGTCCTCGTCCTCGTCGTCCTCGTCCTCGTCGTCCTCGTCGTCCTCGTCCTCGTCGTCCTCGTCCTCGTCCTCGTCGTCCTCGTCCTCGTCCTCGTCGTCCTCGTCCTCGTCCTCGTCGTCCTCGTCCTCGTCGTCCTCGTCCTCGTCGTCCTCGTCCTCGTCGTCCTCGTCCTCGTCGTCCTCGTCCTCGTCGTCCTCGTCCTCGTCGTCCTCGTCCTCGTCGTCCTCGTCCTCGTCGTCCTCGTCCTCGTCGTCCTCGTCCTCGTCGTCCTCGTCCTCGTCGTCCTCGTCCTCGTCGTCCTCGTCCTCGTCGTCCTCGTCCTCGTCGTCCTCGTCCTCGTCGTCCTCGTCCTCGTCGTCCTCGTCCTCGTCGTCCTCGTCCTCGTCGTCCTCGTCCTCGTCGTCCTCGTCCTCGTCGTCCTCGTCCTCGTCGTCCTCGTCGTCCTCGTCTTCCTCGTCCTCGTCCTCGTCGTCCTCGTCGTCCTCGTACTCGTCGTCCTCGTCGTCCTCGTCCTCGTCGTCCTCGTACTCGTCGTCCTCGTCGTCCTCGTCCTCGTCCTCGTCGTCCTCGTCGTCCTCGTCCTCGTCCTCGTCGTCTTCGTCCTCGTCGTCCTCGTCCTCGTCGTCCTCGTCCTCGTCGTCCTCGTCCTCGTCGTCCTCGTCCTCGTCGTCCTCGTCCTCGTCGTCCTCGTCCTCGTCGTCCTCGTCGTCCTCGTCCTCGTCGTCCTCGTCCTCGTCGTCATCGTCGTCCTCGTCCTCGTCGTCCTCGTCGTCCTCGTCGTCCTCGTACTCGTCGTCCTCGTCGTCCTCGTCCTCGTCGTCCTCGTCGTCCTCGTCCTCGTCGTCCTCGTCGTCCTCGTCCTCGTCCTCGTCTTCCTCGTCGTCCTCGTCCTCGTCCTCGTCGTCCACGACGTCCTCGTCCTCGTCGTCCACGACGTCCTCGTCCTCGTCGTCCACGACGTCCTCGTCCTCGTCGTCCACGACGTCCTCGTCCTCGTCGTCCTCGTCCTCGTCGTCCTCGTCCTCGTCGTCCTCGTCGTCCTCGTCCTCGTCGTCCTCGTCCTCGTCGTCCTCGTCCTCGTCGTCCTCGTCCTCGTCGTCCTCGTCCTCGTCGTCCTCGTCCTCGTCGTCCTCGTCCTCGTCGTCCTCGTCCTCGTCGTCCTCGTCCTCGTCGTCCTCGTCCTCGTCGTCCTCGTCCTCGTCGTCCTCGTCCTCGTCGTCCTCGTCCTCGTCGTCCTCGTCCTCGTCGTCCTCGTCCTCGTCGTCCTCGTCCTCGTCGTCCTCGTCTTCCTCGACCTCGTCCTCGTCGTCCTCGTCGTCCTCGTACTCGTCGTCCTCGTCGTCCTCGTCCTCGTCGTCCTCGTCGTCCTCGTCCTCGTCGTCCTCGTCCTCGTCGTCCTCGTCCTCGTCGTCTTCGTCCTCGTCGTCCTCGTCGTCCTCGTCCTCGTCGTCCTTGTCCTCGTCGTCCTTGTCCTCGTCGTCCTCGTCCTCGTCGTCCTTGTCCTCGTCGTCCTCGTCCTCGTCCTCGTCGTCCTCGTCCTCGTCGTCCTCGTCGTCCTCGTCCTCGTCGTCCTCGTCGTCCTCGTCCTCGTCGTCCTCGTCGTCCTCGTCCTCGTCCTCGTCGTCCTCGTCCTCGTCCTCGTCGACCTCGTCGTCCTCGTCCTCGTCGTCCTCGTCGTCCTCGTCGTCCTCGTCCTCGTCCTCGTCGACGTCGTCGTCCTCGTCGTCCTCGTCCTCGTCGTCCTCGTCGACCTCGTCGTCCTCGTCGTCCTCGTCCTCGTCGTCCTCGTCGTCCTCGTCGTCCTCGTCGTCCTCGTCGTCCTCGTCGTCCTCGTCGTCCTCGTCGTCCTCGTCCTCGTCGTCCTCGTCGTCCTCGTCCTCGTCGTCCTCGTCCTCGTCGTCCTCGTCGTCCTCGTCGTCCTCGTCGTCCTCGTCGTCCTCGTCCTCGTCCTCGTCGTCCTCGTCGTCCTCGTCCTCGTCCTGGTCGTCCACGACGTCCTCGTCGTCCTCGTCCTCGTCGTCCTCGTCCTCGTCGTCCTCGTCGTCCTCGTCCTCGTCGTCCGCGTCGTCCTCGTCGTCCTCGTCCTCGTCGTCCTCGTCGTCCTCGTCGTCCTCGTCGTCCTCGTCCTCGTCGTCCTCGTCGTCCTCGTCGTCCTCGTCCTCGTCGTCCTCGTCCTCGTCGTCCTTGTCCTCGTTGTCCTCGTCCTCGTCGTTCTCGTCGTCCTCGTCCTCGTCGTCCTCGTCGTCCTCGTCCTCGTCGTCCTCGTCTTCCTCGTCCTCGTCCTCGTCGTCCTCGTCGTCCTCGTACTCGTCGTCCTCGTCGTCCTCGTACTCGTCGTCCTCGTCGTCCTCGTCGTCCTCGTCCTCGTCGTCCTCGTCCTCGTCGTCCTCGTCGTCCTCGTCGACCTCGTCCTCGTCCTCGTCGTCCTCGTCCTCGTCCTCGTCGTCCTCGTCCTCGTCGTCCTCGTCCTCGTCGTCCTCGTCGTCCTCGTCGACCTCGTCCTCTTCCTCGTCGTCCTCGTCCTCGTCGTCCTCGTCCTCGTCGTCCTCGTCCTCGTCCTCGTCGTTCTCGTCCTCGTCGTCCTCGTCCTCGTCGTCCTCGTCCTCGTCGTCCTCGTCCTCGTCGTCCTCGTCCTCGTCGTCCTCGTTCTCGTCGTCCTCGTCCTCGTCCTCGTCGTCCTCGTCCTCGTCGTCCTCGTCCTCGTCGTCCTCGTCCTCGTCGTCCTCGTCCTCGTCGTCCTCGTCCTCGTCGTCCTCGTCCTCGTCGTCCTCGTCCTCGTCGTCCTCGTCCTCGTCGTCCTCGTCCTCGTCGTCCTCGTCCTCGTCGTCCTCGTCCTCGTCGTCCTCGTCCTCGTCGTCCTCGTCCTCGTCGTCCTCGTCCTCGTCGTCCTCGACCTCGTCGTCCTCGTCCTCGTCGTCCTCGTCCTCGTCGTCCTCGTCCTCGTCGCCCTCGTCCTCGTCGTCCTCGTCCTCGTCGTCCTCGTCCTCGTCGTCCTCGTCCTCGTCGTCCTCGTCCTCGTCGTCCTCGTCGTCCTCGTCTTCCTCGTCCTCGTCCTCGTCGTCCTCGTCGTCCTCGTACTCGTCGTCCTCGTCGTCCTCGTCCTCGTCGTCCTCGTCGTCCTCGTCCTCGTCCTCGTCATCTTCGTCCCCGTCGTCCTCGTCCTCGTCGTCCTCGTCCTCGTCGTCCTCGTCCTCGTCGTCCTCGTCCTCGTCGTCCTCGTCCTCGTCGTCCTCGTCCTCGTCGTCCTCGTCCTCGTCGTCCTCGTCCTCGTCGTCCTCGTCGTCCTCGTCGTCCTCGTCGTCCTCGTACTCGTCGTCCTCGTCGTCCTCGTCCTCGTCGTCCTCGTCGTCCTCGTCGTCCTCGTCCTCGTCCTCGTCCTCGTCGTCCACGACGTCCTCGTCCTCGTCGTCCACGACGTCCTCGTCCTCGTCCTCGTCGTCCTCGTCGTCCTCGTCCTCGTCGTCCTCGTCGTCCTCGTCCTCGTCGTCCTCGTCCTCGTCGTCCTTGTCCTCGTCGTCCTCGTCCTCGTCGTCCTCGTCCTCGTCGTCCTCGTCCTCGTCCTCGTCGTCCTCGTCGTCCTCGTCCTCGTCGTCCTCGTCCTCGTCGTCCTCGTCCTCGTCCTCGTCGTCCTCGTCCTCGTCCTCGTCGTCCTCGTCCTCGTCGTCCTCGTCCTCGTCGTCCTCGTCCTCGTCGTCCTCGTCGTCCTCGTCGTCCTCGTCGTCCTCGTCGTCCTCGTCCTCGTCGTCCTCGTCGTCCTCGTCCTCGTCCTCGTCGTCCTCGTCGTCCTCGTCCTCGTCCTCGTCGTCCTCGTCCTCGTCCTCGTCGTCCTCGTCGTCCTCGTCGTCCTCGTCCTCGTCGTCCTCGTCGTCCTCGTCGTCCTCGTCGTCCTCGTCCTCGTCGTCCTCGTCGTCCTCGTCGTCCTCGTCGTCCTCGTCGTCCTCGTCGTCCTCGTCGTCCTCGTCCTCGTCGTCCTCGTCGTCCTCGTCGTCCTCGTCGTCCTCGTCCTCGTCCTCGTCGTCCTCGTCGTCCTCGTCCTCGTCCTCGTCGTCCACGACGTCCTCGTCGTCCTCGTCCTCGTCGTCCTCGTCCTCGTCGTCCTCGTCCTCGTCGTCCTCGTCCTCGTCGTCCTCGTCCTCGTCGTCCTCGTCCTCGTCGTCCTCGTCCTCGTCGTCCTCGTCCTCGTCGTCCTCGTCCTCGTCGTCCTCGTCCTCGTCGTCCTCGTCCTCGTCGTCCTCGTCGTCCTCGTCCTCGTCGTCCGCGTCGTCCTCGTCGTCCTCGTCCTCGTCGTCCTCGTCCTCGTCGTCCTCGTCCTCGTCGTCCTCGTCCTCGTCGTCCTCGTCGTCCTCGTCCTCGTCGTCCGCGTCGTCCTCGTCGTCCTCGTCCTCGTCGTCCTCGTCCTCGTCGTCCTCGTCCTCGTCGTCCTCGTCCTCGTCGTCCTCGTCGTCCTCGTCCTCGTCGTCCTCGTCGTCCTCGTCCTCGTCGTCCTCGTCTTCCTCGTCCTCGTCCTCGTCGTCCTCGTCGTCCTCGTACTCGTCGTCCTCGTCGTCCTCGTACTCGTCGTCCTCGTCGTCCTCGTACTCGTCGTCCTCGTCCTCGTCGTCCTCGTCGACCTCGTCCTCGTCCTCGTCGTCCTCGTCCTCGTCGTCCTCGTCCTCGTCGTCCTCCTCCTCGTCGTCCTCGTCCTCGTCGTCCTCGTCCTCGTCGTCCTCGTCCTCGTCGTCCTCGTCCTCGTCGTCCTCGTCCTCGTCGTCCTCGTCCTCGTCGTCCTCGTCCTCGTCGTCCTCGTCCTCGTCGTCCTCGTCTTCCTCGTCCTCGTCCTCGTCGTCCTCGTCATCGTCGTCCTCGTCCTCGTCGTCCTCGTCGTCCTCGTCGTCCACGACGTCCTCGTCCTCGTCGTCCTCGTCCTCGTCGTCCTCGTCCTCGTCGTCCTCGTCGTCCTCGTCCTCGTCGTCCTCGTCCTCGTCCTCGTCGTCCTCGTCCTCGTCCTCGTCGTCCTCGTCCTCGTCGTCCTCGTCCTCGTCCTCGTCGTCCTCGTCCTCGTCGTCCTCGTCCTCGTCGTCCTCGTCCTCGTCGTCCTCGTCCTCGTCGTCCTCGTCCTCGTCGTCCTCGTCCTCGTCGTCCTCGTCCTCGTCGTCCTCGTCCTCGTCGTCCTCGTCCTCGTCGTCCTCGTCCTCGTCGTCCTCGTCCTCGTCGTCCTCGTCCTCGTCGTCCTCGTCCTCGTCGTCCTCGTCCTCGTCGTCCTCGTCCTCGTCGTCCTCGTCCTCGTCGTCCTCGTCCTCGTCGTCCTCGTCCTCGTCGTCCTCGTCCTCGTCGTCCTCGTCCTCGTCGTCCTCGTCCTCGTCGTCCTCGTCCTCGTCGTCCTCGTCCTCGTCGTCCTCGTCCTCGTCGTCCTCGTCCTCGTCGTCCTCGTCCTCGTCGTCCTCGTCGTCCTCGTCTTCCTCGTCCTCGTCCTCGTCGTCCTCGTCGTCCTCGTACTCGTCGTCCTCGTCGTCCTCGTCCTCGTCGTCCTCGTACTCGTCGTCCTCGTCGTCCTCGTCCTCGTCCTCCTCGTCCTCGTCGTCCTCGTCCTCGTCCTCGTCGTCCTCGTCCTCGTCGTCCTCGTCGTCCTCGTCCTCGTCGTCCTCGTCCTCGTCGTCCTCGTCCTCGTCGTCCTCGTCCTCGTCGTCCTCGTCCTCGTCGTCCTCGTCCTCGTCGTCCTCGTCCTCGTCGTCCTCGTCGTCCTCGTCCTCGTCGTCCTCGTCCTCGTCGTCATCGTCGTCCTCGTCCTCGTCGTCCTCGTCGTCCTCGTCGTCCTCGTACTCGTCGTCCTCGTCGTCCTCGTCGTCCTCGTCCTCGTCGTCCTCGTCGTCCTCGTCCTTGTCCTCGTCGTCCTCGTCCTCGTCCTCGTCGTCCTCGTCCTCGTCGTCCTCGTCCTCGTCCTCGTCGTCCTCGTCCTCGTCCTCGTCCTCGTCCTCGTCGTCCTCGTCGTCCTCGTCCTCGTCCTCGTCGTCCTCGTCCTCGTCCTCGTCGTCCTCGTCGTCCTCGTCGTCCTCGTCGTCCTCGTCCTCGTCGTCCTCGTCCTCGTCGTCCTCGTCCTCGTCGTCCTCGTCGTCCTCGTCGTCCTCGTCGTCCTCGTCGTCCTCGTCCTCGTCGTCCTCGTCGTCCTCGTCCTCGTCCTCGTCGTCCTCGTCCTCGTCCTCGTCGTCCTCGTCGTCCTCGTCGTCCTCGTCCTCGTCGTCCTCGTCGTCCTCGTCGTCCTCGTCGTCCTCGTCCTCGTCGTCCTCGTCGTCCTCGTCGTCCTCGTCGTCCTCGTCCTCGTCGTCCTCGTCCTCGTCGTCCTCGTCGTCCTCGTCGTCCTCGTCGTCCTCGTTGTCCTCGTCGTCCTCGTCGTCCTCGTCGTCCTCGTCGTCCTCGTCGTCCTCGTCGTCCTCGTCGTCCTCGTCGTCCTCGTTGTCCTCGTCGTCCTCGTCGTCCTCGTCGTCCTCGTCGTCCTCGTCGTCCTCGTCGTCCTCGTCGTCCTCGTCGTCCTCGTCGTCCTCGTCGTCCTCGTCGTCCTCGTCGTCCTCGTCGTCCTCGTCCTCGTCGTCCTCGTCCTCGTCGTCCTCGTCCTCGTCGTCCTCGTCTTCCTCGTCCTCGTCCTCGTCGTCCTCGTCGTCCTCGTACTCGTCGTCCTCGTCGTCCTCGTCCTCGTCGTCCTCGTCCTCGTCGTCCTCGTCCTCGTCGTCCTCGTCCTCGTCGTCCTCGTCCTCGTCGTCCTCGTCGACCTCGTCCTCGTCCTCGTCGTCCTCGTCCTCGTCGTCCTCGTCATCGTCGTCCTCGTCCTCGTCGTCCTCGTCGTCCTCGTCGTCCTCGTACTCGTCGTCCTCGTCGTCCTCGTCCTCGTCGTCCTCTTCGTCCTCGTCCTCGTCGTCCTCGTCGTCCTCGTCCTCGTCCTCGTCTTCCTCGTCGTCCTCGTCCTCGTCCTCGTCGTCCACGACGTCCTCGTCCTCGTCGTCCACGACGTCCTCGTCCTCGTCCTCGTCGTCCTCGTCCTCGTCGTCCTCGTCGTCCTCGTCCTCGTCGTCCTCGTCCTCGTCGTCCTCGTCCTCGTCGTCCTCGTCCTCGTCCTCGTCGTCCTCGTCCTCGTCGTCCTCGTCCTCGTCGTCCTCGTCGTCCTCGTCGTCCTCGTCGTCCTCGTACTCGTCGTCCTCGTCGTCCTCGTCCTCGTGGTCCTCGTCGTCCTCGTCCTCGTCCTCGTCGTCCTCGTCGTCCTCGTCGTCCACGACGTCCTCGTCCTCGTCGTCCACGACGTCCTCGTCCTCGTCGTCCTCGTCCTCGTCGTCCTCGTCCTCGTCGTCCTCGTCGTCCTCGTCCTCGTCGTCCTTGTCCTCGTCGTCCTCGTCCTCGTCGTCCTCGTCCTCGTCGTCCTCGTCCTCGTCCTCGTCGTCCTCGTCCTCGTCGTCCTCGTCGTCCTCGTCGTCCTCGTCCTCGTCGTCCTCGTCCTCGTCGTCCTCGTCCTCGTCGTCCTCGTCCTCGTCGTCCTCGTCTTCCTCGTCCTCGTCGTCCTCGTCGTCCTCGTACTCGTCGTCCTCGTCGTCCTCGTCCTCGTCGTCCTCGTCGTCCTCGTCCTCGTCCTCGTCGTCTTCGTCCTCGTCGTCCTCGTCCTCGTCGTCCTCGTCCTCGTCGTCCTCGTCCTCGTCGTCCTCGTCCTCGTCGTCCTCGTCCTCGTCGTCCTCGTCCTCGTCGTCCTCGTCCTCGTCGTCCTCGTCCTCGTCGTCCTCGTCCTCGTCGTCCTCGTCCTCGTCGTCCTCGTCGTCCTCGTCCTCGTCGTCCTCGTCCTCGTCGTCCTCGTCGTCCTCGTCGTCCTCGTCGTCCTCGTACTCGTCGTCCTCGTCGTCCTCGTCGTCCTCGTCCTCGTCGTCCTCGTCGTCCTCGTCCTCGTCCTCGTCGTCCTCGTCGTCCTCGTCCTCGTCCTCGTCCTCGTCGTCCACGACGTCCTCGTCCTCGTCGTCCACGACGTCCTCGTCCTCGTCGTCCTCGTCCTCGTCGTCCTCGTCCTCGTCGTCCTCGTCCTCGTCGTCCTCGTCCTCGTCGTCCTCGTCCTCGTCGTCCTCGTCCTCGTCGTCCTCGTCGTCCTCGTCGTCCTCGTCGTCCTCGTACTCGTCGTCCTCGTCGTCCTCGTCGTCCTCGTCGTCCTCGTCGTCCTCGTTGTCCTCGTCGTCCTCGTCGTCCTCGTCGTCCTCGTCGTCCTCGTCGTCCTCGTCGTCCTCGTCGTCCTCGTCGTCCTCGTCCTCGTCCTCGTCGTCCTCGTCGTCCTCGTCCTCGTCCTCGTCGTCCACGACGTCCTCGTCGTCCTCGTCCTCGTCGTCCTCGTCCTCGTCGTCCTCGTCCT